>JAGSMR010000044.1:10792500-11392500 GCA_029286605.1 Sericinus montela
TGAAGAAAATAATGAATTTCAAAGAAACAAAGAGGTATGTGAGGATCATGACACTTGGCAATTGTCCTTGGCAACCCAAAATGGTTCCTACTCATGAAGATAATAATAATGGTATGCTTTATTATATATTCATTAATTGAATAATTTTTGTTTCATTATTGGCATTAAAATTTTTTTGGTAAATACTATAAATGAAATGTGTCTATGATTTGAAATAAATAAGTTACAAATCACTATCTCAGTAGCACTGCACTATGTCAGTAGCATCATAAGATAATGTTGTTAATCGATAATATTTTTAAAGTATATTGTAAATAAATGAATCAGATGTAAAATAATAACTCACTCAGTCACATTATTTTTCTGAACATTGAACTGTTTTTCTAAATCCATTTTATCCACATCCAAAGATTCACTTTGATCCACTTGTTCCGATTCCTAAAAATATGAATCATAATTATGTTCATTATTAACATTAAATGTAATAAAGTAAAACAGTTTATATATCTATGCCAATGCATCATTATTATGCATACATACTGGGAAACCACTAGCATTTTTCCTAATATTTTGCATCTGTTTTAGTTCACATTGCAAGTTTTTCTGGATAGGCATGTGTATTTATTTTTATTATAGCACCTTCAACATCTTACCAAGCAGAGCCATACATTTTTCAATTTTTATACATAATTTTATGAATTACAATATGAAAATTTTAATTTCTTAATATTACATATATCTTAAAATAAGTACCATTAAAAATAGTTTTTTACCTGTTCTTCCTGTGTAAGTTCTACAATGAATCTTCCATCACCAGTTTCTAACTCTAAAGATGTCATACTTTTGTCTACTAAGATTAACTTATCATCTATTTTTGATAGTATACCAAGCTCTTGTAATATTGTAGAGAGGAACTTTCCTAAGTTAGGATTCTCAATAGCTTGTGCTTTCACTTCAGTAGTAGAACATTGTTCCAGCTGAAGACAATAATTGTAATAGATATTATTTTTCTTAAATGTCATACATTTCATGTCATGTGTTAAATATTATATAAAACATCAAGACTATTCTGAACCCAATATCCCCTATATTATCCCTATATTATAACATTTGACGTATATTCATAGATTTACACTTCCTGGATTAAACTCATTGTAGATAAAATATCTTCACGCAATTCCAAGTACTGGGGTAGACAGAGGTGTAGTCTAGACAATTAAGTCCCTTTGACCCACCGTCCACCGAAGATATTTTCGGGACAACGTGACAGGTGGTGAGCCCGTCGCCAACTTTATGTCCTAATTTAAAACTAAACCCTACATAAACAAATATAAAACAATTTACGTGACGCTTTCATCGCCAGCTCTGAGGTCCCGAGTTCAATTCCCAGTCTATATACACATGTATACATACATACATATGACTTGGAATACTTTACATATTATATACACTTACATTTTTTTTATATCATACACTTTCTACATTTTCGCGGGTCTGGGTTCTTGTGGTATACAATTGCTTAAGCTGCTTATATTGGGTCAGAGCAATATCTGTGTTGTTGTACCTATCTATGTATGTATTTATTTATTATAAAAGTAAACAAATATACAAGAATTTCCACAGTATAGGCACATATTACCCAATATTACCATTTTAATCTTACTTATCCACGGACAAGTTCCGGGACGAGCAGCGTATGCACCGATTTTAATAGTGTTGCCAACTCTGAGGTCTGGGTTTCAATTTCCGAATGGGTCAATGGAAAAAACTTTTTTCTTCATTGTCTCGAGTCTGGGTTCATGTGATACCTTGTTTTTTCCGAATCCATGACAAAGTGTTTAAGCTACTTATTTTGGGATCAGAATATGTATGAATGTGATGGTGGACCCACTTATGTATGTATTTATTATTGTTATTGGAACCACAGAAGCTATTCTAAGGGTTTATAAAGTTCTTTTTGTATTTAGGTAGTGTTTTACGTTCTAACTTTGTACCATACCTTTTCTGTCGCCAAATAGTAGTTTAATGACTGTTGAGTTTCAGTTCGACGCCTATATTATTACTGTATTTCGTCTTTGTGTAAGGCAGTAATAACACATCTATAACATTCTATATTGTATTTTTGAAGTCACGATAGCCGATTGGTTGGGTGGTCAGAATTTCGGATGTAACGATTATACTAAAGACAGAAGTGTCTTTTACAAAAAAGAAAAAGTACCTACCATTCAAATCACAATGAAACATTTAATATAACACATACTTACATAAAATTTACTGCAAGATGATTTAATTGAGTATATATATATTTTTATGTATTGTCTCATAAACAACTAAAATATAGATTATAGACCTAAGCTGACCTGAGCCACAGTAGTCCTTTTTTTGATTGGATGCAGTTAGATTTAAAATGTAGCACTGTACAATCTAATCGAAGTTACCCAGAATTTAAATAGACATGATTAATCTTTAAATTAAAAAAATTAAAAAATTAAATTAAAAAATTCTACCTCCATTCTTTTACTGGAACTTCCTTCATTCTCAACAAAATCATTAACATCAGAGCTAACAATTTCAGGTTTGCTATCTGCACAATCCAAAGCAATTGGATTATCATTAACCTTAATATTTTCAATATGATTTATTCCATTTTGCATTTCAACTGAATTATTGCAATGTTCTTCATTTTTTGTAGCTACTTTATTAAATCCTACAGTTTCTTTAACAGCCAAGGCATGTGATTTAAGTTTCTGATAAGCGACTTCACATTTTTTCCGAAAGGAATAATATCTTTCTAGTTCTTTACAACAGTCTATGCATACCATGTTCGGAAGACAATCATCATTTGATACCTGATGTAAAAAGTAATAAAAATAACTATATGTAAATAGTGAAAGTACACAAATCTGACTTGAAATATTTTAAAGTATACCTCAAGACCTACGCATATCATGATTCTTAATGCTAAAGAAGCACAAATATTGTCCTTGTCACTCGTGTAAATAGGTACACTTTCCTCGGCCTTTTGAAGGCAAAGTCTGCAAAGATTATGGACATCTTCTATTAGTTCATGCGCTGTGCGTTTCCGAGTATATGTTCTCATTGTTTTAGTTGAATAATTTTAATACGATAAACGATTTGTGGCAGTTCATTGGCACAGTATATTTAACCAAATACATAAAAGTTTTATAGCTAAGTATTAACAATTTGTATTGGTGAACGAAACACGAAATAACCACGAATAAACTAATTTCCAATGCTTATCAATACATGACATTTAAATTTCATTTAATTTACAACTTTCGCTAACATTATATATACCACTTAGTTTATAAACAAAATGAAATGTCAATCAAACCAAAGAATGTCAAACTCAAAAAGTAGATAAACAATAAATTGCACAAAGATTTCTGACAGACAATATAGGCAGGTTTTTTTAATAAAATATTTTTTTTATAGAAGAGGAAGGCTAACGTGCAGGTAGCTCACGTGATGATGAAGTGATTACCGCCGCCCATGAACATCTGCAATACCAGAGGAATAGTAGATGCGTTGCCGGCCTTTAAGAAAGATTTAGTCTCTTTTCTTGAAGGTCTCTAAGCCGTATCGGTCCAGAAAAACCGCTGACGGCAGCACATTTCATAAAGTGCAAGTGCGCGTGGAAAATTTCGCAAAAAACGCACAGTGGTGGAAGGCCAAGCATCTAGATGGTGTGGATGGAATTTTTGACTATACCGTTAGGTACGATGGTGAAATTCGAAATGGGAGTAATCCAAAAAATTCCTCGGAGCACTCTCTGTAGTAACAAACACTCTGTATTAACAGTGGTAGAGCCACGCATCAGCATTTGTTGTTGCATGAATGGGCCGGCTCGACCGGGGAAGTACCACAACCTCACAGAATACCGGCGTAAAGTAGAAGTTTAACAAACTTCTGCGTTTCGTCTGGTGAGTGCAGGTAACCGGAGGACCCAACACCCCCCTATCCCAATTCTGGGGAGGGGGGCACTTTAAGGGAGGCAACGCATCTGCTATGTCTCTGCTATTGTTGGTGTTCATTTTTTTTATTTATTTATCTTCACGCACAATCCCTGACGGGGTAGCCAGAGAAAACAGATCGCCAAGTGTCACGATCCCTACATACTTCTTTCGCTTCTTTCAGATTCATCATCTTCTTCATACATGCACGTCTAGGTATCCGAGTACTCTTGACCCTCCTCTCTTCGAGCAATTTGCTCACATGGTCTTCGAAAGTTAATCTCGGTCTACCTCGACACCTTTTAACTTTCGCGCTATATATTTTCTTCACCATTCGGTCTTCACTCATTCGCTCAACGTGCCCAAACCATCGAAGCATTTTTGAGACAAGGTCATCTTTCAAACCTGCCATATTGCGAATCTCTTCGTTTCGCTTTCGGTCGGCCATGGTAAGGCCGCACATTTTACGAAGAGATCGCATCTCCACTGCATTCAACCTGCTTTTATGCTTCTTCTGGCATACCCAGGTTTCGTTGCCATATAACAAAGTCGGTACCAACACTGCGTTATGTATTGCAAGGCGTGCACTTTTCACAACGCCTTGCCTTTTGATTAACGCAGTCAGGGCACCATTGACTTTGTTCCCGGCAGCGACACGCCTGTCCACATCTAAATCACATCTTCCATCCCGGCTAAACGCACTCCCCAAGTATACAATTTCATTCACCTGTTCTAGACATTCCTGATTTACCCAAATTTCGCACTTCGTTCTTTCTTCGTCCCTTTCAAATACCAGAACCTTAGTTTTATTAGCATTCAAACGGAGACCATTAATTTCACATTCTTCTTTCATACGTGACTAATGCCTGCAGTTCTGCCTCTGATGGTGCTATAAGCACTGCATCATCAGCATAAAGCAGACAATTTACTTTTATGTCACCCAATTTCACACCCAAACAGCTATCTTTCAGCTTCTGTAAACAGCTGTCGAGATAGAGTATGAATAGCCAGGAAGACATGACACAACCCTGTTTTACACCGTTTGGACGCTAAACATGGGTGACAGGTCATGCCCTACCCGCACACAGGCTTTACAGTCACAGTAAAGTGACTGCACAGCCTTAGCAATCGACCATCCACACCATACCCCGGCAACACATTTTCTTCCTTACAACCTTATCAAATGCTTTCTCAAGATCCACAAAGCACAGAAAATCTTCTGGTTAGCAGCCAGAAGCTTCTCCGTGATCATGCGGAGAAAACATTTGATCCGCCATCCCCTATTCCAGGTCCTAAATCACATTTAACACTCCCATAGAAATCTTTCCGATTTCTCTTGCATCCTACGTGTCAAAACCTTCGAGTAAACTTTACTTGCTAAACTGGTCAAGCTGATCGCCCGATAACCCGCAGTCATAATGTGAACCTTTACCTTTATATAAACGCACAATGACCGCGGATTGCCAATCATCCGGAACAGCCCCGTTCGCCAGCACAAATTGCACAGCAGATGAAAGCTGTCCCAGACGCGTGGCCCACCATACTTGACCATTTCAGCAGTAACTCTGTCTAGTCCCGCAGCCTTACCACATTTCAAACTTCTAATCGCACATTCAATCTCATTTAATTTACAACTTTCGCTAACATTATATATACCACTTAGTTTATAAACAAAATGAAATGTCAATCAAACCAAAGAATGTCAAACTCAAAAAGTAGATAAGCAATAAATTGCACAAAGATTTCTGACAGACAATATAGGCAGGTTTTTTTAATAAAATATTTTTTTTTATAGAAGAGGAAGGCAAACGTGCAGGTAGCTCACGTGATGATGAAGTGATTACCGCCGCCCATGAACATCTGCAATACCAGAGGAATAGCAGATGCGTTGCCGGCCTTTAAGAAAGATTTAGTCACTTTTCTTGAAGGACTCTAAGCCGTATCGGTCCAGAAAAACCGCTGACGGCAGCACATTTCATAAAGTGCAAGTGCGCGTGGAAAATTTCGCAAAAAACGCACAGTGGTGGAAGGCCAAGCATCTAGATGGTGTGGATGGAATTTTTGACTATACCGTTAGGTACGATGGTGAAATTCGAAATGGGAGTAATCCAAAAAATTCCTCGGAGCACTCTCTGTAGTAACAAACACTCTGTATTAACAGTGGTAGAGCCACGCATCAGCTTTTGTTGTTGCTTGAATGGGCCGGCTCGACCGGGGAAGTACCACAACCTCACAGAATACCGGCGTAAAGTAGAAGTTTAACAAACTTCTGCGTTTCGTCTGGTGAGTGCAGGTAACCGGAGGACCCAACACCCCCCTATCCCAATTCTGGGGGGGGGGGGGCACTTTAAGGGAGGCAACGTATCTGCTATGTCTCTGCTATTGTTGGTGTTCATGGCCGGCGGTAATCACTTACCATCACGTGAGCCACCTGCTCGTTTGCCTCCCTTTTCTATAAAAAAAAGTAATAAATACAAAGAGATGCAACATCTCTTCGCAAAGTCAGGGGATCTAGCCGATCACATAGAACATGGTCGTCGATGATTCGAGCTACTCTTCGTTGGATACGGTCAAATGGAAGGAGCTGACATCGGGGTGCCCTCGCCCAGATATGAGAATAGAGGCCGCAACTGCGCATTATAAAGTTGCAAGCGGTGGGCCGGCAGGAAGTATTGTCGTGCTCTACTGAGCACGCCAGGCTTTTTAGAGGCCAATTTGGCCTTCCCTTCCAAGTGACCCCGAAACTGAACGTTGCTCGATATACCGACGCCAAGCATCCCGATACTGGCTGAGACAACGAGGGAAGTAGTAGGGAGCGTTCAAAACGAGGTGACACGACCAAGGGTATTTTTTAGCGGTAAACGAGCAAACTTGTGTCTTTTTAGGGTTGAACTGGACTAAATTTTGTAGGCCCCAGTCCGAGATTTGTCTAACAAAATCTCGACATCAGACACAAGTTTGTTCCGGTACTCATCAACGTGTTCTCGAGAAATATTGGCACGGCCAGTATATAAATAACATCACCAGTGCTGTCGTCTGCATAACAATTAAGTTACTAATGTGTAACAAATCATTGATAGGCAGAAGAAACAGGGTGGGCGATAGTACACAGACTTGTGGTACACCAGCATTCACAGACTTGGAGTCGGAGCATGCACCATCAACTACGACCTTGATGCTCTGGTCTGTGAGAAAACTAGTGGCCCAATTGCAAAATTTCTCGGGAAGCCCATATGACGGAAGCTTCGAGAGAAGCGCTTTGTGCCATACCCGATCGAAGGCTTTCGCTATGTCCAAACTAACTGCCAGGGCCTCCCCCTTGCTCTCTACTTCCTCTGCCCATTGGTAGGTGGATACACAAGATCACCAGCTGAGCGACCCCGACGGAAGTCGTACTGGCAGTCACTAATCAACTAGTGCTCCTCTAAGTACCTCAATAGCTGGCAGTTTATAAAGGATTCCATTTTGGAGAAAGAGGAAGTGACGGCGATCGGTATCTAATTGCACGGATCTGCGCGGTCACCTTTCTTAGGGATCGGGTGCACCAAAGCTATCTAGAAAGGACTACCGAAAAAAAATATTGAACAGGACCACGTTTTCTGTTACTTTTCCAAGTCTGTAATTAGAATTCTTTGTGTCATAGTAACTGGATAGTGATTGGGAACTTATCAACATAACGGCCTCTAAGTCTACTGCAGGAGACTACTACTACAGGCATAGGCCTCTCCGTACCGGAGTATTTACCACAATCACCATGCTTAGTAAGTGGATTGCAGTACCAGACTCCTTGCATCTTAGATGCTGCTGTCCGTCACGAGTCTGGTAAACTTTACTCTGGTATTTTTTTAAGATTTTTCTCCCACCATATCTGTCTTTAGCCTATGAGATTTTTAAAGCCTTAACACAACACAACGTAACAGTACAAGAAAGGGAGTGGTATATTCTTACGCAGTAAATTCAAATAGTGCCAATACGATAAATATTTAGCGCCATTCATATTCATGTTACAAAATATATAAAATCTTCACGCAATTCCCAATACAGGGGTAGACAGAGGTCTAGTCTAGACAGTTAAGTCCCTTCGACCCACTTTCCACCGAATATATTTTCGGGACAAACGTGACCGGTAGTGAGCCTGTCACCGTCTTTATGTCCAGGCCAACGATATAATCCGTACATAAGTTTTTATGAAAAGCCATTGGTACGAGCCTGCTATCTGGGGATCGAACTCGGGTCTCTCGACTCGAAATTACGATCACCCAACAACTCGACTATCGTGACTTTTTTTTTGTGACTTTTATAAAATATTTTAATATTCGGCTGAAACAGGTTCTTCCACAGAATACAGTATTCTAATTTAGGAATTCTTCAGTCAAAACCCAATGTTTCAGTATATGTTTTGGGTTAAAATTCAACATATTTTTTTTCCTTTACTATGTGTACTCAAATACATGCATACAAACCTCCGAGAATTTATCCGTGTGTTTATTGCGATATGTGTTAAAGAGGTAGGCGCGCGCAACCACGACGGGAACTTAAAAAGTGGGCGGAGTGGTGGTTATTGAGTATTTAAAAATAGATAAAATTGTAATAAATTTATTTTGGCCTTCAACGCCTTCGTTGATATGGTGTACCATCACATTAACAACAATTCCGCTTAATATGGCTATAAAATCTATAAAAAATACAAAAATAAATGCTTTTTTACTAGAAATATGCACTATATTTTTTCATTACACAGCCAATTATCAGTGAAAACTGGTTTAACAATAATAAATTCATAGTGTTATCCTTACAACAATAATTATAGAAAATTCATTAACATTACTTGTTACACAAAGTTGTTTAGTAGCATAGCAAAGTACAAATATAAATTTATATCACTTTGTAACACTGTAAATAAGAAAACAAGTTGGACATTTATGGATATACAATATAAAAATATTTCACTTAATATATATTTCCTGAACAAAATGTTGATAGATTAGACACAACAAAGTTACAATATTAGATATTATATGAATGTAACCTTCATATTAATAAGTACAGGCAAGAGCACAAAGCAAAAATAAAAGAAAATTTTGTCAGTGGTTAAACTTTGTTCAAGCAGTAATGCCTATGTAAGTTGTCTGGCGATACTACTGCTAGTTGTAATTACAAAAGTACAAAAATCAGTAAAATTATGAGCAGTTTATCATTCAATATTAACATTACGTGTTTCTCGCAAACCCTATGATATTAACCACATTAGACATTACAAAGAGGGTCTCGCAAGCAACCTTTTTTTTTTGGAATGCAGGTGGCCTGTCAATGACAGACATTATTAATTTAATAATTTTGGTTAACTGATAAAATGTTTTTAGTTGTGAAGGCACAAACACTATGTACTTAACTGGCTATATTACATATTTAAGTTTTATGCTTATGACTATATTATATGTTACTTATATAAAGAATAAAAGTTGGCACATACATTAACAATAAGTAAATTCCACGATTACTAGAAAGAGATCTGAAGCATGATCTTGCTCAATTAATTTTGATTAGTAGTATTTGGGATATTTGGGATACAGACTACTTTTTCACTCCGATAAATTAAAGGATCCCGTGGGAATTTTGGTTTAATGCGCGAAGGTAAAGTTCAAGTTCATAAATAATGTATATTACTTATTTTCCTCGAATTGCATTCTCGTAGCACGAAAAATGGCTTAATTAAAGTAATTGATATTTGTTCTTTTCAACATAGCATAACATTTAATTATAATATTAAAAGTATTTCGAGAAAAAAGTATTATATATAATATTATTCAATCTAATAAGTAAAATAGGAATAATTTTTTAAGTGGATTTTCAAAGTTTCAACCGGAGAAATATTGCACAGTTTCAGCAACTTCAGCTTAAGAAAATAACGACATAAAATATGGTTAGTTACAATACATGTTCATGGCAGTTTTTCTTAATTAAACCTTTTTATTTAATAAATGAGAGATTTTTAAACAGACCTGACACGTGCAGAATTGTTAAATCTCTCATTTATTTAATAGCAAAAAGTATGGCTTAAATGCTTAAAAATTCACCAATATTGACAGACAAGAATATTTTTAATAGAGATAAATGAATTTTTTTTTTCATAGAGAAACTTCATTTCAATTGTCACGGCAAAATTGTAACATTGAACTAGAATGTGTAAGAACCCTGTTTTGTAAATAAATAAGTACAATAAACTTATTACAGTTTGGCATCGAAGAACTTCAGCTCGCGGTCCTCCGGCAGCTTCTTGAAGTAGCTCTCCACGTAATCCTCCGTCACCTCGGCCAAGGTTTTCGGATTCCACTGCGGGTTGTTGTCTTTATCGATGAGAAGGGCGCGGACACCTACGTGAAAATTATAAAAGATTTAGTAGCAGTTTTACATAATAGTAATTTGTAATTGCCCAAAAGTGAAAATTGCAATGTTACAACTTCTGGGTTTAAATGCAAATGTCGGTAGATTTAGAAATAACGACATAAGACAACTGAAATTTACCTTCCATTGTCGAAAAAAAAGATTTTGATTTTATCATCGTGCTTTGTATGATTTCACCTTCGGGGAAGTCGTGGCTGAGCGTGGCGCGGCAGGCCAGCCGGTACTCCATGCGCAGCACTGGCTGCGAGTGCTGCGTGTGGCGCTACGGACTGACCTTCGGGGAAGTCGTGGCTGAGCGTGGCGCGGCAGGCCAGCCGGTACTCCATGCGCAGCACTGGCTGCGAGTGCTGCGTGTGGCGCTACGGACTGACCTTCGGGGAAGTCGTGGCTGAGCGTGGCGCGCGGCAGGCCAGCCGGTACTCATGCGCAGCACTGGCTGCGAGTGCTGCGTGGCGCTACGGACCGACCTTCGGGAAGTCGTGGCTGAGCGTGGCGGCAGGCCAGCCGGTATTCATGCGCAGCACTGGCTGCGAGTGCTGCGTGGCGCTACGGACTGACCTTCAGGAAGTCGTGGCTGAGCGTGGCGCGGCAGGCCAGCCGGTACTCCATGCGCAGCACTGGCTGCGAGTGCTGCGTGTGGCGCTACGGACTGACCTTCGGGGAAGTCGTGGCTGAGCGTGGCGCGCGGCAGGCCAGCCGGTACTCCATGCGCAGCACTGGCTGCGAGTGCTGCGTGGCGCTACGGACTGACCTTCGGGAAGTCGTGGCTGAGCGATGGCGCGGCAGGCCAGCCGGTACTCCATGCGCAGCACTGGCTGCGGGGTGCTGCGTGTGGCGCTACGCAGGGACTGACCTTCGGGGAAGTCGTGGCTGAGCGTGGCGCGGCAGGCCAGCCGGTACTCCATGCGCAGCACTGGCTGCGAGTGCTGCGTGGCGCTACGGACTGACCTTCGGGAAGTCGGCTGAGCGTGGCGCGGCAGGCCAGCCGGTACTCCATGCGCAGCACTGGCTGCGAGTGCTGCGTGTGGCGCTACGGACTGACCTTCGGGGAAGTCGTGGCTGAGCGTGGCGCGGCAGGCCAGCCGGTACTCCATGCGCAGCACTGGCTGCGAGTGCTGCGTGTGGCGCTACGGACTGACCTTCGGGGAAGTCGTGGCTGAGCGTGGCGCGGCAGGCCAGCCGGTACTCCATGCGCAGGCACTGCGGCAGGTCCAGCTGCGCGCCGCGCTGCAGAGCTCGCAACGTTATCTTCAGTGAGCCTGGACACATTTGCTCTAAGGTCTGCGGGAAACACATGCAGATGTGAGTAACACCAAGATTACCAAGCTGTTTTTGTTCAGTTATTTTAATAACTGAGTAATTGTCCCCCTTCCTTGTTTTCCTTACATAAACATTTACAAATTTGTACACAATTATTATGATCAAAGTTTACTAATTATATTTTGAAATTTTTGAAAATCAAGGAGTGGTCAGAGGTGGTAGAGTTTAGTCAATAAATATATATGGACAATGTCACACAGAAACAAAGAAGGTACCAAAAACACCAAGACTTATGCCAAAATCAGTTTTCTACCTTCATTTTAAACTTCTAATATTCATGCCAACTATTCAAATTGTACATAAGTTTGAGAAAACATTCTATGTTTGCTTGTATCTTTCATGACATCACATTGTAGTCACCAAAATACTATCAGAGCTAATGTACATAACAAGTTTTTGCTTATCAAATGGAGCATATGCTTAGCAGTTTTTTTTTTAGTGATACTGTTGATTTACATTTATTCAAATATTAACAGAAAACATATTGTTAGTCACATACTTGACTGAACTATTTTGACTATAATTTATCTAATCTAATTATAATATTCCAATAAATAAATATCTTCACGCAATTCCCAATACAGGGGCAGACAGAGGTCTAGTCAAGACAATTAAGTCCCTTAGACCCACCTTCCACCGAAGACATTTTCGGGATAACGTGACAGGTGGTGACCCCGTCGTCTTTATGTCCAAGCTAACGATATAATTCGTACATAAGTTTTTGAAAAACTCATTATTACAAGCCTGCCACCTGATGATCAAACTCGGGTCTCTTTACTCGAAATTCCGACCACCCAATCACTTGGCTATTGTGACTGATAATAATACTAACTAATACATAAGTCCAAAAATGTTTAAACAAAACAGTGTTAAAAAAACCACAAACTCACCTTTAGAGTCTTAACGGACCAGTCATTTTTGACCTTCTCAAGTCTTTCTATGATTTCCTCAATAGTTGATGCAGCAAAGCAGTAGTTTATATGCTTAATATTTGGTGCCAATGAAAATTCCTCAGGCGGTTCATTAAATTTACTGAGCAGATTGCGTATTTCTAAGTCATTGTTGCAACGGGACAAAAGTTTCTCCAGTTCATACAAACGCCTGCTGGGTACAAAGTGAGTAGCAATTCCTGCTTTCACAACATCCTTTGCCTTTAATCTATCACCTAAAAAAGATAAGTATGTCATAGTAAATTGGCAGATGATTTGAGACCAACTTACATATGATTTATATTGTTGGCTTGGACATAAAGACGGAGAGGGTTTCACCGCCTGTCACGTTGTCCCGAAAAATTTCTATGGTAGACCTCTGCCTACCCTTTTATTGGAAATGGCGTGAAGAAATATATATTTATTTATCGTAATAAACATTTACAAATGCAAGAGTAGTTATACAAAAATCATTATCAATTTTACTTTGGGGCAAGTTACAAAACAGTGATCTCCACACTAGGCAAGCTTGTACCAAGATATGTAAGTTAGTTATTAAGTTTCGTTTTAAAGAAACTTATTTAGGAAATAGATTGCCTTCATGCTATAGCACTGTAGCATGCATATTTAATACTTAACATTAAGGCTTTTCAGTAACATACATTTATGATTATAATTACCAGTTAGACCAAGATATAATCCTAAATTGACCTGCAGCCTTGGAAGGAAGTATGAACCACCGACATCTGGAAACAGACCTATTTTTGTCTCCGGCATAGCAATAATGGTTTTCTCTGTGGCAACTCTGTACCTGCCATGTACAGAAACACCAAGACCCCCACCCATTGTGATTCCGTCAATAAAGGCTATGTATGGAATTTTATATTTTCCTATTAAGTAGTTGACATTGTATTCTGCATTAAAGAATTTTGGCCCCTGTTCTTTGTCTATGGCGGCTTTAACATCTCCACCAGCACAAAAAGCCTTTTCGCCAGCTCCTTTAATTATAACTAAATTTTTGCTTCTCTCCCATTCTTGAAGTTGTGGAAGCATCATTCTGACCATGTTCTCATTTAATGAGTTTAATGCCTTTGGTCTATTGAGTGTTATTATACCAGCATTGTTCAAAGTTTCAAACAAAACTTCTTGCTCCTGGGATGACATCATGCGTTTTATAATTACTGCTACACTTCTAGAGGTATTAAATCCTAATTTGAACATCTGAAAAATATTGTGAAGTAAAGTTATATAAATTTCAATATTTGCTACATACTTTTAAGTCATGATAGCCGAGTGGTTGGGTGGTCGGCATTTCAAGTTGAGGGACCCGAGTTCGATCCCTAGGTGGCAGGCTTGTCACAATGAGTTTTTCAAAAAACTTATGTACGAATTATATCAATGGCTTGGACATAACAACGGTGATGGACTCACCACTTGCCACATTGTCCCGAAAATATCTTAGGTGGAAGGTGGGGCGATGGGACTTAATTGTCTAGACTAGACCTCTGTCTACCCCTGTTTTGGGAATTGCATGAAGATGTTTTTTTTAGCTACATATAAATAAATGTATATCTGTATAGGTATATGTTTATGTAAATACAATGTATCCTTCATATTCTTCATCTATTTGGACAGTGTGAAAAGTTCACCGCCTGTTGCAGTATCTCAAGTAAGCTTGAGTAAAATATGCATCAGAAGAACTAAATTTTCTCAGACTACCCTATTATTGGCAAAGTTAGACTACCACAATCTAGACAGCATTAGGCATATGTCTACACAATAAAGTACTTTCAACTCATTATAAGGTAAATTCATAGAATTTAATATTAACCAGGACAGTATACATAATGGTTACTTTTCTTGCTACTTTCTAAGTGTGTCAGATAGTATAATAATTGTGACCTGAAATAAGACAGACTGAGGATGGACAGTTCCATTTATCAGCAGCTGTGATATAGCCTTGCTTTCACATGCTTACTTAACAGCCCGCAAGAGTAGGCACAGGCCTCACCCATAAGGAGGATTTGCCATAATCGCCATGCTCAGATATTGTATTACTAGTATACTTTCTATTTAAAAAAAAAAAAATTTTTTTTGTTATTAAATTAAAGAGAAACTTAAGAAATGGTTTCAGAATAGGATTCTTATGCTTATTTATATTTTCATTCGCTGTCTAGTTGTATTTTATTACCACGCTGTCATCTCCATCTTCAATCTTGCCACTAAACAGCATTATAACCACTGTTTTGTCATAGTTTAAAAGATATTAAAAACTCTTAATTAAAAAATCTTAGTTGTAGGCATTGTATTTAAGTATCCAAGGAGATATGAGTTATCTTTGACAATTGCTTATATACAATGGGTTCTTGTATAGCTTTTTCTTTTAGTCCAGCAATGTAATAAGGAACAATAATGTTGGTTGAAATGTTAATTACTTTAAAACAGATTGACTGAGGTTGGTCCCTAGGAGGACGGTTTGTTCCAATCACTTTTTAAGTTATTATTTTTGGCTTAGATACAGTCACAGGCAGGTATTTGGAAATACATGAAGATTAAAAAATGTATGTATGAACAAAATGATGATCTCATAGAAATAAAAGAGAAACAGAACTAAGGAAAATGCAACTTGGCAATGTGTCCTCTCTGGCATGATAGCCTCAAGCTCTGGCAGCCTAGGATAATGCTACAAGATATGAATAACTATCACACATGTGTTTTAGAATTTTATATTAATTATTTTGTCTTTTTGTCATTTTTTCGCTTTGTGTAATAAAAATGCGATATACTAATTTTTTTTTTGTGGAAAAACAGAGTACCATATCTATAAATAAGCAGTTTTATTAGTTATATCATTATTTATTAGATAGTTTATGATAATCTGCGTTGACAGATTCAGTTCAACATCGGAAATTATCGAATTAAAAACTAAAAATTATTTTTTTCAGAACTCACATGTAAAGTTTAATATCACTATTATGCAAAACAAACATTTATTTCGTAATTTTATGTAGGTACTATCTAGCTGATAAAACATTGGGTACTATTACATAACAAATGATAGAATACTAAAATAAACTTACTTTTTAAACTTGAAACTTATCAATATTCATAAGTAATCGCTATGTGGTCGAAACTTAAATGACCATACACATATAAAATAATTGAATAGTCCTGTTATAAAGTTATACACTCTAAAATAAAAATGGAATATAAAACCTAATTAATTTAGAAAGTTCTGAAGAACGACGATCCGCGATAAACTTAAAGTTAGCTCTCGTACTTATTTATGGTAATTAGTAAATTGTCAGAAATTACAGACCAATTTCAGTGTTACCAGCCCTACCAAAAATTATTGAAATACTTATTAATATAAGGCTACTTAAATATATGTAAAAATTTGAAATTTTATTAAATAAATGTAATAATAAATATCTTCACGCAATTTCCAATACAGGGGTAGACAGAGGTCTAGTCTAGACAATTAAGTCCCTTTGACCCACCTTTCACCAAAGATATTTACGGGACAACGTGACAGGTGGTGAGCCCGTCGCCGCCTTTATGTCCAAGCCAACGATGTAATTCGTACTTAAGTTTTTGAAAAACTCATTGGTACTGCCACCTGGGGATCGAACTCGGGTCTCTTGACTCGAAATTCCGACCACCCAACCACTCGGCTATCGTGACTTTTTTTAAAATTTTATTAAATTAGTATTAAAATACTTCGATGTCTAAATCCAAATAGTGATTTGGATTTAGACATGGAAGATCAACGGAAGATGCAGTTACAGAGTTGTCTTCGCTGGTTACTGAATATTTAGAAAATCACAAGAAATATATTTCAGTATTCCTAGACTTAAAAGCCTTTGACACCGTCTTAATCCCCGTTCTTATATACAAGCTAGAAAAAATTTATATAATGGGAATACCACTGAGTCTCTTCAAATACTATTTAAATAAAAGGTTTCAAAAGGTCAAATTAGGAGGCGTTCTCAGTGAGGATACCGAGGTCTCATACGGAGTACCACAAGGTAGTGTCCTTGGTCCAATTATATTCCTTATTTATATTAATGATCTGTGTGAAATACTGAATCCAACTGCAAAATATTTTTCTTACGCCGATGATACGGCTGTAGTCTTCAATAGTGACAATGGGCAATCTATTAATTGCGTTGTTGAGAGTAGTTTGGAACAAATAGGAAAATTGCTGCGAAATAATTATCTCACTTTGAACATCACAAAAACCAACTACATTTGCTTTAGTATCAATAGCGACACTCAACCCAATAATACTTTAGTACTTCGCATGCATAGTTGTTCTTCATCAGAAAACAGAGCAAATTGTGGTTGCCCGGCCATCCAGAAAGTTACAGAAACAAAATACTTAAGAGTTATCATCCACCATCTTGGTACCCACATCTTGAGCAAGTTATTATGAGAACTAGGAAACTTACTTGCATATTCAAATCGCTAAGATACGTGGTACCAAAAGCAGTCGATGGTTCTTCCAGGGATTTACACAAAGAAATATACACTTCCCACGTACAATCAATGTTAATTTACTGCATAACTGTTGGTAGTGCAGCTAAAACAAGGTTTCTTAATGTAGAGCGTGTATTATGAAGAGATTGTGAAAGAAATTTCCTACTGAGCAACTATATAATTTAAGTAAACTTTTGAGCGTAAGGGAATTATATATCAATAATATTGTATTAAAAAAGCACAAAACGCTACACTATTACCCTAGAGCGGTTAATAATCGGAGAATAGACCATGTGGTGAAAATTCCAATTACTGAGACCGTATTTGTTATAATTGAGCAGATCGCTTGTTATATTGTCTGTCCAATAAAACAAGCGATTTGCTCAATTATATATTATTTTAGATAAAAAATTGCAAATCTATGAAAAATTATACACAGAATGCAAAAAAAACATACCTAAATGGCTGCAAGGAAATAAAACCTGAAAAATTGAGGCTTTAATTGTTAAGAATCAGTAAATTATACATGTAAAAATAGTAAAGTTATCTGTATTTAAAACATAAACTACCGCACAGAAAACACGTCACACATTCATACGCTTCACTCTTACTCTTACATAGGTCATAGTTTTTTATTTGATCTAGTGTCATTTTACGTTACATCATATATATATATATATATATATATATATATATATATATATATATATATATATATATATATATATATATATATATATATATATCGAAGATCGGTACCTCCTGACACAGGCTACAATGCTTAAAAGGAGGTTTCAGCCTATGTACACCAAATATGTTTCAGATTAAATAAAATTATTTTGGGGTATTTGTTATATTTTCTCGTCTGGTTTTTATACACATAGAAATAAAAATAATAAATAAATATTAAGACCCAACCAGACGGAAGCCCTCGACAGAGGAGACCAGACGGCCGAGGGTTAGGGTGACAAGGAGAGAAACCGGCAGACGATGCGGGCTGTATCGAGAAGCACCGCCTTCTGCATCTGAGCTCGGAGCGGTCCGTCACGGAGTCCTAGTCGCCTCAGATGTTCAGAGAGGTTGACTGGGATTAACCCATTCGCAGAAACAACTATAGGGATAATTTCAGCGGGCATCCCACCCCACATGTCGGTCACCTCGTGAGCCAGGTCCAGACATTTCGTACAAAAAAAATAAAGTTTATTATTATTATTATTGCTCGTTGAATTTGACATCTAGACCACTACCTTGTAACTCTATGACATCATGCGTAACCATGTGTAGCAGGATTTAATGGATGCAGTATCTCAGGAACAATCTTTGAAGCTATATATATTTTTACGCTATTCCCAATATTGGGGTAGACAGAGGTCTAAAAAATTAAGATAACTTTAACGAAGATATTTTCATCGTGGTCAAGTTGAGATGGTGTGTCCATCGTCGTCTTTATTTCATTTATTTATTTATTTATTTATTTATCTTCACACACAATCCCTGACGGGGTAGCCAGAGAGAACAGATCGACAAGTGTCACGATCCCTACATACTTCTTTCGCTTCTTTCAGATTCATCATCTTCTTCATACATGCACGTCTAGGTATCCGAGTACTCTTGACCCTCCCCTCTTCGAGCGAAGACCATGTGTGCAGTCTTCGAAAGTTAGTCTCGGTCTACCTCGACACCTTTTAATATTAACTTTCGCGCTATATATTTTCTTCACCATTCGGTCTTCACTCATTCGCTCAACGTGCCCAAACCATAGAAGCACGCCCTTATCCATTTTTGAGACAAGGTCATCTTTCAAACCTGCCATATTGCGAATCTCTTCGTTTCGCTTTCGGTCGGCCATGGTAAGGCCGCACATTTTACGAAGAGATCGCATCTCCACTGCATTCAACCTGCTTTTATGCTTCTTCTGGCATACCCAGGTTTCGCTGCCATATAACAAAGTCGGTACCAACACTGCGTTATGTATTGCAAGGCGTGCACTTTTCACAACGCCTTGCCTTTTGATTAACGCAGTCAGGTTACCATTGACTTTGTTCCCGGCAGCGACACGCCTGTCCACATCTAAATCACATCTTCCATCCCGGCTAAATGCACTCCCCAAGTATACAATTTCATTCACCTGTTCTAGACATTCCTGATTTACCCAAATTTCGCACTTCGTTCTTTCTTCGTCCCTTTCAAATACCAGAACCTTAGTTATATTAGCATTCAAATGGAGACCATTAATTTCACATTCTTCTTTCATACACGTGACTAATGCCTGCAGTTCTGCCTCTGATGGTGCAATAAGCACTGCATCATCAGCATATAGCAGACAATTTACTTTTATGTCACCCAAACAGCTATCTTTCAGCTTCTGTAAACAGCTGTCGAGATACAGTTTGAACAGCCAGGAAGACGTGACACAACCCTGTTTTACGCCCGTTTGGACGCTAAACATGGGTGACAGGTCATGCCCTACCCGCACACAGGCTTTACAGTCACAGTAAAGTGACTGCACAGCCCTTAGCAATCGACCATCCACACCATACCCCGGCAACAGTTCCCACATTTTCTTCCTTACCACCTTATCAAATACTTTCTCAAGATCCACAAAAGCACAGAAAATCTTCTGGTTAGCAGCCAGAAGCTTCTCCGTGATCTTGCGGAGAGAAAACATTTGATCCGTGCATCCTCTTCCAGGTCTAAATCCGCATTGTGCCTCCCATAGAAATCTTTCCGATTTATCTTGCATCCTACGGGTCAAAACCTTCGAGTAAACTTTACTTGCTAAACTGGTCAAGCTGATCGCCCGATAGCACCCGCAGTCATAATCTGAACCTTTACCTTTATATAAAGGCACAATGACTGCGGATCGCCAATCATCCGAAACAGCCACCGTTCGCCAGCACAAATTGCACAGCAGATGAAAGCTGTCCCAGACGCGTGACCCACCATACTTGACCATTTCAGCAGTAACTCTGTCTAGTCCCGCAGCCTTACCACATTTCAAACTTCTAATCGCACATTCAATCTCTTTCATACTGATGACCTCAGTGTCGTTGAGGTCCGAGTCTGGCGTACCAGTCACGGCGTCACCCCCGGATCCCTTACTAAGATCATCACACGCATGAAATTCGCTCCATCGCTGCATGACGTCCGATTTTTCTGAGAGGACGTCATTGGTTCCCGAAAGCACTTTATTCATTCTTAAGGCTGTCGCACCACTCCGGGTCCTTCCAACCTCTTTCCAGAAGAGTTTGGAGTTCTCCTTGAAGTTTTGCGACAACCTTTCGTCCGCTTTCATTCTACTCCTTTCACGCACTTCCTCAATCAATGCTTTCGTGTGAACTTTCTGGAGCTTATATCTTTTCTTTCCTCTTCTCTCTCATATCCTTATCATTACTAGAGCCCAAGTAGTCTAACCATGCTTTCTTCTTCTTATTTACAGCTTCTTTCACTTCTTCATTCCACCATGCATCACCCTTTTTACTACTACCTCTTTTCACAGTTCCACACACGTCTTCCACTGGACTAACCATTCCATCTCTAAGGCTCTGCCATATTTCTTCCACACATTCTTTCCTGACTTCGATGCTGTCCAGCTTTTCGGCTACCCTTACTTGATATTTATCCCTAGTATCCGCTTTCTGAAGCTTCCAGCTTCGGATGCTACCGACCGACTGTGGTTCTTGTATCGCCGTCCGGTGACGCCAACCCGCGAACAGACCCCTAAATCTAGTAATCACTAGATAGTGATCCGTTCCCAGGTCAGCACCCCGGAACACTCGCGTATCCATCACCTGTTTTCGCAGTCGGTCATCCTCCAGGAATAAATCGATCATGCTTCTCTCATTCTCTCTTGTTCTAGTATACATATGGATTTTCTTGTGACTAAACATAGTGTTTGTCACAAGAAGACCCTTTTCCTTGCATACAGCCAGTATTAGCTTGCCAGCATCGTTAACCCTTTTATCACCGAACATTCCAAGCACCGACTCGTACCCTGGCCGAGCGGTACCAACCCACCCATTCAAATCACCACATACAACAATTCTTTCGTTTCCTCTAACCAAGTCTAGAACTTCTCTTACATTCTCCCAAAACTCCTCCAGCTCAGCTCTGGATGATGAAGCTACCGGCGCATAAACAGCCAAAAGGAATAACTTCGTCAGTCCCAATTTAAAGCGAACCCAGAGAAGTCTCGAGTTCACTACCTTATATTCAGTCATAACATCGACCAACCGAGACGACAGCAACCCCCACTCCCTGGCAGGCGCTCTCGCTCTCCGGGACTCCGGACCATGGAGCTAACGCCCCGCCAGGGAGCTCTTCAGTACCGCTGCCCTTCCGCTTGGTCTCCGACAAACACACGACATCTAATTCTCTTTCTTTCATTATTTCAATCAACTCATTCGTCTTTTCTCTCATGCCTCCTCTAACATTCCACGTGCCAACTCTGCACTCCGTCCTCCACCGTCCGCCGTGTCGGGCTGTGCGTGACGGGTGGCGGTCCCCATCGCCGCGTTGCTCGCTGCATTCCACACCAACGGGGACGAACTGGTGAGCGTCGCCTTGGGGGACGCCCTAACCCTCGTTGGCATTGGTACGCAGCTGTGTAGAATTGCAGCCCTGAAAAGGGTTGGCAGGGGTCGCGACAAGCACGCTTCTACAATGACCCCCTTTCAATAAAACCATTATTACGTGCCACCTAGCTGCTTAGCGTGCTGTAGAAAGGATTATCCTCGATAAAATCTGCAATGAAGAAACCTTACGTATAAACAAAGTTACAATATGTCAGCGCTCAAATGAAATTGGACGGGCCTCATAGATCGACGAACTGATAACCAGTAACCGCTGGGAATGAAGTTCTCGAATGGCAAATTGGTTTATCGTTAGGGAGCCGATGTTCAGCAGTGGATTCTTTATGGGCTGTAAATAAGAATAAGAACATGGACGAGTAGGTGACAGATGATTTTTAATTCTCTGCATTTAATGAACTCTGTGGAATGTGTAGAGACGTCAAACCATAGAATAAAGTTTTATGTCAAGAATTTTGATGTCAAGTGAATTTTGGACGTAAGAATTTTTTTCGTGAATACTATTTTATTGAAAACCGGGACAAATCTTATAAGATTTCGTTAATATCATTCCAGTAACTTAATGTGAATGTTTAAAATTTTGTTATAGTTAATAGTGCAATTATTTGTTTCGATCTACGGCCGTAAATTTCCAGTCATTTTTTTCGTTCCCGTTACTGTTTTATGTTCGCCACATTCATAGGCGTCCACCACCGGGAAATAATAAGAAGATGAACATTGCTGTTTAGATTGTTTAATTTCATAAAGGTAAGACCATTGATTAACTATGGCTGTGATGAGTCATACGGATAACTGCAGACATATTTCTTAGTGGATCTTGATTTGTAAATAATCGATACTGTTATAATATGAAATAGAATTTTTTGTAAAAAATAATTTAATAAACTTCATATGCTGCTGTTATTTAAACAGTAAGATTATCAATATTTAATTAATTACGTTACAAGAGGAGTTGAAATAGTGAAAATAGAGTTATGATATAAATAATTTATATGTAATTTATGTTAATGTTACTAGTAATTATAATAAGAATATTATAAACATATATTATTATAGATATACAGCTATAGATTACTAGTGTGCGAGTAATTTATAATAAGTTACGTACTAAATGCGAGTCACATTGCTAAATTTATTAACGTAAACAATATTTTAGATACTGACGTTATACTTAGTGCGTGATAATAAAATAAAGAAACACGGTTGCAATATGAAAAATTAATGCAATTTTTACAAATAACCTTTAAAGTGTTTACATTACAATTTTTTACATTTCCTACATGTTGGCAAATGGAGCTGAAAACTGTGACCTTTAGGCCTTAGCAAACTAGTAATCTATAGCTGTATACCTATAATAATATATGTTTATAATATTATTATAATTACTAGTTGTCTTTATGTCTTTAGTCCTTTTTTTAGTTTTTTGTATGCACATTATCAATAAATTTATTTAATTTGCCTTACATATCTCAATATCAAAATACATATCTAATACAAATTACTTATATTATCTATGTATATAACTTTCAGCAGCAAACATGTCGAGCATGTCAGATCGTAAGGCAGAATTGGAGAGGAAGAAAGCAAAACTTCAAGCATTGAGGGAAGAAAAGGATAGACGGCGTCGTGAGAAGGAACAGAAAGATGCAGAAGAGGCACTGGTGAGCATATTTAATTGCTTTATTATTTGTAGAAAAAGGAGGCAAACGAACAGGTGGCTCACATGATGGTAAGTTATTACTGCCGCCCATGAACATCAACAATACCAGAGGCATAGCAGATGTGTTGCCGGCCTTACAGTGCTCCCCCTTGGAGCATCGTATGGGATTGATATCAGCATTTTTCTGGAGTATGGGACACACATACACACATAAATAGATGTTTGGTTTCTGTGAGCAAGTGTGTAATTTTTAAATTGCCACAGTTTTACTGGAGAATTTATTACAATAGACTGATAGGGAAGGACCTTTAATGTAATTATTTAAATTGAGTGATTTCATTGATTTATAGCCTTATTTGAACCGGTTACAGAGAGTATGAGAAAAAACAATATAACTGGCAAAGCTTAAACTTATGTTGTAATGTTACTTATATTACATTGCATAACATTAATAAAATAGGTTCAGACGGGCTGGTTTTTGTTGTTCCTTGACTAATATTGAGCATATTTTATGTGGATTCTTTAAACAGCAAAGGGCTTCAGTGGCATCGAGTATGGATAGCCGGCGCGATCTCGACGAGATGCTGTCTTCGTTGGGAGTTGCGCCCGTTAAGGATGTCTTGTCGTCTTTATCCTCCATGACATCACTGACGCCCCCGCAGACCGCCTCGCCGGATGCAAGCCTGCCGCACTCAGACAAGACCAGTTTACCGTCCCAAGGGTAATCTACCGATATAATGTGTTTTTTACTCATAAGATGTTTATGTAAAATAAATCATAGTTGTAGTGTTTATTTTAGTGTCAAATGTGGAAACGTTTACGACTTAGCCATGAGTACTAGGTTCCAATCAATATGGATTGGTTGTGTTGTGTGCTTCATATCAACAAGATGAGATTAATAAATTTAAAACCACTTCCAGTAGTGGAGAAATTCCATTTAAAATTATTTGAGAAAATCCAATTGTAACTTAATTACAATGTATTCAAATAATATTCAGTGGACCGAAGAAACCCGTGCAGCTGCAAGTAGTATCTGTGCAATCTACTGACATTCCGCCCAAGGAGAATGTTACGTATGCGAAGCAAACTCAGACCACTGCTTCCGGTGTGACAGAGCTGAGAGATGGTAAGTCTTGCGCTCCTCTATCTATTGATGCCTTTACATGACTATTTAAACTTTAAGATTTCATATTAAAGAATAGTCAGTGATATGTCCAAAATGTATTGCTTTCAAGTAAATGTGTGTATTAAATTAAATAAATTTATAACACAGGAGATCTCTATACATTTGTGATCTTTTATTGCCATGCTCAGATCTTGTTTTAATTAACAAAAGAGAGATCTATGGTGATGGGATTTATACCCGTTAACACTGCTACCATGTCTTAACACTGGCAATCAATATTTTATATCTTGTTCGTGCGTTTCCTAGGGGCCTAGGTAACACCAGTCGTGACAAATTATGACTGAAATTATTAATCTCTTCACGAATTTCCCAATTGTCACACTAGACAATAGTCATGTCAACCAAAATTAAACTGGACCTCATTTGGGATAATGTGACAGGAGGCAATCCTATCGCGTCTAAGCGTCCAATCCAACGATATGAAAGTTACATACGTTTTGAAAAACTCATTGCTATGGGCTGCTGCTGGGCAGTTTTTACAGTGGTAGAGCCACGCATCAGCTTTTGTTGCATGAATGGGCTGGCTCGACCGGGAAGTACCACAACCTCACAGAATACCGGCGTGAAGTAGAAGTCTAACAAACTTCTGCATTTCGTCTGGTGAGTGCAGGTAACCGGAGGCCCATACACCCGCCTCCCCCAATTTGGGGGGGGGGCACTCTAAGGTCGGCAACGCATCTGCTATGCCTCTGGTATTGCGGGTGTTCATGGGCGGCGGTAATCACTTACCATCACGTGAGCCACCTGCTCGTTCGCCTCCCTTTTCTATGTATAAAAAAAAAGTGAATTCAAATCTTCGGGTTCGAAATCCAATCACCCAGATCCCTCAACCCAAAGTCCCCCTTTATTTATTAACAAAATTGGATAGCCATAGAAAATGTCTTTAAAAAACTGTAATATTTTTGTATGTTGCTATTATTACATAATCTTGTTATTTATATTTTGTTTTTGAGAATTTGTTACATTTCCTGTTGAAATAACATGATATTAATAATATTAATAATTTAACTTATGTTTGGGTTGTGTTTGGGTGATGGTTTTAACAATATCATTTGCAAATACGTTTCAATATCAAACTATTGTGTGTTTCCCTATCAAAAAATACGCTATTTTTTCTATATGTGATTTTATTTTTGTTTCTGTTTCATAACACAATTATAATGTGAATTTTAAATTTAGAATTTCGATTTTTTGAGTTTTGTTGCCATTTTTACTATTTAAAAATGTAGCACCCCTCTGTAAATTGTCTGTTATTTGCAAATGAGAATACTTCTTACTGTAACCATTGACAACTGTAGTAGCGTGGGCAGTATTTACTTTTCACGCGTCTTTTTTATTTTTGCCACAATCTGTAGCCTGAATGTTATCTTTGTATATGAAAAGATTTATTTTTAATCTGAACATTGCTTGTAAAACAATTAAATTCTACTTTTGTGGTACTTACGAAGGTGTATTCTATGCTAAAGTAATTGACAACCGTGAATATTCTAAGGCAGTAGGCCATATGATTTTGATGCAGTTAAAACATATTTATCTATATATATATATAGAACACTTGACATTTCATACTAAAGACTACATACTAAAATTACCTCATCATTCTCAAATTTCCTGGAGAATAAAGCAGCCTACACTCTTCAGTACCAACACTACACCACATCCCAGTTCTGCTGATTTTAGGTTTATTATTTTTCAAGATGGTCATACCCTCATTTGTACAAAGTTGTGTCCTTAGCCTCCTCTTACGGTAACCACGGGAAGAAAAGTGGTGGTATATTCTTACGCCAGAACCGCACGGCAACTTAAACTCTAAATAATCTGAACTAGTCTTAACTTATATTATCTTGGTTCTTGTAGGGATAAATTTAAAGATATAAATATTTATACTTTGACCTTTCAAGGACTAGAACACTTCATGTATTTCCACAAAATTATATATTTGCAAAGAATATTGATGTAAATATTACATAATGTTAATAGCTTTTCATTTCTATTCATATTTAATGGGACTCCATTGAGTAAGTAACTTGTTTAATTGAGCAATGTATTTGTATGTTTTACCACATAATCTCAGTTTATATACAGTCTTCCAATCAATAAGTGTAAAAAATATATTCAATAAAAGATTTCAAAAATGAGACAAGATGGCTGAATATTGATAATACGTACACAACAATTGCTTATTCATATGATGATGTGGTAATAAATATTAAAATAAGTCATGAGAACAATAACCAATGAGCGGTTTTGAATTAGATTGAAGAAGTGGGTAACTTAGTTTACGTAATACTCAAAGCTACCGAGATTTTTTTTAATTTTCACTTTCGGAACACAAAAAAGTAGAAAATCGTTTTTAATTTTCATTATAAGGTAATGTTTTTGACTTGTATACATTCAGAGGACAGATGTTTATGCAAAATTTTGGTTTTTCACTCAGCTTAACGTGTTCTGTGTCCTTCATCCTCGTGCTGTCTCTATCTGTACGTTGATCTAAGCAAAAGTAAATACTGTTTTGAGTCTTTGGTGCAATGTTTGTGTTTGTGCTACCATAAAAAAAGGCTGCTCTTCCAATGCATCACCGCTTGCAGGATACATGGAGGACTGGTGGCGGCCACGCAAAGGTAATTTGAACTTTATTAACATAATATATCACGGTACAATTTTGCACTGACATTGTAAAAGAATCCACTCAAATACTTTCAAACTAATTACAATGTTACTTATTACATGCAAAAGATAGCACTGTCCTTTAATAAGTTATCATAATCAGTGTTTTTTGTATAGTGTAAAGCCAATGTTTTTCCCTCCGCACATTACACGGCTAAATATATA
Organism: Sericinus montela; assembly: GCA_029286605.1. Taxonomy (NCBI): domain Eukaryota; kingdom Metazoa; phylum Arthropoda; class Insecta; order Lepidoptera; family Papilionidae; genus Sericinus; species Sericinus montela. The sequence goes on from JAGSMR010000044.1 coordinate 10,819,875, forward strand.
AAAATGAAGGCAAATTGCATGATGATAATTTTGTTGACACCATTTGTAATGTTTTTAAAATTATGATTTAAATTGTCAACGCATGAGCCATTATTTCGTTTTAAAATGTGCATGGTTACATAACACAATTAACAAAACATCGTTGTTTATGTCTATTTAATTGTTTATAACCTTATTTTAAATAAAAAAATATTAATTTTGGTAACTTAAGACGGAAACAAAGTATATTTGTATTATTTGTGACCGAACAAGATTGATACGTGCGACATATTCTACAACCTGACTTAAGTTACTATGGAGTACTGTAATTTTTTTTTTCAATTATTGCGTTTGACTTTCACTACAGGATGTTTCAAAAGTGGTACGTTTATAATGACAGTTTGTTTTCATTTTTGTTCCTATAGCACACGCAACCGACTACTACGGTAAGTCATGATTCCTCCAGGAGCTTCCTTTCCTTTACTCTTAAAACACTTCTTGTACTTCTAAGATTAACTTGGTGTCGGTTTGTAAATTATCTAATACACGTCATTCGAACTTAGACTTGTACATAGAATCCTTTAGATCACGCTTCTAGATGTTTCCTTACTAACATTTTCTAGGTGCGCTTATGTCAGATTACTTGATTATTTATCGGATTTAAATGTACACTGTTACCATCAAGGAATCTGATCTATTCTCTCCGTGCTGGGGTATGTAAAACATTCGGAGCTAATTCATTATCGTATGATGTGGTTATACATTCCATTACCAGTTTAATAGAGTGGCCTTCCAGAGTTCTCCACGTGGTGTTACAGCCACAGTCTGGCCGCCGGATATTTTATTAGCATACAGATCACCGATAATCTTTATTATGTGTATATTTAAAGTATGGTGGTGGTATGGGGGTTGCCATATCATCTCACCCTAACTTACCCTTCCGATTCGACTAACCTTGCACAGGTCTTAACACGTCGACCCATTTGATTGAACTCAATGACTGCTCGCAACGGCTGACAGGGCTTAGTTCTGCAAACAATTATTGTTTAACAAAACAACAAATAAAATGGTGGTGGTGACGGTTTGCATTAACGTCTTAGCTTTTACGCAAAGGTTGTACCTTTAATGGATTGTCATGGTAATCAACGTGCGCAGTTGAAATAAAGCATTAACCTATTTGTTTGTGGAGCTAGATCCGTTTTTTTTAAATTGAACTCCGTATAAACCGCTGTTACCGACAGTCTTTAGTTAGATAAAATGGCGTCTCTCTGGACATGCTGTCACATATCGGAGCACTGTTGATACGCTAATATATATGTATAGAGTATTAATTTTTTTTGTCTGAATAATATTTTTTTACAATGGTCGAAAGATACTGACAAATGTTTTTTGTTTTCCTCCCTTTTTCAAGACGAGTACAATCTAAACCCGGGTTTAGAGTGGGAGGACGAGTTCACAGGTAGGTTTCAAATCCGAATTCGCAGGAGCGACAAAACTAAATTTTGCCCTTGGTAGAGCCTGCGCTGCTGTCACTTGGCATGTTTTGTTTTGTTACTTTCCTATATCCTTCATATTTGTAATGCTGTTTTATAAATGTAGTCGCTAACCCTGAAACATTTAACTCGGCACATTTTTAATGGTAACGGCTTATCCGTGTCGACCGTATACGGGTTCCTTATTTTGAAGTGACAAATAAACTTACAAATTACTGTTCTTTTTTTTAAATTTAAATTTACGAAAATAATTTAGAAATATGGAAAGAAATAAGCAACCTGTATATGTACGGATCGGTGACAAGTTCCTTTGTATGTTTCATACTGAAATAAAATATATATTTTTTTTACTATATCTATGGTTTAAATATGTGACACGACATTATAACTCCACATGCGCTACTTGCTTACATCAAGTACTTTCTAAATCTTGCATGTTACAGAAAGTTCTGTGCATGACACATTTTATCGTGTTTCATTTGTTATTATCTTGTTTATTATATTTAATTTTAGACATCTCTCTAGTGGAGAGCTCGGGAAGTTTTTTTTTGCCTAAATCGTAAGCTTTGTGTTATCAACGATTTCGCAGCTTTTTTTTCAATATGTTTTCGCAAATATTTTGATTTTGATTTTTAATTTTGTAAACTGTGTGTTGGATCAGAATACAATCAAATCTCATACGATTTTAAATATATCTACGTAAATATTCAAATTGCTTCTATTGCTATTAGTTTCTATTGTGTATTGAAGTTCATGTTGCTATCGGTAAATTTGTGTAAAGCTTTTTTTATATTTATTAATAGATATTACAGAAAGGCAGAGTGTTGTAGAGTACAATGCATCTAGAATACAATGGATATATTGAATCTTAATTTGACATATTATGTGAAATTAATTTCTAAAATTGATTTCCGCAGCAAGATGTTGTCGGTCATATCATTGAACAACTGATTTTTTGCGTTATTATTTGAAAATGATGAAATTTAATATTTATTTGAAAAAAAAAATCGTTTTATGGACCGATATCTTAATCCTACGAACTCTAAAAGAAAGGAAGCCCCCAGGAAAGATAATTAAAATTTAGAAATACAAACGCTTGCTTATTCGTACCTCACATTTTTTTCAAATTGCACATGATTTCTTCTTAATCATACATATTGTTATTAATTCTTAAAAGGGTTTACATTACATCATACATTCTTTAGACTCGAAATTCGATTTTTTTTTTAACACAAACCTAGTTTAACTTGATGACGAGAAATGCTCTCGGTGAAAAATTCATAAAATATTAAAGTGGAAATGTAATTCATCTTCAATCTGTAGTTCCACGGTGTTGGTGTGCATGATGGACAATTAACAACACGCTGTATACGTCTTCATGGTAGAGCATAGGGATCTATACAGGCTGATTGCGACTTTATAGGAGTTTAGATTATTCAGATTTTATAGGAGTTTATATTAGTTTATATTATTTTTTTTACCAGATTTTTAAGTAGATAATTTTTATCTACTTATACATCCGATATATGAGGCCTTTTTTTTTTTTTTGAAGCTATAAAAAACTTAAAAATCCAAGTTATTTCTTCGTAAGTTCACAAGTAAGATATTCTTTGTAAAAAAGTCAATGATATTTGTGCTACATCTGATTTTTAACTACGCTCTTTATTTATTTATTTATTATCACTTCATACACATAAATGAACTATGCATAGTCCGCCTAGGACTTAATGCCTCCATTTAATGGTCGTGCAAATATTTTTACGAGTACAGCAAAATGATACAGTTTTTAAGATCTAATTTTATAATGAATTGAAATTATATGAAATTACTTACTCATGATCTTTAATTTTTCTGATATAAAAAGGTTCCTATTTTCAGTATTTATTCAACTTTGAATAGTGTAAACTTTTCAATTAGTCCAGTACGTTTTGTGCTAAATTTGGCCAGTATGGAAAATTTTCTAGGATAAAATAAATAACTATTCATTAGTTTATTGTAGTATGTTCTCGATGATATCAATTTAATGTTTTTTATATATCAGTATACAGAGTAAAAAGTATGAAAGAATCATAAAAATAAGAGTAGTGGAAGGAAGTGCAGGTAGTTTATGATCTTTGTCTATGGTCCTGGCCCTCGTTAAGCTTCGTCTGTTTTAAAAATAAGTAGTTTGTAGCTTAACATTTTATGTGACTCGACTAATATATTTGAAAGATCATTTATGTTTATTGTACGCTAAAGAAAGAACCTCCAAAAATATGCAATTAATGTCGTAATGTCGCAACCAACCTGTATATCCCATAGTTTACTTCTAGAATCAGCGCACTCATCTAGTAACTAATAGTAAATGGATACATGTTCACATACTATACTCGAGCAATATACAGCCAAATAGTTTCATGAAGTTAAAACTCCATAAGAATTTAATATATTATGTGACGAGATTTATAATAAAAAGAACAAATATTTGACAAACATTTTATTCCTGAGAATAGTATCGAATCAAGAACCACTGTCAGTTTCAGTGTTTTGTAACTAAATTTTTCTAACTTTAATAGAACTTGATATTTATTTATTAGCATAAAGTGTGAGGTTTAAACTATTAGAAAATATTAATAAGTTGGAATGATAACTTCATGGAATTATTAGTAATTGTACGGCAGATTTATATAGTAGGTAAACAAAATTGATACGTCCGTAGCGTATAAATTATTATATAATTTATTAAAATGAAAAAGATTCATCAACATCTCTACTGTATTATTACATTACTAGCGGATATTACAGTAATTATTGGTACTGTGAATACTGTTTCATATAAAGAGTCAGATGAGGGACCGAACGAAACTGTACCTCAATCAATCTCATTAAAAAACATAACACTTCAGTCGATTCGCATTTGTTCACATGAAATTAATAAAATGCATAAACAAGCGAACTACGCAAATAAATCGGCCGTACAAAGTGCACGCTTCGCTCCCCGCCCGCCGCGCAAGGGCCATCCTTATTCACCGTCCAGTGCTTACATTCGACGGCGACGGCGCGCGGCAAGGAGATGAAGAGGAGGCGGCGTTCCACGGCAAGCTGCCGCCCGGCATCCTGCCGCACGGACTGCCCACCGTCAAGGAAGTGCAGCCGGCGGTTACCGACGCTCCGCAGGAGAAGAAAGAGGAAGAAGAGAAAAAAGGTTAGGAACATTGATTCTTTCATAACTTGATTCTCTGCTCAAACCAAAGGTAGAGTGGTAGAGAATGCCTATAGGCAATAAGTCCGCCATTTTGGACATTTCTTATTAAGCAAGTAAAGTTTAGATAAGTAAATAAATTCCCAGGCGGTGTAACCAATAGATTTATCGTAGGGTCTATTCCATTCAGAGTGGCAGCTAAAGGTCAAAAGCAATTAAAATCTAAAGCTTTGAAATGCACGGACGATTTTGGCCACTTTTTGAGATTGGTTAACGTACATATTAAAACTTTGTAGATTTTCTCCATCTTAGGATTCTTACTATAGGATGTATTACTTACAACGTACCACCACGTACAATAGAACCTTACTCTAAATAATATACATATCTAAGTAATGTACTTAGATCAAAATAGAAAGTCATTGTATGTATTATGACTTTCTCTGGCGACTTAACTCTTATGGTGGGTACCCAAATAAGGATTTGCATTCTTACGTCAACAGGTACTACATGCCAAGCAGCTTTTACTTTTTGAATGTTGAATTTTGTGATGAAATTTAATTGAAATTAATTTTTTGGATGATGTCTTATATAAAGATAAGGTAATAAAGCGGATCAAGGTTTGTGCCTTAGGGAACACAATTTCCTTGAAACGGCTCTAATCAAAATTTCAATGAACACTGTGAGCATAACAATCACGATTGAGATATTTGCTCTCGGGAGCAGTGCGCGAGCTGAGCACGGACGAGAAGCAGACGATCATGCTGTCGGCGGAGTTCCAGAAGTTCATGAGCCGCGCGGGCCGCGTCATCGAGCGCGCGCTGGCCGAGTCCGTCGACATCTGCACAGACTACACCGGCGGCGGCGACGCCACAGACCCCCAGTGGGTATACACAATAAACATAGATATATTCTTAGCCAGGGAGATCATCACATGCATTGCTCTGATCACAAAGTAAGTAGCTGAAGCACGAACTGTGTGGAATCGGAAACAACGAAGGATACCTTCGGATAATAATATCCGAGACAATGCAGAAAAAAATCATTTTCTACATTCATCGGTCCGGAAATCGAACCCGCGATCTCAAAGCTCGTGATACCACTAGTATACGAAAGTATATACACTCCAGAACGTTCACGAGAGTGTTGCATTATTGTTTAAAAGTTTTAATAATAATGACTGGCTAAATGAATAGTTCAACTTATTGATATTTTTGGAAAGGTGTTTGAAGTACTATGATAATATTGTTGAACATCCTGAAAATTTATAGCGCCTACTCTACTTTATCGCCAACCTACTTGCCCAAGCGTCAATCAATCAATAGTCAAAAATCACACAAAAGTCAATAATGTCAAACCCTCCTTACGAGAGAGGTCGGTGTGGCGTGCAGCGGACTTTGACAGGCTGTCATATTGATACTCCGAACTGTCCGCAGTCCACACTGTGGGCCGAGAGTCCAGGATGGTGACAGTGACATGTCTCTGAGAGGGGACTTTGATAGGCTTTCATGTACATTGACACGTCGCCATCGCTCAATGCTGGGGCGGTGGGAATGATCCGTGCGCGGCCATGCGCGATAGGCTGTCGCGTATATCGATACCCGGAGCGGCGGAGGCCGCGTGCGTGCGTGCGTGCGTGCGTGCGTGCGTGCGTGCGTGCGTGCGTGCGAGACGTGTGCGTGACGTGCGTGCGTGCCGGCAGCGACGAGCGGTCGGAGGCGCGGCTGAGCGCGGTGCGCACGTTCGGCGACGAGCGCTGGTCGCGCGGGCGCTGCGTCACGAGCCTGGACTGGTCCGCGGCGCACCCCGAGCTGCTGCTGGCCGCGTACCACAACAGCGAGGACGCGCCGCACGACCCGGACGGCGTCTGCCTGCTCTGGAACACCAAGTACAAGAAGGCCACGCCCGAGGACGTCTTCCACTGCCAGTCGCCGGTCATGAGCGCCGCCTTCGCCAGGTGACTACCGCCGCGCTCTCATTACTGTCGCTCCAAACCATCTCAAGAGTTTCACATGGGTGATTGTATTACGAAGCAGTAACGCTCTTTGCAGACTCTTTTCTCCTCAAGAAACGTCGTCAGTTTAAAAAAAATTATATAAATAAATACATATATAGATAGGGACAACATCACATACATTGCTCCGATGCCAATGTAAGATACTAAAACACTTGAGGTATGGGAACCGGAAACAACGAGGGCACCGCAAACACCGAGTCCCGAGAAAAGGTTTTCTACATTGACCCGATCGGGAATCGAACCCGATTGAACGTTTACGCCACTCGTTCACGGAGGTCGTCAATTAACTTTGTTTTTTTTTATTTTTATATACACAGGCTTAATACAAATGGTTAAAATTGTATTTTCGCCAGGTTCCATCCGAACCTGATCCTAGGTGGAACATATTCCGGTCAGATTGTGCTATGGGACAACAGAGTGCAGAAAAGGACGCCCATACAGCGCACACCATTATCATCTCTAGCGCATACGGTAAATATTATTAAGGATATTGAGCTAGTAGGGAAAATACAATGCAATTTTGAGGAATGAGTTGCAATGCTGAAACTTAAAGTCGCAAAGGTGAACCGTGGTGACTTGATTGAGACATACAAGAAATATCTTGTACTAAGAAATATCGTGTATGCGATTTGACGACATGCAGGAATTCCAAAACGTTCTGAAACGATACAAGAATATCACCCTCAGAGGTCACAAACAAAAACTGCGTTTTGTCTCTTTGAACAATAATCCAGACAAACACTTTTTGATCCTTCGAGTGGTCACAGCGTTGAATATACCCTCTGATCTCTGTAAGTGTCAAATCAATTTAAAACCCGACTAGACAATTTTTTTCTCTATAAGTTTTAAATAAAATTTAATTATATTAAACAACTCTCAGGAAAAAAATGTCACGATAGCCAAGTGGTTTGGTGGTCGGAATTACGAGTCAAGAGACCCGTGTTCGATCCCCAGGTGGTAGGCTCGTGCCAGTGGTTTTTACAAAAACTTATGTACGAATTATATCGTTGGCCACAAAGTCAGCGACGGGCTCACCACCTGTCACGTTGTCCCGAAAATATCTTCGGTGGAAGGTGGGTCGAAGAGACTCAATTGTCTAGACTAGACCTGTCTATCCCTGTATTGGGAATTGCGTGAAGATATTGATTATTATGTACTATCTGGATATAGGTACCATCCGTTGCGGAGACTGCCTGCCTGATGCCTAGAGTACATACATACATACATACATATAATCACGCCTCTTTCCCGTAGGGGTAGGCAGAGACCACTTCTTTCCACTTGCTACGATCCCTACATACTTGTTTCGCTTCGTCCACTTTCATTATTACCTTCATACATTAACTTCGATTCAGGGTGCTCTTGACTCTAGAGTACACTCCGTCTGCAACATTCCCGCTAATGTCTCCACCAGCACCCAGTGTACTGCCTGTCGGTGGTGGGCAGCCAGAACGCTCACAACCTGATCTCGGTGTCGACGGACGGCCGCATGTGCTCGTGGTCGCTGGACATGCTGTCGCAGCCGCAGGAGACGCTGGACCTGCAGCACCGGCAGAGCAAGGCCGTGGCGGTCACCGCCATGGGATTCCCACACGGGGACGTCAATAACTTTGTGTTGGGAAGCGAGGACGGAAACATTTACACTGGTAGGATTTTAACATATTTTTTTTAAACATTATAAGCTAGCGTTTAACTACAATCCCACCTGGTGGCGAGTGGCGATGTAGTTTTTGTTGGTAGGCACACTAGCTCAGAAAAAGCCTATTCACTCTTCTCTTGCAAGCAATCTTAAGCAATCAAGAGCTTTTTTTGTCTGTTCAGTTTTTCTCAAGAAAATCTTTTCTGAACATATTATAATAAATAATGTATTAATAATTAATTTTTTTCTAGTGTATTTTGCGTTTGTACATTAGTAGTTAAATAACAATATTTAATTGAAAAGTTAAAAAAATTAAACACCTTAGGAGATTGGTTGGGTGATCAGAATTATGGTAATCAGATAATCAATAAATATGGTAATCAGAAGACATGAGTATGGTCTATATGTTGTCCCCAATATTTTGTGTTGAAATGTGGGTGAAAAGAAATGAATTTTCAGAACTTTGATTACATCGCTACCTAATTCGTAAAGATAAAATAATATTTAACTGTTATACTGCTTACATAGATTTTCAGAAAGCTTTTGATGAGGGAGATATTTTATTTCACAGGGATAAAATAACATTCAATTGAATTCGCGGCAACTTATAGCGTTTACATTTTAAATCTTTAATATGACCCAAAAACATTGCTTCCTGAGTTCTTCAAGGATCAATTTTGGGCCCCACTTTATTTATTTCATTTATAAATAACATTAAAACCAGTTTCACTGACTCTGTATGCTGATGACATTGAAATATATAAATCATGTAAGAAACTCCAAGACTGCTTACTTCTTCAAGAAGATCATGTACAATTGTTTGGAAATATGCAATGTGTGTGTATGTATATATATATATATATATATATATATATATATATATGTATATATATATATATATATATATGTATATATATATATATATATATATTTATATATATATATATATATATATATATATATATATATATATATATATATATATATATATATATGTATATGTATATATATGTATATGTATATATATATATATATATATATATATATATATATATATATATATATATATATATATATATATATATATATGTATATATATATATATATATATATGTATATATATATATATATATATATATATATATATATATATATATATATATATATATATATATATATATTTATATATATATATATATATATATATATATATATATATATATATATATATATATATATATATATATATATATATATATATATATATATATATAGTAATGTCAATCCTTAACTAAAAATAAAAAAGCTGCTTTTTACTTTCTGCTTCTATGTAAAACTTTCGTTCAATCTCAATTCGACTGTGTACTCCCTGGAACCCTTTTACAAAAAGTGTATTTATCGGTTGAATACAAAAGAAATATTCCCTAAACACAATTAATGAATGAGTACAATTGGAATCTAGGCGCTCTCTTATTATGGCCATCGCAATTCACCGAATAATATGCAATAATAAGTGTAATTGTAACCGTATTATCAGTAAGATAACGTAAGTAAAGAACTTCTGAGAACAATATTTTGAAGTGAAGTGTGCATGAAGTGTTTACACTGAGAGCTGTTAAATCATAATCATTTATTCGTACAAACATGGTAGGTTCACAACAGATCTTACAATATTAATAGTCACAGTTCACAACATGTTTACCAGTATTGGTATACGAAAATTTCATAATTTTTTTAATCGTCATACACGAAGCAAAGATTTTATTAACACTAAAGAAACAACATTGCTACTTAACTAAATTTGTAATCCTAATTATTAATATGTGTCATCCTTATTATAGCGCAGGTCAATACTTGAGAAAAGTTAAAAATTATTAATTGCTTTCATTTAAGAATTCCTTTATGTCATAATAGTTTCTGGTCAATAGCCAAGTCTTGAGCTTAGTCTTAAATTGTTTTATGTCTTTTTGTTCTTTTATCTCATATGGCAGTTTATTGTATATTTTTGTAGACATAGCATTACAATTGTGATGATAAAATGCAGTTTTGGGTATTCGGTCGAATACCAGTCTTTCACAATTCCTTGTGTTACGCGGCAATACATCGGTCGCTTTTTTGTACAAATGTTTATATTTTTTTACATGGATACCAACTTCCAATATGTACATTGCTGGCAACGTAAGAATGTTAAGTGCTCTAAACAAAGGCCTGCAAGACTCATGCCATTTAGCCCCAAATCTTGCTCTTAGGCATTTTTTGTCCAATAAATGCTCTCTTCCAGTCAGGACTATTACCCCAAATAAGTAAACCATATTTTAACGTAGATGCAACATACCCATAGTATGCTGTCATTGCTGTTTCAAGTGAAGATGTTTTCCTCAATTGTCGCAGAACATACGCATATCTATTAATTATTTTGCAAATCTTGCCTATGTGCGCCTTCCAATTACAATTCTTGTCTACAATTAATCATAGAAATTTAGTTTGTTCACTTTCTCTTACAATTTCATTATTGTATTTAATGTCAAGTGTTATTGTACTAGTGTTCCTATTACAAAACTGTATAAAGCAAGTTTTAGAAATATTAACATTTAAATTATTATCATATAGCCAAGAAACAATGTCATATACCCCATTGTTTATGTCCTGCTCATACTTACTATTATCTCCATATCTATTATTAATTATTATTGATATGTCATCAGCAAACATTATAGAAGGAAATGTCATTGACGAAGGTAAATCATTGATATAAATTATAAATAAGGATGGTCCCAAAACACTACCTTGAGGAACACCAGAGTCTTTGACTACTAGCGGAGAACGAAATGACTTTAATGTATTTTTTTTATTCAATCTCATTGATGATAAGTAAGATGCAAACCAACTCAGTATCAGTCCTCTTATGCCATATAATTCCAGTTTCTTCAGTAAAATGCTATGGCATACGAAATCGAACGCCTTCGACATGTCGAAAAATATGGCAGTTACATTCTCCTTATTGTCTATTACATCAACAATTTGTTTAACAAGATTGAAACATGCCAAAGTTGTAGACTTATCTTGTTGAAAGCCATATTGTTCTTTAGCTAACAAATTATTCTTATCGAAATAGTCCATTAATCGTTTTTCATAGCTTTTTCCAATATCTTTGCCAAAGGAGAAAGAATAGTAATTGGGTGATAATTTTTAGGATCTTGTTTGTCACCTTTCTTGTATATCGGTTTTACTATTGACAGTTTTAATTTATCAGAGAAAACGGCAACGTCAAATGAAGAATTAATTATGTGCGTGAGAATTGGCGCCAATTCATCCTTACATTGCTTTACAATTTTTACACTTAACCCATCATATCTTTCTGCTCTTGAGTTTTTAAGGGAGGTTATTAATTGCTTAGTTTCCATAATTGTAACTGGGTGAAAAACATACTGTGACAAGTTGCTCTAATTTTATTATTCCTACTCTCATCAGCTCTTCTAGTCCCAGCCACCTTGGTAACATTTTGGTAATATGCACAGAAAGCGTTGACTATTTTGTGGGGAGATCTTGAAAGTTCATTATTGAATTTAATTGTATTTATTTCAGTAGGTTCAACATGATAATTTACGCCATTTTTTATAATGTCCCATGATGTTTTGCAAATATTTTTACTTTTTCTTAATATTTTGTAATTAGTAATTTTTTCGATTTGTCAATACATTTTTTAAGTAACCTAGTGTAAGTTTTAAATTTAGTCTTGTTTTCCGTTGTATTATTTATAAATAATTAAAACAAAGTTTCCTTTTCGTTATGCAACTAATTCTCAAACCTTTTGTAATCCATTTATTTTGGTTATGCATGTTTTGTATTCTTTTCTTAATAATTAGAAAGCATAAATTATAAAATAATATGATTAATTCTTCAAATTTTTCGTAAGCAAGATTGATATCTAGGATTTCATGAATTTGAGAAAATTTTAGATTTTTTAAACATTCTCTAAATTTATTAATATTATTTACATCATAATTTCTTTTGAACTCCCAAGTTTTCCGGACCATTTTATTTTCTTTACTAACATCCAAAGCTATGATTTGTGTAGTTTCATGATCAGATAAATACAACTTTTTTATTAAAACACTTACATTACTTATGTTGCTTAAAATATGCCCAATAGAGCTTGATTTGCGGTTTGGTACGTTTATGTGGTTAATTAAATTAAAATTCAATAAGATTTCATTAAATTCAATTGTTATTTTAGAGTTTTTCATAATCGTATTAATGTAATCGTATTAATGTTAAAGTCACCAGCTATAACTATGTTTCTGTTATAATTACTTGTAAGTATAGTCTATAGCTTCCTAAAGAATATTTTAACAACAGATCTAGGTGTCCTGTAGATACATATAATGAATAGATTAAACTTTGGTACCTCTATTCCACAGCATTCAAAATTATCTGGTTCTGCGAACACATATAAGTATTTTATTACCTGGTATTCTATGTTTTTTCTAGTCATATTGCATACCCCACCTCTACTTTTTTTCTCGACCAAACCAGCTGGCCAAATTAAAACCAATCAGCGAACAGTTTTCATGTTCTGATGATTTTATGAACGTTTCAGTTAAACATGTAAGTGTTCCTGTTTATGTAAATCATTCAGTGTCAAGTCAATAATATCTTTTTTTGAGTTAAAACTAGGTATATTTTGATGCAATAAAGTTGACATTGTTTTAAAAGCTGATCGTGATTGAGGCAACACGTTATTTTGTGACGCTAGCATTTATTTATTTGATTGTGTTAACCGCTTGCGCGTGTGCCGCGCGCAGGCTGCCGGCACGGGCAGCGCGCGGGCGCGGGCGAGTGCGTGGAGGCGCACGCCGGGCCCGTGACCGCGGTGGCCTGCCACGCCGCGCCCGGCGCGCTCGACCTCTCGCACCTCTACCTGTCCGCCTCCATGGACTGGAGCGTCAAGCTCTGGAGCCTCAAGGCACGTGCGGTGCGCGGGCACGTCGCCCTCAAATTATTATTTTCTCATTTTTCACACAATTCCATTGTAACGTCGTAATTTCCATAATAATTTTTAAAATTCCTCCAATGTTGTCGTTTTCACTCTCGAATAGTGTCCATCTTGTCCGTTCTGCACCCAGACCGATATCCCAGGCACGATCTGTAGCAGAAAATTTCAATATTAGCGAAAGATCGTGAAATTGTATCAAACCGAGGTACACCATTACACTGGTAAAGCCCCGAAATCTAGAAAATTATCTCTAAACACTTCTCACAAACGCGCTTGATATAAAAAAAATACCTTCACGCTATTCCCAATGCGGGGGGTAGACAGAGGTCGAGTCTACAATAGAGTCCCTTCGACCCATCTTTCACCGAAGACATTTTCGAGACTGCGTGACAGGTGGTGAGCCCGTCCAAACGATATTCGTACATAAGTTTTTGAAATTCTCTACTAATTGGTACAGAGCCTACCAACCGGGGATCGAACTCGGGTCTCCCGACTCGAAATTCCGACCACCCGACCACTCGGCTATCACATTTACATCTATTTAGTTTTCATGCGAACATGTTGCGAGTGCGTGTGTAATTGTGCGCGTGCGCGTGCGCGCAGGAGGGCAAGGCGCTGTACTCGTTCGAGGACTCGTGCGACTACGTGTCGGACGCGCGCTGGTCGCCCGCGCACCCGGCGCAGTTCGCGGCGGTGGACGCGGCCGGCCGCCTCGCGCTCTGGAACCTCAACCGCGACACGGAGGTCGGTCACCGTCCCACCACCCACCACCCACCACCCACCACGCCCACCTACTGCACACGAACATTTCACCATAATCGATCACTGCGTTTGAAACACTGGCATATACACAAACAATTAAATATACTTGGTCTAAGTATATTTAATTATTATGAATTGTTTATACAAATTATATAGATTGTTTATTATTTATTTTTATTTACTAATAAAAGTTCTAGACAATTAAGTCAGGTATACAATACATTACAATAGACTGTATTGATAGTGATCTTTTCGATTCGTTATCTGTCATACACACGTATTTCTTTTGACATACCTATATTTTAGCTTTTATATTCTCTATCAAATATTCTGTTTATATTTACGTAAAATTAATGTGGAATAAATACTTTCGTGTCCAGGTCCCAATAGCGACGATCCAGCAGAAGAGCGGCTCCGCGTTCAACCGCGTGTCGTGGACGCCGTCCGGCACGCACGTGACGGCCGGCGACGACGCGGGCAAGATATGGGTCTACGAGCTCGCCGAGGTGCGGCCCAATTTCAACTCTATTGCCTTAGCATTAAGTCTGAATGATGGCCTAGTGGTATTCAAAGATACCTTCAAAGAATATGAATTAGATTGTAAAAAGGCGATACGTTTATCACCTGTCTCAAACTTATAACTTTTTTATTTTATTCTTTTATATTTATTCGAAATGCTTCGTATTGAAAAAAAAAATTTGTCCACAGCATATGGCGCAGCCTCGCCACGACGAGTGGACGAAGTTCGTGTACACTCTGCAAGAACTGCGCAACAACCAAGCCGACGACGACAACGAGCGCCTGGGGCTCACCCCCAGCGGCCCGCCCTCGCTCTCCAGCCTCACCTCGCTCGCCAGCAACCCGCTCAGGTGACACCTCTGACCTCTCACTCACACTCCCACACTCGCCAGCAACCCGCTCAGGTGACACCTCTGACCTCTCACTCACTCTCCCACACTCGCCAGCAACCCGCTCAGGTGACACCTCTGACTTCACTCACTCTATCGCACACTCGCCAACCCAACCCGCTCAGGTGACACCTCTGACATCTCATTTACTCTGCCACACTCGCCAGCAACCTGCCTCAGGTGACACCTCCTGACCTCTCACTCACACTCCCACACCTGCCAGCAACCCCGCTCCAGGTGACACCTCTGACCTCTCACTCACTCTCCCACACTCGCCAGCAACCCGCTCAGGTGACACCTCTGACATCTCACTCAGTCTCCCACACTCGCCAGCAACCCGCTCAGGTGACACCTCTGACTTCTCACTCACTCTCTCCCACACTCTGCCAGCAACCTGCCTCAGGTGACACCTCTGACCTCCTCACTCACTCTCCCACACTCGCCAGCAACCCGCTCAGGTGACACCTCTGACCTCTCACTCACTCTCCCACACTCGCCAGCAACCCGCTCAGGTGACACCTCTGACATCTCATTTACTCTCTGCCACACTCGCCGGCAACCCGCTCAGGTGACACCTCTGACCTCTCACTCACTCTCCCACACTCGCCAGCAACCCGCTCAGGTGACACACCTCTGACATCTCATTTACTCTCTGCCACACTCGCCGGCAACCCGCTCAGGTGGCACCTCTGACTTCTCACTCACCTATCGCACACCTCGCCAGCAACCTCTCAGGTGACACCTCTGACTCTCACTCACTCCCACACTCGCCAGCAACCTGCTCAGGTGACACCTCTGACATCTCATTTACTCTCTGCCACACTCGCCGGCAACCCGCTCAGGTGATACCTCTGACCTCTCACTCACTCTCTCCCACACTCGCCAGCAACCCGCTCAGGTGACACCTCTGCCTCTCACTCACTCTCTGCCACACTCGCCAGCAACCCGCTCAGGTGACACCTCTGACCTCTCACTCACTCTCTGCCACACTCGCCAGCAACCCTCTCAGGTGACACCTCTGACTTTTCACTCACTCTATCGCACACTCGCCAGCAACCCGCTCAGGTGACACCTCTGACCTCTCACTCACACTCCCACACTCGCCAGCAACCCGCTCAGGTGACGCCTCTGACCTCTCACTCACTCTCCCACACTCGCCAGCAACCCGCTCAGGTGACACCTCTGACCTCTCACTCACTCTCTGCCACACTCGCCGGCAACCCTCTCAGGTGACACCTCTGACTTCTCACTCACTCTATCGCACACTCGCCAGCAACCCGCTCAGGTGACACCTCTGACTTCTCACTCACTCTATCGCACACTCGCCAGCAACCCGCTCAGGTGACACCTCTGACTTCTCACTCACTCTATCGCACACTCGCCAGCAACCTCTCAGGTGACACCTCTGACCTCACTCACTCTCCCACACTGCCAGCAACCCGCTCAGGTGACATCTCTGACTTCTCACTCACTCTATCGCACACTCGCCAGCAACCCGCTCAGGTGACACCTCTGACTTCTCACTCACTCTATCGCACACTCGCCAGCAACCCGCTCAGGTGACACCCCTATCCTCTTAATCACTCACTGCCTTCTCGCCCTCAATATATTATATAAAACTACTGAAATTTTGTGAATTTAGGATAAATATTGTATATAAGAACTGGTTAATATTTTGTAATTGTTCTAGATAACTGATCCGATGGGACGTCAGGTGCGGATGGAAGTTGTGATTATCTGCTTCAGAGGCCGGACCGCATTTAAACGAACATTAAATCTGATATCTTTAAACTTAAACTGGAATAAGTTTAACTTATTCAACTTTCCATTGTAATCTTGATATAAATCATTGCTAACTTTATTTCAAAACCTATATCTCTAAGACTGTGAATGGAAATGTATATGGAGGATGTTGTTAGTGTGTGTGTGTTAAAAGAACTGAGGAGAATCATAATATTATTAACAAATATAAATTGCTATTAAAATGAGGATGAAAAAAGAAGCTTTTCGAATATTTTACAATAGAAACAAAATATCGTATAAACTTCAAATAATAGTAAAAGTCAATCAATCGAAATAGATTTCACCGCAGCTACAATTGTCGATGTTTAATTCTGCACAAAATTAACAATTGACAAAATCTTATATATAATAGTAATAGAGATCAAATTACTTCATAGGTAACCACTAATTTAGGTTATGGTGCAGCTACAATTGTTCAAGTAACGTTGACTCTAATAAATGAGCATAATAAGTTAATGTAGATGATGGAATATTGATAATACAAGCTTTAGCTTGATATGAAATATTTCCTGTGATGTATTTTCCGGGACTGAACACATGATTAGACATGGTCGATTGTTAGTTTATTATTATAGGTTTAGGTACTTACCATTGTCTCTCCTAATATTTCAGTTGAATGTATTAAGACAATATAGTGTTACATTTTTGTTTATACATATTTATTACAGCTAAATTAAATAAATATCTGCTTATTATTACTATTTTAATTTCACCATATAAACAAATTGTCCTAAGTGCTAATAAAAGTATATTGCAGAGCATAGGCATCTCCAATCAGGAGTATATGCCATAATCTCAACCCCTGGCAGCAGATTAAATCGCAGTTCTAGACACCTGACTGCTTTTTTGGTCTAGAAACTTTTTAGATACCACTTTATGTCAGTAGCAACTGCCATAGTTAAGTTAATATTAACTTTTAGTCACTACAACACCTACAGATAGACAGTGGTTAGTAAATACTTTATCCAATACCACATAACAAGTTTGTTCTTGCAAAATCTATTTTTTTTAATATTTGTTAAATTATTATAAATTGTTTTCACGCCATTCCCGATACTGGGGTAGATAGAGGTTTAGATAAGTCTTTTTAATCCACCTTTACTGAAGACATTTTTTAGAGTTGGCGAGCCGGCCTTAGACATATATCGCTCATAAATTTAAATAAACCCATTGATGCAAGCCTACCTCTTGAAAATCAAACTCGGGTTCTTCAACTCAAAGTCTGATCACCCAACTACTCAGCTATCATGACATTAAAATTGTCTACACCTTAATATTTTAGTGTTTGAAATAGATATAGATTACTTTTAGAGTTTTAGGTTTGAAGTTAACATTTAGGTTAGAAGTCAATCCATGAGGGACCTATGTGTATCATAGGAACAAACTTAAATACATAAACATAAAATCTTTTTCTGTAATGCTTACTTGCAGTAGTGTATGAAAATAGGCAAACCTTGAAATAAATATATTAATACTATTTATAATGTTAATCTTATTAGTAGTAGGAAATACAAAACAAATGTTTCCAAATAACATTAATTTTATTCAGGTGAAAATGGTATTGCAACTCTTCCTTTTGACAAATTCACTTCCTCCCAACAAGTGCAGATTAAAGACTTCCTGTCCATAATGTCAGTGTAAAGTTTTCCATCTAGGTGATCCATCTCATGTTGTACAATCCTAGCTGCCCAGTCACTGTATATTTGCTTTGTTAATTCTCCTTCTTTATTATAACCTGGTGAAAGATAATAAAGCATTGATTAAGGAAATGGATATATAGTCGTCTATTTTGAAAATTATACTATTAAAAACAAACTAATTCTACTTGCCACTCACATTAAAATCCCAACCACAAGTACAAGAGTTGAAAATATGTATTCATAAGTTCAGAACCAGAGAAGTTAGGATTTAGTGGTCTTAAATAAACAATTATGTCTTTGAAAATCTTGTATCCTGCATTGGGGGACTTTGTTATATATGCAGTGATCAAGTCATTCTTTCATTATATGATGTTCCTATTATTCATTTTCATCAATTCTGAGTGCAAATTTTACTTCCTTTTCTTTCCATTTATTAATATTAACTAACAATAGAATACATATTCATACTGGAAGCTAACTGTGCATGAAAACTGAGAGAAAAAAAAATATTAATAATTCAACTGATGCTAGTGGGAGAGGGTGCCTTTGTAGTAGGAGAATGTTTCAGTAGAGTTTGTCGAAAAACATCCAAGTCAGTCAATTTTTTAAATTTCTCTTTAATACCAAAGCATACCATTGATATCATGAGAGTGATTCATTCATGTACCTGTGATTTCTACTTTCTTATATCGGGCAACATCAGCAGAAAAAGACCTCACACTCTCACAGCCCTCTGTATGTATTACTTTTGTATAGTCTAAAATCTTCAGTTCAGGATTCACAAACACCTGCAAAGGAAATACAAAAATATACAATAGAAAAAAAACTAGGGTAGGCAAAGGTAGGTAATAGTTTCAATCCTTTCAATGAGAATAATGGATTATACAAAGTATTAAACCATTCTAAATTTCCATTACATTCTAGAAAGTTTTGCTGCAATACAAAACGCTAGTTGGAGTTTGTAATAAGGTTCACTTTTCTTTGGGATGATACTGTAACAATGTATGTGTTGTTAGCCTTTCCCTTAGACTTTGCGAAATATTATTACAGGACGAACTTATGTATGATTAACTACCAACATTATATAGCTACTATTGTATACATGAAACTGTTAAAAAGAAACACAACAACAGGTATTGATGGAATACTGACAATATTTCACATACTTTAAATATTTATTACCATTATGTCTTCACATATTATCAGCCGTGCTGGGCGAGAAAAGGGCAAAAGATTGCCTATTAGAATCCTTGCATACCTATCCTATCTACTTTTAACAAATACATTATTTTCTTTATACATGTTGAAGTATTCAAGTAATCTTTACTTGCCCTTATTTGCTCACATGGTCTTTAAAAGTTAGTATTTGCCTATCTCAATCCTTTGTTTATTTTTATGTTTTATACTTCCTGACAACGAAGTTTGAAAAGCAAACATGAAGTGTCTTTTAAATGCCCTTAGAAGCAATACTTGCAAAGGCCTGCATTGAAAATAAAATCATTAGGGGAACTTTCAGAATACTAGTACCGTTAGTTACACAAACTATCTTCTTCTTTACAGGCTATCAAGAGTCCATGAGACGTTAAACAGCACGTAATATTTTAAAGCATTCTCTTACTTTCCTGAGACTAAATAATCATACTTACTTACAGTAAATGGTATGATGTTCATACCCCTCATTTTTATAATTTCTGGCGGGACAGATGCAATTTGTGTTGCTAAATGTCTAATGACAAAAATCCTCATATTTACGCCAATTTGAGGTGCTGACATGCCAACACTGCCGTATTTTTTCAAAACATATTCAAGTTTTTTAAGTACTGATTGTACTTCAATACTTTTTATTTTATCAATAGGCAATGGATCAGATGCTTTACGTAATCTTGGATCACCAATTTGTACAACATGCTCATATGGAGGCGATATTTTACCACGACCGGGAGATAACCTGGCATACCAGTTCAGAGTTTTCCTAAGTATTCCCATTTTATACAGGAATCATATTACATGAACGGAACAACTAATATTTTATTTATCCAGTCCCACTCCTTGTACGTTTGACAACCAAAAATTAATTTTCCTTTGACTGCTCAAAGAATATATTATTATAGTAGTGATAATATACTCTTTGGAATATATAATCACTGCTTAAGCATAGTTTGATACTGTGGGTGTCAATGTGTAATATGTTGTCTTGAGTCTTCGTAAAATAAAACTAAGTGTAAGCATATAAAGTTACATATATTAATTACATTGAACAACCTTACACATCAGTCAGAAGGTGAAAAAGTCAAAAGTAAGAAAATTTTTTTTAACAAAAAATCATAAAGAGTAACACTTTGTAAACAATATACTAACTATAAAAAATAAATAAACAAATTTATAGCAAACAAAAAATATTACATTACTTTATGCCATTATATATTTACATAAAAATTTTAATGTTAAGTCCGCCACATCACCCCCCACCAGAGACCGTCAGGATACCGTACTCTGCGCCCTGATCGAGTGATTTTTGTAGTATCTTCATTCTTTTTGTTCGTGGTATCGGTATTAGTGGTGTATGAGTTAGTGAGATCAGTGTTCGTTATGTTTGTGATATGTGTGTTAGTAATATTATTGTGTGTGTCTGGTTCATGTACTATATAGGCTGGTTTAATTCGATCAATGCATACTGTGACCGGTTTACCATTGATTAGAATTTTAAATACCTTCTCGCCTCTGCGTAAAACTTGATGAGGTCCGGAATATGCAGGCTGTAAAGACCCGCGAGCTTCATCTCTCAAAATGACGTGAGTGGTAGTTTCTAGATCTTTAAATATGAAGACTGGGCGTTTACTAAAATGTCTCGATGCTGGTGATGGATGCAGTTTACGAGCGACAGTGCGTAAGCGTGTCAAGTATTCGGCTACGTCCTCTGTACCGTCTACTTTAGGAAGGAAGAATTCTCCTGGTAGTCTTAGGGTTTCTCCATACACCAATTCAGCTGACGAGGCTTTAAGGTCTTCTTTATATGAACTACGAATTCCGAGTAACACTATAGGAAGAGCTTCAACCCAGTTTTCATTCACGTGGCAGGTGACAGCGGCCTTTAACTGTCTGTGGAATCGCTCCACCAGTCCAATGCATGTGGGGTGGTATGCTGTTGTCTTTTTATGTACAAATCCAGCCATTTCTGACAATTTTTTAACAAATTCGATTTAAATTGTCTTCCTCTATCCGTTACAATGTCTATGGGACAGCCGAAACGAGCTATCCAACCGTGAACTAAGGCTTTGGCTACCGTCTCATCTGTGATATCACATAATGGTATTGCTTCAGGCCATCGCGTAAATCTGTCGACATCTGTGAGACAATACCGGAAACTATGCACTAATGGCAATGAGCCGATTATGTCTATATGTAGGTGCATAAATCTTGCTCGCGGTACTTTAAAATTCCCTACAGGAGAATTCACATGTCTTGTCACTTTTGCACGTTGATATTCTAGACAGGTCCTAGTCCATTCTCGGCAGTTTTTTTGTACGCCAGGCCATACAAATCTTTGAGAGACTAGCATGGCTGTGGCGTTTGATCCAGGATGGCTCAGGGAATGAAGACTCTCAAAAACTTGTCTTCTTAGTTCCTTTGTTACATATGGTCTCGGTGGATTGCTTCTCTCATCGCAGTACAGTTCAGTGAGTGTTCCAGGAATT
This sequence comes from Sericinus montela, assembly GCA_029286605.1. Lineage (NCBI taxonomy): Eukaryota > Metazoa > Arthropoda > Insecta > Lepidoptera > Papilionidae > Sericinus > Sericinus montela. Next base: position 10,841,988 of record JAGSMR010000044.1, read on the forward strand.
TTGATTTTTTTAAGGCACAATGAGGTTTCGCTACTTAACATTCGCTGCAGTTCGTCGTCTGCAGTTTGAGACTTTGCTAATATTGTCAGGTTAATGGGTTGTCTGATTTCTTCGACTCGTGACAAAGTATCAGCGACAACATTGTCCTTTCCTGAGATGTGTCTGATGTCAGTTGAGATTGATTGTAAAGTCCCTGGCCTCTAACATGTGTCTGAAGTACTTGATGGCTTCATATATAGCAAGAAGTTCTCGATCGTATGGCGAATATTTTTTCTGTGCAGAATTTAGTTTCTGCGAAAAGAAAGCAATTGGTTGCCATGAGATTTCTTTTATTTGCTGGAGAGCGGCACCTATACTCGAATCCGAAGCATCAGTCACCAAAGCAATTTTAGCTTGGCAGTCGGGATGCGCTAAAAATGTGGCTTGACACAAACTCTGCTTGCAAGACTGTTCTGTTCTGTGTACATTTTTATTGGATGCGAGCCTTTTACGGAACCAGTGAGCAGTTCATTTAACGGAGCTTGATATCTTGCTGCATCACGAATAAATCTCCTATAAAAATTTATCATTCCAAGGAATCGTCTCAACTCTTTTACGCTCTTTGGAGTTGGGAAGTTTTTGATCGCCTCAACTTTGGATGGTAAGGGCTTTGAACCCTTAGAGGAAATGTAATAACCCGAAAATTTTATTTCAGATGCTCCAAATATGCATTTTGTCGTATTTATCACCATTCCGTATTCCTTCAAACGAATAAATATCTGTCTCAGGTGATCCTGGTGTGATTTTTGATCCTTCGAGTATACCAAGAAATCGTCCAAATATACGTAGCAAAAATCTAGGCCACGCGTTATTTCGTCTACGAAACGCTGGAACGTCTGGGCAATATTGCGAAGTCCGAAAGTCATGTACGAAAACTCGTAAGGTCCAAAGGGTGTTGTAATGGCAGTTTTTGCAATATCTGCCTCATTAACTGGCATTTGATTATACGCCTTTACTAGGTCTATAGTTGTAAAGATCTAACAACCAGAAATATTATAGGCAAAATCATGAATGTGACGAATCGGGTACCTATCAGGAATTGTCCAGGCATTAAGTGCCCTATAGTCACCACATGGACGCCAACCATTTTCTTTCTTGGGCATAAGATGCAATGGTGATGACCAAGGTGATTCCGATGGTCTAGCGATACCATGACTTAACATTGTAGCAAATTCCTCCTTGGCAATTTTCAACTTGTCCGGTGGCAGTCGTCTGGGTGCGCAAGCTACTGGTGGGCCTGGGGTGGTTCTAATGTGTAATTTCGGGAAATTCTTTTAATATCTTGTGGTAAACAGAATCTCCAGTAGCAACTTTTATCGAAGATATAATACAGTGTGTTGTGTCTACAGGCATAGCCGTGGTCGAGAGTGTAGTAGTGTTATCGATCAGGCGTTTATTCCTACAGTCAACAATTAAATTATAGTAAGATAAAAAATCTACACCAATAATAGCCTTTGTAACATCGGCTACAATAAATCGCCAAGTAAAGTTGCGGCGCAACCCTAAGTTTAAGACTAAGTGAACATAACCGTAAGTATTAATAATAGTACCGTTTGCTGCACATAATTCATAATTGGTTTTCTGCCTATTCTGTTTAACTGCTGCTCGTGGGAAGACACAGAGATCGCTACCGGTATCAACAATAAACCGCATCTTCGTATTTCGATCAGTAACGAATAAGCGACTAGTATTTTGGCAATCGTCGGTCGCCATTACCGATTGCCGTGTGCATTTCCCGCATGATTAAAATCACAAGGTGTAATACACTTACTTGCCCTTTCACGGAATTTATTGTGATACCAGCATACTGGAAACCTCCTGTGACTGGAATTTGACCTGGTGCTGCTATGGGGTCGACTTCTACTTCGTGATCTTGGGCGCCTGTTGCTTAACTGAGATGTGAGGGTCCTCACTTGCCTGATGAGTTCAGCTATTTGACCTTCTAGTTTTTGCACTATGTCGTTTCACGTAGCTGTTTCTGTTTCCGCTACGTGAGCAGAAGTCGGTACAACATCATGAATTTTATCAGCTAAATCTGCCAGAGTCTCGAGAGAAGCTGCAGATTGTGACACGATGATTGTTTGTGTACTGTTCGGAAGTCGGCTCATCTAAATTGTGCGCAGGAACTCGTCAGGCACTCCTGGTCCAGTCAAATGTTGAAGGTGTCGGAGAAATTGGGAAGGTTTTCTATCCCCCAGTTCTTCGTGGATCAGCAGTTGTTTCACTTTCTGATCCCTAGATGCTGATAATCTTTTAATGAGCTCCATTTTCAGCTTTTCATATTTATTGTTACTTGGTGGTGAGATAATAATATCTTCGACTTCAGATGCATACTGTGGCTCCAGTTGAGCTATGACGTAATAAAATTTAGTTGCGTCCGTTGTAATATTTGAAATCGCGAATTGTCCTTCTATTTGTGCAAACCAAATCGCCGGCTTTTCTGGTCAAAGGGGCGGCATCCGAACGCCGACGCGGCAAATGTCGGATGGCGCAGTTGTATCTTGTTCGACGACGTCTTTTTTCTCACTCATTTTGTGCACTTTTTTGGGGTCACCACTTTGTGGGTGTCAATGTGTAATATGTCTTGAGTCTTCGTAAAATAAAACTAAGTGTAAGCATATAAAGTTATATATATATATATATATATATATATATATATATATATATATATATATATATATATATATATATATATATATATATATATATATATATATATTAATTACATTGAACAACCTTACACATCAGACAGAAGGTGAAAAAGTCAAAAGTAAGAAGTTTTTTTACCAAAGAATATATCACACATCATAGAGTAACACATTGTAAACAATATACTAACAATAAAAAAATAAATAAACTAATTTAAAGCAAACAAAAAATATTACATTTCTTTATGCAATTATATATTTACATAAAAATTTTAATGTTAAGTCCGCCACAATACCATAAACAAGTGAAGTAGATGATATATGAATAACCTTTTTTTTCCAAAACTCTATTAAAACAAAGTTATGTTTATATTGATAGTACTTCTTTCAAAGACTATTTGTGCTACTATCCCAATTTAGTCACTTTTGATATTACCCCGGCTCTTATCGAAGTACACTTAAAGTGAGAGGCCGCTTTTATTGGTAAAGTAAATTTATCGATAAAGTAATTTATTAATAAAGTCACGATAGACGAGTGGTTGGGAGATAGGAATTCAAGTAGAGAGACCAAAGTTCGATCCCCATAATTGTAGAATTCTGACTACCACTGTACTAGGAAATGTGCAATATAATTTATTGATAAAAAAATTATATCTTATTTTACATTGTAGGTAAGGTATTTCTTAATTTATTTATTGAATGGGTTTTCATAGATCATTCATTTCCTTCCTTATAGAGTTGCCGCACTTCTCAATACGATTGGGGTATAGACAAAGAATGGGTGTTGTCCGGCGGTGCGGTGACATATGACAGGAAGCAACAACGCTTTTCAAACCGTAATGATCAAACAATTTTGTTTCACCTATTTTATAATTTCGTGACTGATACAAGTACAAGTCACTTTTGCAATACCTAGTTTTGAATAAACCAATTATGATATTATGATGAGTACTTTTGTATATTATTTCTTTGCTTTGCTTACCTATACTACCACTAACTGTGAGGCAGGTAAGACGAACTCAACTTTTCTAACGAATTTTTAAAGTATTGTTTCCAAGTTAGTTATTTATATTTTAACTTAATTATTTTCAAATTCGTGTCTTGTTTTTAGATTCTGTAAAATATTATTATGATTATGAATGCAACGAGCCCCTAGTTGCCACTGCTAAGTTAAGTGCTACTTCCAGTTTAAGGGATAGAGGACCGGAGAATGCAAAATTGTATGGTAAGTTTATTGTTTTAACTAAAGTAATTAATTAAAAAAAAAAATTCATACGTTTATTTTTCATATTTCAAAACGGCATGGATGTGTATTTTACTAAGAGTTACACCAACCAGATTTATATAGTTTGTGTTAAATAGGTTGAAATTATAGTTAACAAAATGTGTCCTCTGCAATTATAACAATTGCATCTACTGCTCATTTCAAACTTATTTTCATATATTTCATTTTGTTTAAAATATTTGGAATATTAGTGCTTTGCTACAGTTATTGTGCTTTCTCATGGGTGAATTGAAACAAACAATGCTGAATGAAACATTGTAGTAATTTAAGGAGATGTGTTTTTGTGATTGTGATATCAATATTTTGTGGCCTGATTACTCACTCAATTTAGTTACACTCACAAAAAATGCCTAATCAATGCGCAAAGTTCCAAATGATGCATTTGAATAAATGTTCAGTTTTTCAACTCACTATGAGTTGGTTCATAAACACACATACTAAATTAATAAAAATGTGCAAACTGTTGGCATAGAGTTTTCTGTATGTAACTTATGTATGTAACATAAATCATTCTTGTTTATTTGATAATGAAATAATCAAATAAACAAGAATAATTTATAAAATAATGTTTACTTTAAACTTTTATATTTATCTATAATAAAAATATGGCTTGTAATGTTTTTTTTTGTTTTGTTCTAAATTTTTATTTGCAAGTAAACTGTAAACTTTCCAAATCCAGCATATTTTAAAATTAGTTTAGAGCACATGTTAGCAGTTTGTAGAAAGCACTTTATTAAGCAATATCTACATTATATTTTAGTGTTTTTGTTTTTCGTAGCTAACTTAGTACTTTTTTTTGCACTTAAGCATGCCTGTGATTAAAATCAAGCCTTTTTTCAATTATTTATAATTGTTTTCATAACAAATGCAATGTAAACCAATCAAAACCACAATACAGACTCTCAAAAAGGATTAATTCATCAACAGGTCCTTATATGCAATAAAACTATCTATAATCGAACCAACACTGTACCTTTGAAAATACAGAGAAGTCAATTAAAACTGAGGCCATATTTAAGGAACATGGAAGGCACTAATGCCCGTTGGGCTTTCAATGTGAGTACTTGGAAACCCACTGAACAAGAAATATTAGCAGCCTCTAGCTACATTCAGCCCGAGGAAAAACAAAGGATATCAAGATTCATTTTCCAAGATGATGCAAAGCCTTCACTTATTGGAAGGCTTTTAATGAGAAAATTTATTAATAATACAACCTCCATTCCTTATGACCAAATAAGATTCGGTAGGGATGGTCATGGCAAACCGTATTTGCTTGGTACAGGGCAGTTGCCATATTTTAATGTATCCCACCAGGGGGATTATGTTGTTTTAGCTGGTAACACTGAGAGAAATATTGGCATTGATGTTATGAAGATAGAGCCTCCTGTAAACAAAAATATCCCTGACTTTTTTCGTATAATGAATAGACAGTTTTCTCAGCATGAGTGGTCCACAATACATAGTTTTCAAACTGAGATGCAACAAATTGCATGTTTTTACCGTATGTGGTGCCTGAAAGAGAGCTATGTGAAAAATATTGGAATGGGAATAACAGTTCCACTTCATTTGTTAAGTTTTTGTGTCAAAACACCTCTGAAGGTGGCTGAAATAGTCACAAATACAAAATTGTATGAAAATAATATCTTGAAAGAAGATTGGATTTTTGAGGAGACATTACTTGATGAGAAACATGCTGTAGCAGTTTCATTACAACTTGACACTAACATAGAGCATAAGCCTGTGTCTTATAGTTTCGTAAGATTTCAAGATTTAGTGACTGAAGCAAAACCTTTGTATGAGCCTGATACTGTATTTACTCAAGATTTTTTGGTGAAGAAAGTGAAAGAGTTTAAAATAACAGAATAATGATTGAATAAACAATTATTCTACTAATGTATTCAGTGAATTATTTGGTTTAGGGATTGTGGTTATTAATAATGTGTTTTATGTGATTAGAGGAAGGGTTGTTTTATCTGTTGCATTTGTATTTTTAGACATAGGCATGCTTAAAAACTTGCACTAAATAAAAAACTACTGAAATTTCCTTTTTTATTTAATGATGTTGAATCCGCTAGTATCATAAATTTTTATCCTAACTGATAAGGTCTGAATGCATGGACGGCTTCGGAAAATGACTTCGACCAGCAACTCGTGATTGACCTGGGAGTTGTTAAGAATATCACAAGGATAGCAACTCAGGGCCGAGCCCACTCCCAAGAGTTTGTCCAGGAGTACCATATAAGCTATGGCTCCAATGGACTTGATTATGTACAGTACAAAGCCGCTGGAGGCGAGGTCAAGGTAAATCTCCCAAAACTATTAAAGGAGGCAGTCACTAACAAAAATAACCATAATAAAACAGTGTACTAAAAAATTAACATTTAAAAAACTAACCATTAAATTAATAGCTTCCAGTAAATTTAAAAGCTGTCTATAAATTTAAAGTTAACTTAAAATTTAAATAGTATTTGCACTTTAGTGTTTGATTTGCATGTTGCGTTGATGCTTTGTAGTTAGATATTTGGGCTTGGGTACAACTATAGTTAAATTAACACAAATAATACCATATCTTGTTTTTAAAACAGGTTGCTAATAATTACAAATGTCTATGTGATAATATAATAATAAATGAATGTATTAAATGACAGGAAGAAGAATAGCTAAGCTATGGAGTTCTGCCTAAATTTTCATCATTAGAGGAAATTCATTACACTGATTCAGGACTAGGAGATCGAAAAAATAGTGACTTACAAACAGAAATGGATGTTTCTTATGTGAACGATTTTATTAGAATTTCAATTCTAAACAAAAAATTAACATTCAATTCGTACTCTATTTATTTGTTTTCAAATATAAGTTTAAACTTAAATAATCATTTATTTTTGTATTCGATTTTAGCAATTGAAAAATAATGGTTTGTAATTGTTTATGCAATATGTTGATTATATATTTACATGGAAACATACATTTATTCAGTGTCACATATCTGTGTTAAAAATCACAATAACTTTCTTTTCAATTCTACCAACTACGTGCTTTACATGTACTTTACACTTAATGAAATGATTAAAAACAGCCAAAATCACGTTATAATAATAGGGGTAGGTACCGACTAGTTCGGACGTAACGGAGGTCCTTCATCAGGGTGAGTGGAATGAGTTTGCGCTCGCGTGCCGCCTCGCACTGAGTGAATTGCGCCCGTTGAATGACCTCCGATAGGTCCGAAACTAGTCGGTACTTACACCGATTATTATAACGTGAATTTACCCGTTTCTAATTATTTGATTGATAATGTCTAAGTTTTTTTTACACTTAACAATGTTTAACAATGTAGCACTAACTAACCTTGGTAACAACGGTGAAGGTTCATCAGCATGGACGGCAAAGGAAAGCTCGTACTATCAGCACTTAACCATTAACCTTAACGAGCGCAAGGAGTTGCGAGGTATAGCCACCAAAGGGCGCTATGCCACCGATGAGTACGTTTCGGAGTATATGCTCCAATATTCCGACGATGGGGAGAGTTGGAGGACGATATCTACATCGGATGGTTACACCCAGGTAAAAAGAAAAGACAGAGGACAGACAGACAGAGGTTTAGACAATAAAGTCCTTTCGACCTACCTTCCACCGATGACATATTTTAGGGCGACGTGACCGGTGATAAGCCGTCGCCGTCTTTATGTAGTCGTAAATCGTATGTAAGTTTTTTGAAATCCATTGGTACGAGCCTGCCACCGGGCGACCGAACTCGAGTCTCTTGATTCAAGTTCCGATTACCCAACCACTCAGCTATCGTGACTTATTGTCCCAGGTGATACGAGTATAACTTTCATAACAGCCCTAAAGCTTACTGTAGTATATAGACCTCTCCTGTAAGAAGGATTTGTCATAATCGTCACGCCAGGCTACACATTGACGTTACTGGTCGTCACCGGCCTGCCTAATATTGGTATGGCAGTTTCGAGATGGCTATGGTATGCAAAAGCTTTATCTGTTCAGAGCAGAAATACACACTGTATTTCCGTGGCGTAGCTGGTGTGAGACGATGAGCAGGTGGCAGGCACCATTAGAAATGCCTTGAACACTAGTAAAAAAAAATGCCTTTCGTTTCTTGCTGGGTTTGCATCGCTTTAAGAATTTTTAACTAATTCGGCAACATTTGAAAACAAAGTTTGTATTAATGCATCTAATAATTTTTATTTAGGAAAATTAAAAATTTAAAAAATTATGTGTTTTTTTACGTCTATAGTCGATATAAAATAAACATCACTTAAATTTTTAAGTGATATTTATTTTAGGTTTGTATTTAAGTTTGTCCATTGTTTAAATAAAATATATAAATATCTTCACGCCATTCCCAATACAGGGGTAGACAGAGGTCTAGTCTAGAGGATTAAGTCTCCGACCCACCTTCCACCGATGACATATTTTAGGGCGACGTGACCGGTGATAAGCCGTCGCCGTCTTTATGTAGTCGTAAATCGTATGTAAGTTTTTTGAAATCCATTGGTACGAGCCTGCCACCGGGCGATCGAACTCGAGTCTCTTGATTCAAGTTCCGATTACCCAACCACTCAGTTATCGTGACTTATTGTCCCAGGTGATACGAGTATAACTTTCATAACAGCCCTAAAGCTTACTGTAGTATATAGACCTCTCCTGTAAGAAGGATTTGTCATAATCGTCACGCCAGGCTACACATTGACGTTACTGGTCGTCACCGGCCTGCCTAATATTTTCGAGATGGCTATGGTATGCAAAAGCTTTATCTGTTCAGAGCAGAAATTATAAGAAACGTTGATTTATGAGAGAATCGACTGCGCACACTGTATTTCCGTGGCGTAGCTGGTGTGAGACGATGAGCAGGTGGCAGGCACCATTAGAAATGCCTTGAACACTAGTAAAAAAAAATGCCTTTCGTTTCTTGCTGGGTTTGCATCGCTTTAAGAATTTTTAACTAATTCGGCAACATTTGAAAACAAAGTTTGTATTAATGCTCCCAATAATTTTTATTTAGGAAAATTAAAAATTTAAAAAATTATGCGTTTTTTACGTCTATAGTCGATATAAAATAAATATCACTTAAATTTTTAAGTGATATTTATTTTAAGTTTGTATTTAAGTTTGTCCATTGTTTAAATAAAATATATAAATATCTTCACGCCATTCCCAATACAGGGGTAGACAGAGGTCTAGTCTAGAGGATTAAGTCTCCGACCCACCTTCCACTGAAGATATTTTCGGGACAACGTGAAAGGTGGTGAGCCGTCGCCGTCTTTATGTTCAAGACAACGATATTCGTACATAAGATTTTTGAAAAACCTATTCGCACGTGCCTGCCACCTGGGGATCGAAACGGGTCTTTCGATTCGAAATTCCGACCACCCAACCACTCGGCTATCGTGACTATCTATTTTTTAATTTTGTTAATACGTTTCCAAGGAGAATTTCAGTACAGGGCGATAAAAATATAAATTTGTTTTCTTAAAATATTCTTATATACGTTGCTATTAACATTCCGGCAAAATTACTGTTCAAATTATCTTTTCTATCACTATCTGTGCTAATAGGCTATTACTATGTAAGAAAATATTACTATGTTATAAGAATATTACTATCTAATAAGCTATTACTATGTAAAGACGGCGACGGGCTCACCACCTGTCACGTTGTCCCGAAAATATCTTCGTTGGAAGGTGGGTCGAAGGGACTTAATTGTCTAGACTCGAGCTCTGTCTACCCCTGTTTTGGGAATTGCGTGAAGATATTTTTATTTTGTTTGTACTATGTAAGAACCATCATCTTTAATAAACTTTATCGTGCATAGATGTTCGAAGGCAACCACGACGGGAACACGGTTAAAAAGAACGAATTCGAAGTGCCTATCATAGCACAGTACATAAGGATAAACCCTATGCGATGGAGAGACAAGATCTCTATGAGAGTTGAAGTCTTTGGATGCGACTATGGTAAGAACATTCATGCTCAATAAGTAATATTATATTGTAATATTGGTTTTCGAAAATATTCATGTAATTTTTTCTATATTCCATATTTTGCTTTCTTGTTTTGTTATATATTCTTTTTTCAAATGAAGAAAATCTATTTGTCAAATCAAAGAAATTCCATGCACATTTGAATATATCTACTAGTACTCTTTGGTAATATAACATACAACAGGCAATATATTAAATTATTAATTTATATTCTCTTTAACACATTATTCCATTACAACCAAAACTTTATAATGTTTTTATTGCTGTATCTTTTGTAACTAAATTCTGTTGATTATTTATATTTGACTGAGGTATGTCAGTGATGCCTTTGATGGTTGTATCACACTAACTGAACTTTTGCAGGCGAAATTGATTTTGACCTTTATTTAACAAAATTTTAAACTTTATTCAGTTCTTTAGCATCTTTTCAGCTTTATTCATTCTGTTGATAACAAGCCTAGGAAGTACTCCTACGGTTTAGCAAATGACGTCTTTGTCTTTGTGATTTTTACTCTAGAAACCACTTAACAATACAGGAGTGTTTCAATGTCTGTCGGTTCAGTTGCCGATACGCTGTACTTCAACGGTTCGTCGTTGGTGAAAGTGGATCTGCTCCGCGACCCGATCTCAGCCTCGCGCGAGGCGATCCGCTTCCGCTTCAAGACGAGCGCGGCGTCCGGCGCGCTGCTGTACTCGCGCGGCACGCAGGGCGACTACGTGGCGCTGCAGCTGCGCGACAACCGGCTCGTGCTGAACCTGGACCTGGGTGAGTGCTGCAGCCGCAGCGCGACAACCGGCTCGTGCTGAACCTGGACCTGGGTGAGTGCTGCAGCCGCAGCGCGACAACCGGCTCGTGCTGAACCTGACCTGGTGAGTGCTGCAGCCGCAGCGCGACAACCGGCTCGTGCTGAACCTGACCTGGTGAGTGCTGCAGCCGCAGCGCGACAACCGGCCTGTGCTGAACCTGACCTGGGTGAGTGCCGCAGCCGCAGCGCGCGACAACCGGCTCGTGCTGAACCTGACCTGGTGAGTGCTGCAGCCGCAGCGCGACAACCGGCTCGTGCTGAACCTGGACCTGGGTGAGTGCTGCAGCCGCAGCGCGACAACCGGCTCGTGCTGAACCTGGACCTGGGTGAGTGCTGCAGCCGCAGCGCGACAACCGGCTCGTGCTGAACCTGGACCTGGGTGAGTGCTGCAGCCGCAGCGCGCGACAACCGGCTCGTGCTGAACTGGACCTGGGTGGTGCTGCAGCCGCGGCGCGACGACCGGCTCGTGCTGAACCTGGACCTGGGTGAGTGCTGCAGCCGCAGCGCGCGACAACCGGCCTGTGCTGAACCTGACCTGGTGAGTGCTGCAGCCGCAGCGCGACAACCGGCTCGTGCTGAACCTGGACCTGGGTGAGTGCCGCAGCCGCTGCGCCCGCGGCGCTGCAGCTGCGCGACAACCGGCTCGTGCTGAACTGGACCTGGGTGGTGCTGCAGCCGCAGCGCGACAACCGGCTCGTGCTGAACCTGGACCTGGGTGAGTGCCGCAGCCGCAGCGCGCGACAACCGGCCTGTGCTGAACCTGGACCTGGGTGAGTGCTGCAGCCGCAGCGCGACAACCGGCTCGTGCTGAACCTGGACCTGGGTGAGTGCTGCAGCCGCAGCGCGACAACCGGCTCGTGCTGAACCTGGACCTGGGTGAGTGCTGCAGCCGCAGCGCGCGACAACCGGCTCGTGCTGAACCTGACCTGGTGAGTGCTGCAGCCGCAGCGCGACAACCGGCTCGTGCTGAACCTGGACCTGGGTGAGTGCTGCAGCCGCAGCGCGACAACCGGCTCGTGCTGAACCTGGACCTGGGTGAGTGCTGCAGCCGCTGCGCCCGCGGCGCTGCAGCTGCGCGACATCCGGCTCGTGCTGAACCTGGACCTGGGTGAGTGCTGCAGCCGCAGCGCGACAACCGGCTCGTGCTGAACCTGGACCTGGGTGAGTGCTGCAGCCGCTGCGCCCGCGGCGCTGCAGCTGCGCGACAACCGGCTCGTGCTGAACCTGGACCTGGGTGAGTGCTGCAGCCGCTGCGCCCGCGGCGCTGCAGCTGCGCGACAACCGGCTCGTGCTGAACCTGGACCTGGGTGAGTGCTGCAGCCGCTGCGCCCGCGGCGCTGCAGCTGCGCGACAACCGGCTCGTGCTGAACCTGGACCTGGGTGAGTGCTGCAGCCGCTGCGCCCGCGGCGCTGCAGCTGCGCGACAACCGGCTCGTGCTGAACCTGGACCTGGTGAGTGCTGCAGCCGCTGCGCCCGCGGCGCTGCAGCTGCGCGACATCCGGCTCGTGCTGAACCTGGACCTGGGTGAGTGCTGCAGCCGCTGCGCCCGCGGCGCTGCAGCTGAGCGACAACCGGCTCGTGCTGAACCTGGACCTGGGTGGAGTGCTGCAGCCGCTGCGCCCGCGGCGCTGCAGCTGCGCGACAACCGGCTCGTGCTGAACCTGGACCTGGGTGAGTGCTGCAGCCGCAGCGCGACAACCGCTCGTGCTGAACCTGGACCTGGGTGAGTGCTGCAGCCGCTGCGCCCGCGGCGCTGCAGCTGCGCGACAACCGGCTCGTGCTGAACCTGGACCTGGGTGGTGCTGCAGCCGCTGCGCCCGCGGCGCTGCAGCTGCGCGACAACCGGCTCGTGCTGAACCTGGACCTGGGTGGAGTGCTGCAGCCGCAGCGCGCGACAACCGGCTCGTGCTGAACCTGGACCTGGGTGAGTGCTGCAGCCGCTGCGCCCGCGGCGCTGCAGCTGCGCGACAACCGGCTCGTGCTGAACCTGACCTGGTGAGTGCTGCAGCCGCTGCGCCCGCGGCGCTGCAGCTGCGCGACAACCGGCCTGTGCTGAACCTGGACCTGGGTGAGTGCTGCAGCCGCTGCGCCCGCGGCGCTGCAGCTGCGCGACAACCGGCTCGTGCTGAACTGGACCTGGGTGAGTGCTGCAGCCGCTGCGCCCGCGGCGCTGCAGCTGCGCGACAACCGCTCGTGCTGAACCTGGACCTGGGTGAGTGCTGCGGCCGCTGCGCCCGCGGCGCTGCAGCTGCGCGACAACCAGCTCGTGCTGAACCTGGACCTGGGTGAGGTGCTGCAGCCGCAGCGCGACAACCGGCTCGTGCTGAACCTGACCTGGGTGAGTGCTGCAGCCGCAGCGCGACGACCGGCTCGTGCTGAACCTGACCTGGTGAGTGCTGCAGCCGCAGCGACAACCGGCTCGTGCTGAACCTGGACCTGGGTGGAGTGCTGCAGCCGCTGCGCCCGCGGCGCTGCAGCTGCGCGACAACCGGCTCGTGCTGAACCTGACCTGGTGAGTGCTGCAGCCGCAGCGCGACAACCGGCCTGTGCTGAACCTGACCTGGTGAGTGCTGCAGCCGCAGCGACAACCGGCTCGTGTGAACCTGGACCTGGTGAGTGCTGCAGCCGCAGCGCGACAACCGGCCTGTGCTGAACCTGACCTGGTGAGTGCTGCAGCGCAGCGCGACAACCGGCCTGTGCTGAACCTGACCTGGTGAGTGCTGCAGCCGCAGCGCGACAACCGGCTCGTGCTGAACCTGACCTGGGTGAGTGCTGCAGCCGCAGCGCGACAACCGGCTCGTGCTGAACCTGACCTGGTGAGTGCTGCAGCCGCAGCGCGACAACCGGCCTGTGCTGAACCTGACCTGGGTGAGTGCTGCAGCCGCAGCGCGACAACCGGCTCGTGCTGAACCTGACCTGGTGAGTGCTGCAGCCGCAGCGCGACAACCGGCTCGTGCTGAACCTGGACCTGGTGAGTGCTGCTGCAGCCGCAGCGCGACAACCGGCCCGTGCTGAACCTGGACCTGGGTGAGTGCTGCAGCCGCAGCGCGACAACCGGCCTGTGCTGAACCTGACCTGGGTGAGTGCCGCAGCCGCAGCGCGACAACCGGCTCGTGCTGAACCTGACCTGGGTGAGTGCTGCAGCCGCAGCGACAACCGGCCTGTGCTGAACCTGACCTGGGTGAGTGCTGCAGCCGCTGCGCCCGCGGCGCCGCAGCTGCGCGACAACCGGCCTGTGCTGAACCTGACCTGGTGAGTGCTGCAGCCGCTGCGCCCGCGGCGCCGCAGCTGCGCGACAACCGGCCTGTGCTGAACCTGACCTGGTGAGTGCTGCAGCCGCTGCGCCCGCGGCGCCGCAGCTGCGCGACAACCGCTCGTGCTGAACCTGGACTGGGTGAGTGCTGCGGCCGCTGCGCCCGCGGCGCCGCAGCTGCGCGACAACCGGCCTGTGCTGAACCTGACCTGGTGAGTGCTGCAGCCGCTGCGCCCGCGGCGCCGCAGCTGCGCGACAACCGGCCTGTGCTGAACCTGGACCTGGATTTGTTTCTTTACATTAATAAATACACGCTGTCATAGAAGCGTAGCAAATACACTACTACATTCATTAAACACTTCTTGAGATATCAATATAGTCTGTTCGTATTGTAACCTATAGATTTGCGGTTTTATATCGGTTCATATCTTATTACAATGAAAGACCTTTGCGGCTATATTCTAGATAACGTGTTCTTAAACAAGGTTACAACTTTGACGCACCTGTATTTCCTTCCGTCGATGTTACCTTTTTCATTTTATATGGGAGCTGACAAGGACTTTTGATTGATAATTGATTGAAATATACGGCCAAAAATACATAAGCTCTTACGGCCTTGTACCCAGAGTTCTGTCGTAATTATTGTATTCAAACCATTTAGTATCAAATAGTACAAAGGATTTAAAACCTCATTAGTCCAGAGCAGAGAGAGCGAAATAAACTAGAGTCTCTGATAAGAAGGCATTCAAGTCAACTACAATAATTAAGTTAATACTAGCATAGCAAATCGTTAATTTACGAATGTTTTCCCAATACTATCGTGATCAGAGGTCTCTAGACAATTCGACCCATATTTCTCTGGAACCTATTAGGGACGTCGTGACTGGTGGTGGGCCTGTCAAATGTCTTAGCGCCCAAGTTAAAGTTGCAATACATAAATAAGTTTAAAAAAAAAGTTTCTCCTGGGAATCATCACTTTGTTATCGTGGCGAGAACTCGATTCCTATTCGTTTCAAAATAAAAAAAAAATAAAAAAACAAACGATAAAATTTCTAACAATAATATTATAAACATGTTTGCGAGTGTGCTGTTGCCCTGGTTACTAAGACGACGACAGGGCCAACACCTGTCACATTGCCAATTGGTCTTCTGATAAAAATAGGTCGAAAGGACTTAATTGTCTAGACTTCTGTCTATCCCAGTTTTGGGAATATGCTGATAAAACAATAGGCTATACAAAAAAAAAAACTGTACGCCTCTCTGGCGACCGTGATGCAGTATTTAAAAAGTACAATATCGTATCGAATACAACTTGCGTTGTAAATCTCGTTCATGTTTATGAAAGTCGTTTGGCACGTGTTCAAATTCGCCGCGAGACGTCGGATTCCGTATTGATTTAACGACGATGACGCATCGTGATTGTTTGCAACGTCGGAATTGTTGTAAAATGCCGGTATTACAATCATCCGATTAACTAGATTTCTTAGCTTTATTAAAATACGTTTCTTATCTTATAAGTCACGGAAGCCGAGTGGTTGGGTGGTCGGAATTTCGAGTCAAGAGACCCGAGTTCGATCCCCCAGGTGGCGGGCTCGTACCAATGGGTTTTTCAAAAACTTATGTACGAATTATATCGTTGGCTTCGACATATGACGGCGACGGGCTCACCACCAGTTGTGGTGGTGAGCCCGTCGTCCCGAAAATATCTTCGGTGGAAGGTGGGTCGAAGGGACTTAATTGTCTAGACTAGACCTCTGTCTACCCCTGTATTGGGAATGGCGTGAAGATATTTATTTTATTTAAAAAATAGACAAGTTTTTAGTATTTAGAGAAAAAAATTGGTAAATTTTTAATACTTGTCTTGACTAGACCTCTGTCTAACCCTGTATTGGGAATTGCGTGAAGATATTTTTTCTGATCTCCCAAATAACATGGTGTTACGGTATTATCGACAGATAGTTTTCCTTAAAGTTTCCTTGACATGAGATATGTCCTTGATATGTCCTTAGCCTAGTTGGTAGTGTCCTTGATTTCCGTGCTGCGGTTGAGGTCGCGGGTACAAATCCGCTGTGGGCTAACATTTGTTTGTTGAATATCAATGTCTGTACATTTCTACAGTATCTTTTCTGTATATCTTCACGCCATTCCCAATACTGAGGTAGACAGAAGTCCAGACAATTACGTCCCTTCGACCCACCTTCCACCGAAGACATGTTTTAGGTCAACGTGACAGGTGGTGAGCCGGTCGCCGTCTTTATGACGTCGTTAATCGTACATAAGTTTTTTGAAACCCATTGGTACGAGTCTGAATACATGGGTATATAAGGTCATACATACATATGAGGTCTAGAAAATTAAGTCCTTTCGACGCACCTTCACGCACGGACAAAGGTTCCTAATAAAGAATTCACGATAGCGAGTCAAGAGACCCGAGTTCGATTCCCAGGTGGCAGGCTCAAACCAATGTGTTTTTCTTTCAAAAAACTTATATATGAATTATATCGTTGGCTTGGACATATGACGGCGACGGGCTCACCACCAGTTGTGGTGGTGAGCCCGTCGTCCCGAAAATATCTTCCCTGGAAGGTGGGTCGAAGGGAATTGTCTAGACTAGACTTCTGTCTAACCCTGTATTGGGAATTGCGTGAATATATATTTTTTTCTTATCTCCTAAATAACATGGAGTCTGATAGTTTTTTTAAAGTTTCCTTGACATGAGATATGTCCTTGATATGTCCTTAGCCTAGTTGGTAGTGTCCTTGATTTCCGTGCTGCGGTTGAGGTCGCGGGTACAAATCCGCTGTGGGCTAACATTTGTTTGTTGAATATCAATGTGTACATTTCTACAGTATCTTTTCTGTATATCTTCACGCCATTCCCAATACTGAGGTAGACATAAGTCCAGACAATTACGTCCTTCGACCCACCTTCCACCGAAGATATGTTTTTGGCCAACGTGACAGGTGGTGAGCCGGTCGCCGTCTTTATGACGTCGTTAATCGTACATAAGTTTTTGAAACCCATTGGTACGAGTCTGAATACATGGGTATATAAGGTCATACATACATATGAGGTCTAGAAAATTAAGTCCTTTCGACGCACCTTCACGCACGGACAAAGGTTCCTAATAAAGAATTCACGATAGCGAGTCAAGAGACCCGAGGTTGATTCCCAGGTGGCAGGCTCAAACCAATGTGTTTTCTTTCAAAAACTTATATATGAATTATATCGTTGGCTTGGACATATGACGGCGACGGGCTCACCACCAGTTGTGGTGGTGAGCCCGTCGTCCCGAAAATATCTTCCTGGAAGGTGGTCGAAGGGACTTAATTGTCTAGACTAGACCTCTGTCTACCCCTGTATTGGGAATGGCGTGAAGATATTTATTTTATTTAAAAAATAGACAAGTTTTTAGTATTTAGAGAAAAAAATTGGTAAATTTTTAATACTTGTCTAGACTAGACCTCTGTCTAACCCTGTATTGGGAATTGCGTGAAGATATTTTTTCTGATCTCCCAAATAACATGGTGTTACGGTATTATCGACAGATAGTTTTCCTTAAAGTTTCCTTGACATGAGATATGTCCTTGATATGTCCTTAGCCTAGTTGGTAGTGTCCTTGATTTCCGTGCTGCGGTTGAGGTCGCGGGTACAAATCCGCTGTGGGCTAACATTTGTTTGTTGAATATCAATGTCTGTACATTTCTACAGTATCTTTTCTGTATATCTTCACGCCATTCCCAATACTGAGGTAGACAGAAGTCCAGACAATTACGTCCCTTCGACCCACCTTCCACCGAAGACATGTTTTAGGTCAACGTGACAGGTGGTGAGCCGGTCGCCGTCTTTATGACGTCGTTAATCGTACATAAGTTTTTTGAAACCCATTGGTACGAGTCTGAATACATGGGTATATAAGGTCATACATACATATGAGGTCTAGAAAATTAAGTCCTTTCGACGCACCTTCACGCACGGACAAAGGTTCCTAATAAAGAATTCACGATAGCGAGTCAAGAGACCCGAGTTCGATTCCCAGGTGGCAGGCTCAAACCAATGTGTTTTTCTTTCAAAAAACTTATATATGAATTATATCGTTGGCTTGGACATATGACGGCGACGGGCTCACCACCTGTCACGTTGTCCCGAAAATATCTTCCCTGGAAGGTGGGTCGAAGGGAATTGTCTAGACTAGACTTCTGTCTAACCCTGTATTGGGAATTGCGTGAATATATATTTTTTTCTTATCTCCTAAATAACATGGAGTCTGATAGTTTTTTTTAAAGTTTCCTTGATATGTGCTTCGATCCGTTAGCCTAGTTGGTAGTGTCCTTGACTTCCGTGCTGCTGAGGTCGCGGGTACTAATCCGCTGTGGGCTAACGTTTGTTGAATATGAATGTCTGCACACTTCTACAAGATCTTTTCTATATATCTTAACGCCATTCCCAATACTGAGGTAGACATAAGTCCAGACAATTACGTCCCTTCGGTCCACCTTCCACCGAAGATATGTTTTTGGCCAACGTGACAGGTGGAGAATCCATCGCTGTCTTTATGTCTTCGTAAATATACATACTATTTTTTTTTAAACCAATTGTTTCGAGCCTGCATACAGGGGTAGACATGAGGTAGACCTCATGTCTACCCTGTACCTTGTCTTGAGACAATAAAGTCCCACCTTCCACCGAAGATATGTTTGGGACAGCGTGACAAAGTAATGAATTCATATAATTCATCGCACGTTTCTTGGGTTCAGGTTCCGGCATAGCGACTTCCCTGTCCGTGGGCAGTCTGCTGGACGACAACATCTGGCACGACGTGGTGGTCTCCCGGCACCGCAGGGACGTGGTGTTCTCAGTGGACCGAGTGGTGGTGACGGGGAGGGTCCGGGGGGAGTTCTCCAGGCTCAATCTCAACAGAGCTGTAAGTTTGCACTCGTTTAAAGTTGTACAGGTTTTTTTTAGGTATTTGGTTATTTCCTAAAATTTCGACGACTCGATGGCCTTGGAGCTAAGGGATGGGGGTTCGAATCCAGCTAAGGACAAACATTTGTGTGATGAATGTGAGAAGGAATGATTTTTATAGAAATGATTTTTTTTCGTAACTCATATGCGATTAGTCTCTTTGGCTTAGAGACTGCGGCCTTTTATCAAAAACTTTGCTGCCGTTGCAATGAAAAAATAAAATAAATAATTAAATATCTTCACGCTATTCCCAATACAGGGGTAGACAGATGTCTAGACTAGACAATTAAGTCCCTTTGACCCATCTGCCACCGAAGATATTATCGGAACAACGTGACAGGTGGTGAGCCCATTGCCATCTTTATGTCCAAGCCAACAATATAATTCGTACATAAGATTTTTTTGAAAAACCTATTGGTCTCTTTTCATCTTGACTCGAAATTCCGACCACCCAACCACTCGGCTATCGTGGCTATTGTGGATGACGTGGCAACATCTTTTAATTCCGGGGTACACAAAATTAAATCATTTCGATCCGCCTTTTAGTTGGTGAGCTCATCTCCGTCTTAGTCTTAGCTAACCCACAACCCCCAAACTACGAATTAGTCACTATTCAACAAAATAATTGGGTAACTTTTTATCATAATTTTTTATTTTTTCATAGTTTCATCGATATGTAAATTGTTTGTCTAGCTGTACATTGGCGGTGTACCAAACTTCCAAGAGGGTCTGGTGGTGAACCAAAACTTCACGGGATGTGTCGAGAACCTGTACCTGAACGCCACCAACATCATCCAAGAGCTGAAGCAGGGCTACGAGACCGGCGAGGCCTTCAAGTACCAGAAAGTGCACACCCTGTACTCATGTCCCGTAAGTGTGATTATTGGAAAGTAGAAAGAATTATAAAAATAAATGAATAAATAATAAATAAATAAATAAATATCTTCACGCAATTCCCAATACAGGGGTAGACAGAGGTCCAGTCTAGACAATTAAGTCCCTCCGACCCACCTTCCACCAAAGATATTTTCGGGACCACGTGACAGGTGGTGAGCCCGTCGCCGTCTTTATGTCCAAGCCAACGATATTATTCGTACATAAGTTTTTGAAAAACCCCTTGGTACAAGCCTTCCACCTAGGGACCGTACTCGAGTCTCTTGACTCAAAATTCCGATCACCCAACCACTCGGCTATCGTGACTTATTTGTCAAAATAACTGATTACATATATAGATAGGGATAGCATCACATTATATGTTGCTTTGATCCGAAATTGCTATAGTACCTAGCTAAAGCATTTATGTCATAGAATCAGAATGATGGTACCACAAATACCCATATCTCAGACAATGTATAAAAAAGTGGGTTAACCTGTCCAGTAATCGAATATAAACCTCAAAGCTGGAGACAAAGACACAATGACAGTTTGACAAAAGAATGATTTGTTTTTCTGGTCGCTGATCGATTATTAAATCGTTTATTTGTTAGAAATATTGTACACAAGATGAAAATCATGAATAAAAAGATTAAACATGTTTCATCTATAACCAACATGTAAATATAAAGTTCATTAATTGTTACAATAATTAAAAACAAATATTTAGACGAGAATATTTTGAATAATTAAGTGATATTATTTTATGTGTTAATAATAATAAATAATAATAATAATAATAATAATAATAATAATAAATATCTTCACGCAATTCCCAATACAGGGGTAGACAGAGGTCCAGTCTAGACAATTAAGTCCCTTTGACCCATCTGCCATCGAAGATATTATCGGAACAACGTGACGGGTGGTGAGCCATTGCCATCTTTATGTCCAAGCCAACGATATTATTCGTACATAAGTTTTTGAAAAACCCATTGGTCTCTTTTCATCTTGACGCGAAATTCCGACCACCCAACCACTCGGCTATCGTGGCTATTGTGGATGACGTGGCAACATCTTTTTAATTCAGGGTACACAAAATTAAATCATTTCGATCCGCCTTTTAGTTGGTGAGCTCATCTCCGTCTTAGTCTTAGCTAACCCACAACCCCCAAACTACGAATTAGTCACTATTCAACAAAATAATTGGGTAACTTTTTATCATAATTTTTTATTTTTTCATAGTTTCATCGATATGTAAATTGTTTGTCTAGCTGTACATTGGCGGTGTACCAAACTTCCAAGAGGGTCTGGTGGTGAACCAAAACTTCACGGGATGTGTCGAGAACCTGTACCTGAACGCCACCAACATCATCCAAGAGCTGAAGCAGGGCTACGAGACCGGCGAGGCCTTCAAGTACCAGAAAGTGCACACCCTGTACTCATGTCCCGTAAGTGTGATTATTGGAAAGTAGAAAGAATTATAAAAATAAATGAATAAATAATAAATAAATAAATAAATATCTTCACGCAATTCCCAATACAGGGGTAGACAGAGGTCCAGTCTAGACAATTAAGTCCCTCCGACCCACCTTCCACCAAAGATATTTTCGGGACCACGTGACAGGTGGTGAGCCCGTCGCCGTCTTTATGTCCAAGCCAACGATATTATTCGTACATAAGTTTTTGAAAAACCCCTTGGTACAAGCCTTCCACCTAGGGACCGTACTCGAGTCTCTTGACTCAAAATTCCGATCACCCAACCACTCGGCTATCGTGACTTATTTGTCAAAATAACTGATTACATATATAGATAGGGATAGCATCACATTATATGTTGCTTTGATCCGAAATTGCTATAGTACCTAGCTAAAGCATTTATGTCATAGAATCAGAATGATGGTACCACAAATACCCATATCTCAGACAATGTATAAAAAGTGGGTTAACCTGTCCAGTAATCGAATATAAACCTCAAAGCTGGAGACAAAGACACAATGACAGTTTGACAAAAGAATGATTTGTTTTTCTGGTCACTGATCGATTATTAAATCGTTTATTTGTTAGAAATATTGTACACAAGATGAAAATCATGAATAAAAAGATTAAACATGTTTCATCGATAACCAACATGTAAATATAAAGTTCATTAATTGTTACAATAATTAAAAACAAATATTTAGACGAGAATATTTTGAATAATTAAGTGATATTATTTTATGTGTTAATAATAATAAGCAAATATAATGTTGAAATTCTAATGAAAAAAGTAAACTGGTTCTGTATTGATTTCTCATATATCCCTTTGTATAATTTCCAATGTGTTAATGCTATAGAAATAATTTGGGCTCAAATCAGAGGTAAACACAGCTTACCATAATAGTTCTCCTTTCTTTAACACGAATAATGACATTGCCTTATTAAAAGAAGGCTACATAAAAGTAGCTAGAGATGACTGACAACCACTCTTTTGGTTGTGATTGTGTAATAAAACGAAGAATCTTAAAATTTAAATAAATTTGCATGATTTTCAAGCAAATTGGAATCTGAATAATCTTGGTTTATTCCATAGCCGCTTTCTGTCTATTTTTAAGATTTTCTTTCTATTTTGAAGATTCTTTCTTGATTTCTTGTTGCTGATATTTATATTAAATATTTCTAAATATCAATGATTTTTATACCATTATATACAGTACATTCAGTGACACGCACAATAGTATTACTTTTGGCCCATCACTAGTCATGACTAACTTGAAGACGTATGGAACGCTTTCATTCAGTGGCCGGATTGAAATTGTTTACCCTTATATCGTTTTAAATAAATATTTTTTTAAAGAATTTTAGAAATTTGCCGTAACAAAATTATCGCGAAGGGAAGTAATTCAATCAAACTAATCAATCTGTTTTAAAAAAGATTTGAGAGGAGAAAGTCTTTAATTGGTAATGTAGCTAGCTTGTTGCATAAATAATTGTTTGGGATAGGACCTCGGATAACGAATATATACATATATATAGCCTATTAACGTTCCGCATTGTTCGCCCACTTTTATTCATTTCTGCCGCTGAACAGTGGCATGACAGCTGTTTTGTAGCGGAATGAAAGCTGAAGTCAAGCGAGCGATCGTATTGGCTGACGATGAGTAGTTATTAATGGATTGAGGGGGGGGGGGGGGAGGTCAAAAAGAGATGCGATCGTATTGGCTGACGATGAGTAGTTATTAATGGGGGGGGGGAGGTCAATAAGAGGTGAAGGCAAGCGTTGAGGGGGGGTCGGGGGATGGGAGTGTAGGACAGTGCGTGCGCAGGAGCCGGCGGCGGTGCCGGTGACGTTCCTGCGCGCGGGCGCGTACGCCAAGCTGCGCGGGTACGCGGGCGCGGCCGCGCTCAACGTGTCGCTGCAGTTCCGCACCTACGAGACGCGCGCGCTGCTGCTCTACCACAAGTTCAAGACCGACGGCTACGTCAAGGTCGGTAGCCGTCTACTTGCACGCTTTGTCCGCAGTACAGTCAACTGTTTGATTCTGATTTACATATTCAATTTTTTTTGTAGAAACATTGCTATGATCCCAAAGGAAACAATGAAGATACTACAAACATGCTCACCCGAGATAGTATATAAAAAAATAAATATAAAAATATTTCTACATTTGCTCGTGAATTAATCAAATACCCATAGTTAGCGCTGGCGTTGTTGTTTATATTTATATCCCTCTTACGCTATAACCTGTTACTTCTGATGTCCATAACAGGCAGCCTGGTGAAATATTACTATCTTGTACTTATAGAGGTATTTAATAAAAAGATTTAACGGTTTGATTATCGGAAGACTGTTACAAGCTTGATGGTGTTGTTGATCAGGTGTTCCTCGAGGAGGGCAAGGTGATGGTGGAGCTGTACACCGACGGCTCCCCCAAGGTGCGCCTGGACAACTACGCGGAGCAGTTCAACGACGGGCGCTGGCACGCGCTGCTGCTGACCCTGGCGCCCGACGCGCTGCTGCTGTCGCTGGACGCGCGCCCCGTGCGCACCAGCAAGCGGCTGCGCTTCCTCACCGGCTCCCACTACTACATCGCAGGTCTGCACTGTACTGTACTGCACTGTACTGTACTGCACCGCACTGTACCGCCCCCGCACTGCTGCTGTCGCTGGACGCGCGCCCCGTGCGCACCAGCAAGCGGCTGCGCTTCCTCACCGGCTCCCACTACTACATCGCAGGTCTGCACTGTACTGTACTGCACTGCACTGTACTGTACTGCACCACTGTACCGCCCCGCACTGCTGCTGTCGCTGGACGCGCGCGCCCCGTGCGCACCAGCAAGCAGCTGCGCTTCCTCACCAGCTCCACTACTACATCGCAGGTCTGCACTGTACTGTACTGCACTGTACTGCACCGTACTGTACTGCACTGTACTGCACCGCACTGTACCGCCCCCGCACTGCTGCTGTCGCTGGACGCGCGCCCCGTGCGCACCAGCAAGCGGCTGCGCTTCCTCACCGGCTCCCACTACTACATCGCAGGTCTGCACTGTACTGTACTGCACTGTACTGTACTGCACCGCACTGTACTGCACCGCACTGTACCGCCCCCGCACTGCTGCTGTCGCTGGACGCGCGCCCCGTGCGCACCAGCAAGCGGCTGCGCTTCCTCACCGGCTCCCACTACTACATCGCAGGTCTGCACTGTACTGTACTGCACTGTACTGTACTGCACCGCACTGTACCGCCCCCGCACTGCTGCTGTCGCTGGACGCGCGCCCCGTGCGCACCAGCAAGCGGCTGCGCTTCCTCACCGGCTCCCACTACTACATCGCAGGTCTGCACTGTACTGTACTGCACTGTACTGTACTGCACTGTACCGCCCCGCACTGCTGCTGTCGCTGGACGCGCGCGCCCCGTGCGCACCAGCAAGCAGCTGCGCTTCCTCACCGGCTCCCACTACTACATCGCAGGTCTGCACTGTACTGTACTGCACTGTACTGTACTGCACCGCACTGTACCGCCCCCGCACTGCTGCTGTCGCTGGACGCGCGCCCCGTGCGCACCAGCAAGCGGCTGCGCTTCCTCACCGGCTCCCACTACTACATCGCAGGTCTGCACTGTACTGTACTGCACTGTACTGTACTGCACCGCACTGTACTGCACCGCACTGTACCGCCCCCGCACTGCTGCTGTCGCTGGACGCGCGCCCCGTGCGCACCAGCAAGCGGCTGCGCTTCCTCACCGGCTCCCACTACTACATCGCAGGTCTGCACTGTACTGTACTGCACTGTACTGCACCGTACTGTACTGCACTGTACTGCACCGCACTGTACCGCCCCCGCACTGCTGCTGTCGCTGGACGCGCGCCCCGTGCGCACCAGCAAGCGGCTGCGCTTCCTCACCGGCTCCACTACTACATCGCAGGTCTGCACTGTACTGCACTGTACTGCACTGTGCTGTACTGCACTGTACTGTACTGCACCGCACTGTACTGCACCGCACTGTACCGCCCCCGCACTGCTGCTGTCGCTGGACGCGCGCCCCGTGCGCACCAGCAAGCGGCTGCGCTTCCTCACCGGCTCCCACTACTACATCGCAGGTCTGCACTGTACTGTACTGCACTGTACTGCACTGCACTGTACTGCACCGCACTGTACCGCCCCCGCACTGCTGCTGTCGCTGGACGCGCGCCCGTGCGCACCAGCAAGCGGCTGCGCTTCCTCACCGGCTCCCACTACTACATCGCAGGTCTGCACTGTACTGTACTGCACTGTACTGCACCGTACTGTACTGCACTGTACTGCACCGCACTGTACCGCCCCCGCACTGCTGCTGTCGCTGGACGCGCGCCCCGTGCGCACCAGCAAGCGGCTGCGCTTCCTCACCGGCTCCCACTACTACATCGCAGGTCTGCACTGTACTGTACTGCACTGTACTGTACTGCACCGCACTGTACTGCACTGTACTGCACTGTACCGTACTGCACTGTACCGCCCCGCACTGCTGCTGTCGCTGGACGCGCGCCCCGTGCGCACCAGCAAGCGGCTGCGCTTCCTCACCGGCTCCCACTAGTACATCGCAGGTCTGCACTGTACTGTACTGCACTGTACTGTACTGCACTGTACTGTACTGCACTGTACTGTACTGCACTGTACTGTACTGCACCGCACTGTACCGCCCCCGCACTGCTGCTGTCGCTGGACGCGCGCCCCGTGCGCACCAGCAAGCGGCTGCGCTTCCTCACCGGCTCCCACTACTACATCGCAGGTCTGCACTGTTCTGTACTGCACTGTACTGTACTGCACTGTACTGTACTGCACTGTACTGTACTGCACCGCACTGTACCGCCCCCGCACTGCTGCTGTCTGAACTGCTGTTAATGTAATTAATTTATTTCGTTAATTCATAATTAATTTGAGTGACAGACATTCCTTTCCTTCAAAAAACTCACAAATATCAGCTATGAACTTAATAAATCATTAGTATTTTATATTTCAGGTGGCAAATCACCTCCACGTGGCTTCATTGGCTGTATGAGGAAGATTGCTTTGGACGGCAATTACCGCTTGCCCACCGACTGGACAAAGGAGGAGTACTGCTGCCCAAATGAAGTGGTTTTCGACGCGTGTCAGATGATTGACAGGTATTTTACTTTTAACTTAAACAAAAACCATTTCTTTCGCCTTTTTATTTTCCGTTAGCTTAACAAAATAAGTAAAAAAAATGTCTTACCAACAGACGAATGTATGTATTTGTTTCGATGACTAAACGATTTGATTTGCGGTGCGCAGGTGCAGCCCGAACCCGTGCGAGCACGGCGGCGTGTGCAGCCAGTCGGCCGACGAGTTCAGCTGCAACTGCCAGGGCACCGGCTACGCGGGCGCCGTCTGCCACTCCTGTGCGTACGCACACGCACGCACGCGCACACACACACGCACTCGCTCCACGATACACGCACACACGCACTCCGATTTCCACCGTTAAATCGATTGACACGTTATATCACTGAATATAAAAATGTCAGACAGAAAAAATTCGTCGATGGATGCAGGTGGTTGAGGACTTAAAGTTAGTATTGGATGAGGAAGTAAAATTTTAGGGAAGGTCAATGTTCAGAAGTGTCAGAAATAATATTTATAATAAAGGAAAAAATAAATAAATACCAGCGTCGATGAGAGCTCTATCCCCTTCTGACTAGTGGTCTGGTTCAGTACTACATATATCTATTTCTGCCGCCTGGAGCTTAACAATTAATGTGTTCTGATTTGAAGGGTACAAGAGCCATAGTTATTACGGGCCATGGGGCATTCTATTTCATTTCTTGTTGGCCATAACGAATCTGTAACCTTTTAATATTTTTTTTTAATTTTATTTTATTATATTTATACTGACCTTGCGTGTGCAGCTGAGTAATGACCGTCCGCGTGTCCGCAGCCATCCACCCGCTGTCGTGCCAGGCGTACAAGAACGCGCAGGCCGTGTCGCGCTCCGCCGACGTGCTGGTGGACGTGGACGGCTCGGGCCCGCTGCCCGCCTTCCCCGTCACCTGCGAGTTCTACTGTGAGTACTGCGTGCGTGTGCCCGTGTGCGTATGCCGGTGTGCGTGTGCTGGTGTGCGTGTGCTGGTGTGCGTGTGCCGGTGTGCGTGTGCTGGTGTGCGTGTGCTGGTGTGCGTGTGCTGGTGTGCGTGTGCTGGTGTGCGTGTGCCGTGTGCTGGTGTGCGTGTGCTGGTGTGCGTGTGCTGGTGTGCGTGTGCTGGTGTGCGTGTGCTGGTGTGCGTGTGCTGGTGTGCGTGTGCTGGTGTGCGTGTGCTGGTGGACGTGTGCTGGTGTGCGTGTGCTGGTGTGCGTGTGCTGGTGTGCGTGTGCTGGTGTGCGTGTGCCCGTGTGCGTGTGCCGGTGTGCGTGTGCTGGTGTGTGCTGGTGGACGTGTGCTGGTATTGCGTGTGCTGGTATTGCGTGTGCTGGTATTGCGTGTGCTGGTGGACGTGCTGCGTGCGTGCTGGTGCGTGCTGGTGTGCGTGCTGCGTGCGTGTGCTGGTGCGTGCTGGTGGACGTGCTGCGTGCGTGTGCTGGTGCGTGCTGGTGCGTGCTGGTGGACGTGTGCTGGTGTACGTGTGCTGGTGCGTGCTGGTGCGTGCTGGTGGACGTGTGCTGGTGGACGTGCTGGTGTGCGTGCTGGTGCGTGTGCTGGTGTACGTGTGCTGGTGGACGTGCTGCGTGCGTGTGCTGGTATTGCGTGTGCTGGTGTACGTGTGCTGGTGTGCGTGTGCTGGTATTGCGTGTGCTGGTATTGCGTGTGCTGGTATTGCGTGTGCTGGTGTGCGTGTGCTGGTATTGCGTGTGCTGGTATTGCGTGTGCTGGTGTACGTGTGCTGGTGGACGTGTGCTGGTATTGCGTGTGCTGGTGTACGTGTGCTGGTGCGTGTGCTGGTGTACGTGTGCTGGTGTACGTGTGCTGGTGGACGTGTGCTGGTGGACGTGTGCTGGTGCGTGTGCTGGTATTGCGTGTGCTGGTATTGCGTGTGCTGGTATTGCGTGTGCTGGTGGACGTGTGCTGGTGGACGTGTGCTGGTGCGTGCTGGTGGACGTGCTGCGTGCGTGTGCTGGTATTGCGTGTGCTGGTATTGCGTGTGCTGGTATTGCGTGTGCTGGTATTGCGTGTGCTGGTATTGCGTGTGCTGGTATTGCGTGTGCTGGTGTACGTGTGCTGGTGGACGTGTGCTGGTGCGTGCTGGTGGACGTGCTGCGTGCGTGTGCTGGTATTGCGTGTGCTGGTGCGTGTGCTGGTGTACGTGTGCTGGTGTACGTGTGCTGGTGCGTGTGCTGGTATTGCGTGTGCTGGTGTACGTGTGCTGGTGTACGTGTGCTGGTGGACGTGTGCTGGTGGACGTGCTGCGTGCGTGTGCTGGTGTGCGTGTGCTGGTGTGCGTGTGCTGGTGGACGTGTGCTGGTGTGCGTGTGCTGGTGTGCGTGTGCTGGTGTGCGTGTGCCGGTGTGCGTGTGCTGGTGCGTGCTGGTGCGTGCTGGTGCGTGCTGGTGCGTGCTGGTGGACGTGCTGCGTGCGTGTGCTGGTGCGTGTGCTGGTGGACGTGCTGCGTGCGTGTGCTGGTGGACGTGCTGCGTGCGTGCTGGTGGACGTGTGCTGGTGCGTGCTGGTGTGCGTGCTGCGTGCGTGTGCTGGTATTGCGTGTGCTGGTGTACGTGTGCTGGTGGACGTGCTGCGTGCGTGTGCTGGTATTGCGTGTGCTGGTGCGTGTGCTGGTGCGTGCTGGTGCGTGCTGGTGGACGTGCTGCGTGCGTGTGCTGGTGGACGTGCTGCGTGCGTGCTGGTGGACGTGTGCTGGTGGACGTGCTGCGTGCGTGTGCTGGTATTGCGTGTGCTGGTGGACGTGTGCTGGTGTACGTGTGCTGGTGGACGTGCTGGTGTGCGTGTGCCGGTGTGCGTGTGCTGGTGTGCGTGTGCTGGAGGACGTGTGCTGGTGTGCGTGTGCTGGTGCGTGCTGGTGCGTGTGCTGGTATTGCGTGTGCTGGTGTACGTGTGCTGGTGCGTGTGCTGGTATTGCGTGTGCTGGTGGACGTGCTGGTGTGCGTGTGCTGGTATTGCGTGTGCTGGTATTGCGTGTGCTGGTATTGCGTGTGCTGGTATTGCGTGTGCTGGTGTGCGTGCTGGTGGACGTGTGCTGGTGTACGTGTGCTGGTGGACGTGCTGCGTGCGTGTGCTGGTGGACGTGCTGCGTGCGTGCTGGTGGACGTGCTGGTGTGCGTGTGCTGGTGTGCGTGTGCTGGTGGACGTGTGCTGGTGCGTGCTGGTGGACGTGTGCTGGTGTGCGTGTGCTGGTTTGCGTGTGCTGGTAGTACGTGTGCTGGTGTGCGTGTGCTGGTGGACGTGTGCTGGTGTGCGTGTGCTGGTGTGCGTGTGCTGGTGGACGTGTGCTGGTGTGCGTGTGCTGGTGGGCGTGTGCTGGTGTGCGTGTGCTGGTGTGCGTGTGCTGGTGTGCGTGTGCTGGTGGACGTGTGCTGGTGTGCGTGTGCTGGTGGACGTGTGCTGGTGTGCGTGTGCTGGTGTGCGTGTGCTGGTGGGCGTGTGCTGGTGGACGTGTGCTGGTGGACGTGCTGGTGTGCGTGCTGGTGGACGTGCTGGTGTGCGTGCTGGTGGACGTGTGCTGGTGGGCGTGTGCTGGTGGGCGTGTGCTGGTGGGCGTGTGCTGGTGGGCGTGCTGGTGTGCGTGTGCTGGTGGACGTGTGCTGGTGGGCGTGTGCTGGTGTGCGTGCTGGTGGACGTGCTGGTGTGCGTGCTGGTGGACGTGTGCTGGTGGACGTGTGCTGGTGGACGTGCTGGTGTGCGTGTGCTGGTGGACGTGTGCTGGTGTGCGTGTGCTGGTGTGCGTGCTGGTGGACGTGTGCTGGTGTGCGTGCTGGTGGACGTGCTGGTGTGCGTGCTGGTGGACGTGTGCTGGTGGGCGTGTGCTGGTGTGCGTGCTGGTGGACGTGCTGGTGTGCGTGCTGGTGGACGTGTGCTGGTGTGCGTGTGCTGGTGGACGTGTGCTGGTGTGCGTGTGCTGGTGGACGTGTGCTGGTGTGCGTGCTGGTGGACGTGTGCTGGTGTGCGTGCTGGTGGACGTGTGCTGGTGGACGTGCTGGTGTGCGTGCTGGTGGACGTGCTGGTGTGCGTGTGCTGGTGGACGTGCTGGTGTGCGTGCTGGTGTGCGTGTGCTGGTAGACCCCACCAAGTGGTGCAACTGCGACGCCGAGTACAGCCCGCTGCGGCCCGACGGTCAGTGCTGCCCGGTGCCTGCCGCCAAGAGACACTATAGGATATACAGTCGTAGAGCCACGCATCAGCTTTTGTTGTTGCATGAATGGCCCGGCTCGACCGGGGACGTACCACGACCTCACAGAATACCGGCGTGAAGTAGAAGTCTAACAAACTTCTGCGTTTTTTTTTATTGAACCGACCGGGAACCGTACCCGGGATCTCGTAAACCGGTGCGTAAGCCTTTTGTCCACGGAGGTCGTCATCTAAACTAAACTGATTGATCGTGAAAAATTTGTAATGATTAAGTATAACTATGGCTAAATTTATACAATTGAACCTCTGGTTATTTTATTCTTATTTATTTACAGAATTTCAAGTAGATGGTGGCGAGATCACGGAGAAGGAATACCTGCCCGTGAAGCAGCTGAGGTTCGGTGACACCGGCAGCCATCTCGACGAAAAGGAGGGCAGATATACGCTCGGGCCGTTGCTGTGCGAGGGGGATGGTGAATTATACATTTTATTGCATTTCTGTCTTATAAATTTAGACTATCATAGTTTAATAGAAATAACAAATACATTCAAATCTACAAACTAATGAGTCGCTTGCGCCGAAAAGAGGTTGACTCAGCATTTGCGGAGCAGGGATAAAATTATGTAGCGCTGATTTTCATCCAAATAACCTAGCCACTTGCGTTACAAACGCCGCATAGATAAGCACAAAGTGCTAGCTTATTGAAAACCTTATATATTATATTATGAATTGATGTGCATTGATAAAGAGTATAAATCTACATATTATAATACTTGACTAACAGGACCTTACTAATACTTCATAAAAATTAATGAAATAATTGTAAAGTGGTGCCTTGAGAGAGGAATAGAAGCCAAGACTGTTAATTAAATATTGAGTATGTTTTCAATAAATCATACATTAAATAAGTACAAGTAACATTAAATAAGTACAAGGAGTCTTTAGAAAAAAGCTTAAACTACTTTTACTCAATGATCAAAAACCCTCTTATATATAAAAAGAACACATACATATGAGTATTCTTAATGCTGGATTGATGAATCTAACGTCTTGCCACTTTTTCACTACAGGGTTACTAATTCACTGATTCAACTGTAGGTTCTATTTGAAAATCAGTGCTGCAGCACAATAGTACTGCAGCAATTTGCTGAAATGGAGGCCTAATTTGATGTCACAATTTTTGTAATTTTTTTTGTGATGTCAATAAAGAGTTTATTTCTTTACAAAATTAGGTGACATAGTGTATAATTCATAACACCTCATAATAACTCATGTATAAATAATACAACATATGTAATAAAATAATAAAAAATATATAAATAAATGTGTTAAGTTGCAATAATTTAAAAGAACAATTGTATTGCAATAACATCAATAGCGAAAATATCGCAATGAATTGCCTAGACGTCTAGACAACGCGTTAACCCGCGGCCCCCGTGCGCAGATCTGTTCAGCAACGCGGTGACGTTCCGGCTGGCGGACGCCATCATCCCGCTGCCGAGCTTCGACCTGGGCCACAGCGGCGACATCTACTTCGAGTTCCGCACCACGCGCGACAACGCCGTGCTGCTGCACGCCAAGGTGCTGCAGCGAGCTTCTTCGGAGCGTCATCCTTATTTACGTACTCAAACATAAACACGGTGACGGACTCACCGCCTGTCATGTCATTCCAAAAAAAGTCTTTCTAGACCTCTGTCTACCACTGTATGCGGAATGGCGTGAAGATAGTACTATATTTATATATAATATCTTCACGCAATTCCCAATACAGGGGTAGACAGAGGTCTAGTCTAGACATTTAAGTCCCTTCGACCCACCTTCCACCGAAGATATTTTCGGGCCAACGTGACAGGTGGTGAGCCTGTCGCCGTATTTATGTCCAAGTCAACGATATAATTTGTACATAGGTTTTTAGAAAAACCCATTGGTACGGCCACTTTAGGATCGAACTCGGGTCTCTTGACTCCAAATTCCGACTACCCAACCACTCAGCTATCGTGACTTTTATACTTAAACATGGTGATACAAAGACGGTGACAAGGTCCACTACCTGTCACGTTGATGACAAATATGTCTTACTAGACCTCTGTCTACCCCTGTATTCGGAATAGCGTGAAGATATAATATTTATATATAATATGCCAGACTTGAAACTAATCGTCCATCGTTTAGTCAAGTGATTTTTAAGATGGTGTACCGCAGTCTAGTCTTTTCCTACAGTCGCCTCTTACGACACTCAGGAGAAGAAATAGCGTGTTAATTTATTAGGCCGATGTCACACGGCGAAGTATCAGGTATTTGTATCAGTGATACATACACAGACAAACTCCTGAATATAGCAGGTGTTCGCTAGTGGCGGATTCAGAAAATTATTCGTAATGCTACATCGCGCTATCGAAGTTCGTATCGATTACACACATATATACGAGTACTAGTAGCTCACTGACGGAGGAGACGTCCCCCCAGCTCACACCCGACCTGACGGAGTAAGTATCCTCGCGACCTCTGGTGCAGAGCTAGCTCAATGGCACACCCTCGCGACCTCTGGCACGGAGCTAGCTCAATGGCATACCCTCGCGACCTCTGGCACGGAGCTAGCTCAATGGCACACCCTCGCGACCTCTGGCACGGAGCTAGCTCAGTGCCACACCCTCGCAACCTCTGGCACGGAGCTAGCTCAATAGCACACCCTCGCGACTTCTGGTGCGGAGCCAGCTCAATAACACACCCTCGCGATCTCTGGTACGGAGCTAGCTCAATAGCACACCCTCGCGATCTCTGGTACGGAGCTAGCTCAATAGCACACCCTCGCGAGCTGAGGCACTAACGCACGTGGCGCCGGCAGGGCCCGCAGGACTACATCAAGCTGTCCATCATTGGCGGCGACCAGCTGCAGTTCCAGTTCCAGGTGGGCGACACGCCGCTCGGGGTCTCGGTCGAGACCAGCAACCGCCTCGCCGACGACAACTGGCACTCCGTCTCCGTCGAGCGCAACAGGTGCGCCGCTGTCTGCCTCTCTCTCTCTTACACACGCCAAATGCTCATTGGAATTCATGCTGCGTGGTTTATTTATTCTTGTTTTTTTTTTTTTATATAGAAAAGGCAGGCAAACGAGCAGGTGGCTCACGTGATGGTAAGTGATTACCGCCGCCCATGAACACCCGCAATATCAGATGCATAGCAGATGCGTTGCCGGCCTCAAGTGCCCCCCTCCCCGACCCCAAAATTGGGGGCACTCTGGGTGTGGGCCTCCTGTGTGGTTACCTCATCAGACGAAACGCAGAAGTTTGTGAGACTTCTACTTCAAGTAGGTATTCTGTGAGGTTGTGGTACTTCCCCGGTCGAGCCGTCCCATTTATGCAACAACAAAAGTTGATGCGTGGCTCTACCACTGTTAAAATAAAACTTCCAAATCCAAAAATAGGAAAAAGTTAAAATTATTGTCCCCAACAATGTCTTCAGTGGAAAGGTGACGAAAGGACTAGTCTAAACTAGACCTCTGTCTACCCTTGTTATATCAGTAAGAAAAAGTAACTTGCGTAGCTTAGACATGAAAACCAGAGAGTAAAGAACATAGATAATCATAATCCTAAAGATACAAATAAATTTATTGTTACATATAACAAAAGCGAAACAACCAATAAATTACTTATGTTAACACTTTTTCAATACTGCCTAACCATTGCCCTTACGTAAGAGAGAATACACAGTACATCTATAAAATATTGTCGAATGCAAATATAAAAGAAACTAATGTTTTTGACTCAATTGTAGAAGATATGCGACAGTTAACTATGATTTCTTAAACAATTCTCAAATTGCTTTTTATCCTTTCATTAAATTTACAAGTACATGATAATAATTCGGGTTTTAGTTTATAAAATAATACAGGCACTTGAAGTTGTATGCATGCAAATTAGTGTAATTAAAATTTTTATTTCTCGAAATAAGATCATAAATTTCACTCTTACGATTGAAATTTAATCTTTTAATCATTTTTAGAAATGATTATTTTATATATATCATGGTTTTGTAATGATGATTTTCAAGATTGAAAAGAAATCTGCAATTGAAATTATAGACATCCTCTTATTTAATCATATTTAACAGTTTATTTGAAGGATTTTTTTAGAATATGTTTTGATTGTTTATCAAAACATATTTTAAAAAAATCCTTAAAAAAATCACAAAAATGTATCGCACTACCTAGGTGGGCTTTATTGTCATTAAAGAATATGTACTAAATTTATATCAAATAACATCTAAAATAATTTATGTTGTTGAAGAGTTTCCAGGTGCATTAACTTGATGGGTCAATGAAGAAAACCACCTTTTCAAATTTTTCTCAGGTCCGGGTGTTTATACTACCTTATTAGTTTTAACTGCCTAACCCGAGTGCTTTAGCCTTAGTTGTCCCTAATTACGTAACATGTTTCACATCCGCCACTTACCTTGCATCGCGACATGGCTACATTGCTGCGCACGCGCGCCCCGTGCACTGCAGGAAGGAGGCGCGGCTGGTGGTGGACGGCGCGCTGAAGAACGAGATCCGCACGGCGCGGGGGCCGCTGCGCGCGCTGCAGCTCACCACGGCGCTGGCGCTGGGCGCGGCGCTCGACCGCACGGACGGCTTCGTGGGCTGCGTGCGCGCGCTGCTGCTCAGCGGCCGGCCCGTGGACCTGCGCGCGCGCGCGCGCGAGGTACCGCTGCAGCTGCAGCTACAGCGACCAAAAAAATATATCTTCACGCAATTCCCAATACAGGGGCACAAGACAGAGGTCGAGTCTAGACAATTAAGTCCCCTTGACCTACCTCCCACCGAAGATATTTTCGGGACAACGTGACAGGTGGAGAGCCCGTCGCCGTCTTTATGTTTTTTGAAAAACTCATTGGCACTGCCACCTGGAGATCTTACTCGGGTCTCTCGACTCGAAATTCCGACCACCCAACAACTCGGCTATCGTGGCTATCGCACAGCAACCAGATCCTGTTGCAACTGTTAGCTTTTTATAAAATGTGGTTGAACCGTGTGCCTGTGCGCCGCTGCCCGCAGGGCTGTACGGCGTGGCGGAGGGCTGCCGCGGCAAGTGCGAGTCGTCGCCGTGCCTCAACAACGGCACGTGCCTGGAGCGCTACGACGGCTACGCCTGCGACTGCCGCTGGACCGCCTTCAAGGGGCCCATCTGCGCAGACGGTACCTAAAAATATAGTATATTATAATACCTATAAATAAAATTTAAAAATGACACGAAAAAAAAACAGTTGTTCGTCATTGTCATATGAGTCGTGGTGCAAAAGGAAATGACCGACTGAGTCCCGGTAAATATGCAAAGCCTGTCTGTTAACAGATTTAAGAAATTTATTAAAGAAAAGCTTCTTAGGAAGAGTTATTATAATATAAATGAATATATTAATGACAGTAACCCCTGGGAATGAGACACTATTCCATATGTTAAATAATTCTAGCTCTTTGCAAATATCAAGTCATAAGGTTTTGTAACTGTAACACGAATATTTTTCAAAAGATTTTTTATATTCCGTTGGCCTTGCCTCTCGGAACCTGTTTAGAATTGGTTTAGAAAGAAAGAAGAAGAAATATATTTATTGCCACAATACAAGAAACACAAGTGATTTTATGTTGTTGTATTCTTTAGAAATTGGTGTCAACCTACGTCCGAATTCTATTATCAAGTACGATTTCCTTGGCTCGTGGCGCTCCACTATCAACGAGAAGATCCGCGTCGGCTTCACCACCACCAACCCGAAGGGATTCCTCTTGGGCTTCTTTTCCAACATAACCGGAGAGTATCTTACGCTTATGGTGTCTAACTCAGGTGAGTTTCATTTTATGTGATATCTAATAGTATATGCTTAGTATATATGACATTATTTCTTTCCTTTCTTTCATTCATTAGTGTCAGTTTTATTTCAAAATAAGGTTACAGTAAAGCCATCTATTGTTTAAATTAAGTAACTAACACTATATTTCATTCGTTCCATTCCATACATTCATTCCATTCTGTCTCACATACAAAACATGTTTTATTTGTACTTGGTATATCTAAGAATTTATTTCATGTATATTTATCGTTGGCTTGAATATAAAGACTGAGATGGGCTCACCACCTGTTACGTTGTCCCAAAAAATGTCTTCGGTGGAAGCTGGGTCAAAAGGACTTAATTGATTAGACCACTGTCTACCCCTGTATTGGGAAGGACGTGAAGATAAGGATCAGGATCAGCCCGTTATCTACCCGAAGGAGCTTAAATCCTTGTAATTTATTTCTTCATATATGTTTTCACTTTTGTTTTTCTTTTTAGCTATGCTCTATGGCAGTAGCGTACAAGTCTGCTTCTGCAAATAATAATAATAAATAAATACATACATAGATGGGGACAACATCACATACCTACTTTTTTAATAAAACGATTTTCGGATTTTATCGCGTTTTTTGATTAGTTTTGACATACTATTTTTATTTCCCGACGTTTCGGATGCTGAAAATTGTTTTATTTCTAAACATATAATATTCTATTAAATACAAAAAATCATTATAACATCACATACATTACGTATACATATATCTTTGTGTGGCGAGTTCGATTTGAGAATTTTGGTTGTCTGCGCCTGCAGGGCACCTGCGCGTGATCTTCGACTTCGGGTTCGAGCGGCAGGAGATCATCTTCCAGGGCAAGCACTTCGGCCTGGGGCAGTACCACGACGTGCGCCTCGCGCGCAAGGACGGCGGCGCCACCATGCTGCTGCAGGTCAGTGCTGTTCCACCGTCACTACTCTGTTTTTATGGGAGCAGGGCTCAGATGTGGTCAGATTACCGGAGTCTACCAGCACTCCCATGCCACAGTAGTAACGAATGCTTTGCCGGTCTTTTAAAAAGAAGTTACGGTGTGAAAAATGGGAAACGCGATGTGGTCTCTTCTCCACACTAACACATATCATGGAGCCTATCTTTCACGCCAGTATTCTGAGAGGTCGTGAGCTTTTGTTGTGTAATGGTGCCCTGTGGTATCGGCGTAAGAAAATGGCCGCAGCTGTCTTTCCGTAAATGTCGTCAGAGACGACTAAGGGTACCGACCGATAGATGGCGGGAGAACCACCTTGGAAAGTACCAGACCAAAATTATGCAGGCCGATGATGGGCAACAGTGACTATGGTGCGAGCGAAAGAATCCGCTTGCGAAGCGTAGCGATTATTGCAAATCCTCTTTAAGCGAGAAGTGTATATCCTCCTATGAACCTTTACAGGTTGCCATGTAAATTATGTGGTATGGAAATGTTTTTTTTCTAATTAATATAAATACAAAGCGGCCTTTTGTGGGAGCAGGTGGATAACTACGAGACGCAGGAGTACAAGTTCAACATCAAGGAGTCGGCGGACGCGCAGTTCAACAACATCCAGTACATGTACCTCGGCCGCAACGAGTCCATGAGCGAGGGCTTCGTGGGCTGCGTCAGCCGCGTGGAGTTCGACGACATCTACCCGCTCAAGCTGCTGTTCCAGCAGGACCCGCCGCCCAACGTGCGCAGCCTCGGTACGTGCCCGTCCCGGTCTATGAATGAAGCTACCAGGTCTTACTGATGGGAGCACGTATAGGCCATATTAGACACACTCGCACACGGACATAAAACAAATGTACGATTGAATGAAATGAATGATTCATCGATGTGGAAACGCCCCAGTTAATTTTCCCAATACAGGGGCAGACAGAGGACAAGTCTAGACAATTAAGTCCCTTCGACCCACCTTCCACCGAAGATATTTTCGGGACAACGTGACAGGTGGTGAGCCTGTCGCCGTCTGTCCAATCCAACTTATTATTAATGAATGTTTTCGTTCCGGTTGCAGGCGGGCCGGTGCACGAGGACTTCTGCGGCGTGGAGCCGGTGACGCACCCCGCCGAGCCGCCGGAGACGCGGCCGCCGCCCGCGCTCGACCTGCAGCGCGACCTCGACTTCCACCGCACGGACGAGGCCATCCTCGGCAGTGAGTGCTGCTGTACTGCAGGGAGCCGGACAGATTTACACCTGCTTTACAGTATAATGAAAAGAAACAACTATCTATTTGATACACACATTTACAAAAGAAACTTATATGATAATTATTATCATATAAGTGGTTGTTTTAACATGTGGTATACCAAATAGGACTCCAGCTCAGCGTAATGCTGCAGAGACTGCAGCGCTGGTTTTCAGTTGGAACCTTGGAGTGACTTCACAAACGAGTCAGAGAGCGACCATATATTATTTGCTGCCCTTTTCCATTCTCAATACCAACAATATATTATATATTCATCACCATATACGCATAAATATACACAAAAGCTATAAATGAAAACAAAACTCAATAAATTATTATTTAATATAAAAGTATTCACCACCCATTAAATCACTGGTTACCCTGCTAAAACGTCGTCATTTGTGCGATGAAGAAAACGTCGAAGGAAGAATATTTTTAAAACTTTACTTACAACTACAGCTATATTACTAACCAATTCCGTGTTCTAGTTTGTGTGGGTAAGTGCATAAGTAAATGTAGTTTATTCATAACTTTAAAAATATATCAGCAAAATCTCATGACATTCAGTCCACCTTGTTTTCGAGTTTTGCAGCCACAAACAAACGGTTTTTTTGTTTCGAATCTTTATATAAAAATAAAAAAAAATACAGTTTTTTTTTTATTAAATGTTCACAGCGGTGCTGGCATTTATCTTCTTGCTGCTGGTGGTGGTGGCGGTAGTGCTCGTGCGGGCGCTGTCTCGCCACAAGGGAGAATATCTGACGCAGGTAGATATTGTTTTCTAGATATATGCTAGAAGTTGAGTAGTAGGGGGATCAAAATTCGAATCAGAAGATTCAAATTCAGTCCTCAGAAGAAATTTACATACCAGACTTTCGAATTCTGGCAAAGATTGTATGTTGAGGCAATTTTTTTTTTGTTAAATCTTTTATCAATACCTGGTGGTGGTACTTTGAACCAAATTGAATTATTTTTGCATCCTACGTGTGGATGAGTGGCGTACACGGGGGTTTTCATGCAGTCGCCAGCTCTTTCGGGTTCGATTCTCGGACGCCTCAATGTAGAAAACCACTTTTTCCACATTGTCACATAATTTATTTATTTTATTTATTTATTTATGCTTTATTGTACACCATAGAAAAAAGAAAATCAGAGGAAAGGTTACAAAGGAAAATAACAAACTTATGAGGTAGATACAAAAAGGCGGTCTTATCGCTAAAGAGCAATCTCTTCCAGACAACCTTAAGGCTAAGAATTATTACAATGTTAGACTGCGGTAGGTGGTGTAAATAATAATATATATATATATATATATATATATATATATATATATATATATATATATATATATATATATATATATATATATATATATATATATATATATATTTAAATATACTAAACCATAATTAAATTAAAATAATACCATAAAATAAAACTTTATTAAATATCAAATAATATATAATAGACATACATAAAAACTAAATAAACATAATATACACATAAATTTATCATAGGCGAAAAATAAAAATCCAAATGTCGTCAAAAACAGTTAGTGTTCACACAGTGACAGATTTTTCACATCAGTTTTAAACTTTTCTAAAGTTTTCGCGCGTTGAATATGCGGAGGTAGCTCGTTCCAAGATGGCTCTAACAGTAAAGGAATGCTTAAAATAATTGGTCAGATACGCGTGTGGGGCAAGAATGAGTTCTCCAGCTGATCGCAAAACTTGATCAGGTCGGTCGCGACCAAGAAACTTAAAGTTATTCTTCAAATAACTAGGGGACGTAGGATTGAACAATACACAGTACAGAAGAGAAACAGTACGAAGATTCCGGCGAAGGCGAATGGGTAACCATTTGTGCTTAAAACGAAATGCAGAGACATGGTCATACTTGCGAAGACCAAAAATGAATCTAATAGCTAAGTTTTGAATTCCCTGAGGCTTATTTAATCGATCCTCGGTTAAGTCAAGATAGCTTGCATCCGCATAATCGAGAATGGAAAGAAGCAAGGATTGTGCTAACATAATCTTAGTAGGAATGGGAAGAAAAGAACGTAAGCGCCGCAAAGAACCCATGGCAGCAAATACCTTCTTACTAACTTCCTTTAATTGATACGACCCTGAGAAAGTAGTTTTAGTAGTTTAGTTTTGTCACGGGGTCTGGGGTGTCTATGGGTGTGTAGCTTCCTTGTTTATGGTTCCATAACATGTAAGCTTCATTTACTCACTTTGGGATGAGAGTAATGTATGTTATGTTGTCCCTATTAATGTATATATTATTTATTATCAAAGTATTTAATTTATAATAATTTATTTTGAGCTACACATGGAGTGTATGATTTGATTTGATTTGATTGTGTTTGTGCAGGAGGAGCGCGGCGCGGACGGCGCGGCCGACCCCGACAGCGCCGCGCTGGCCGCCGCCACCGGCGCCAGGGTCACCAAGCGCCGCGAGTTCTTCATATAGCGCGCCGCACCACCGCGCCACCACCACACACCACACCACACCACGCCACCACCACCACCACACACCACACACCACGACGGCGCAAAAATACATTCTGCAAATTACTTTTATTCTTCGTTACTTTCAATTATAGCAGCCGTGTAAGGTTAACGAATAATTTATTGCAAAAAATGTTTGATACATAAAATCCATAAAAACAAAAAAACTCATCCATACAATCTCAGAACGGCACTACTACATTTCATACAATAACAACACTAAACCACTTTACACCATACAACGCTTAATCATACTACATAAAACAAAAAGTAAAAATGATTGAGCTGTCAAATTTATTTAAAAAAAGGCGAAGCGAGTTTGTTCATTGATATTCCACCAATGATATTCTTACCAACGAATACTTCTTTTAACGCGCTCGTTACAAAAGCACAAAATTTAAATAGAACACAATGTATGCTCAATTATACTAACATTCAACCAATAATACAAATTATATAAAAAAAAGAAGATTTTTTCTTCAAAAATCGTATGTTACAATGTCAATTGATTAAATTTCGTTTTCTTTACTTCAAAATATTATGGATATTATTAATATTTCATGTCGCACTTATAAATTTATACAATGACATAAAAAATGAAATACCGCATGTAATCGATTCTATTTTGGTGCCAT
Organism: Sericinus montela; assembly: GCA_029286605.1. Taxonomy (NCBI): domain Eukaryota; kingdom Metazoa; phylum Arthropoda; class Insecta; order Lepidoptera; family Papilionidae; genus Sericinus; species Sericinus montela. The sequence goes on from JAGSMR010000044.1 coordinate 10,883,808, forward strand.
TAATTTTTCACAATATTCACCGTAAAGTCTATTATTTTAACTTCAACATAATTTAATAAGTTAACAAATATTTGGCCATATATATGCCAAAAAACCGCGACAAAAAGTAAACTATAACTAATACAGTAAAATAATATAATAATAAAGAACATTTGTACAATAGTTGCCCACCAATGTGTTTATCTTCATTTATATGCTTTAATATATACTACAAAGAAATATACTAAAAGAAAGGTTGCAAAAAAACTTAGGAGTAAATAAAAAAAGTCGGTTTTTTAACTTACCCATAAGTTTGCTAAAGAGATCTCTTCCAAGGGTGAATTATTGAACAATTATTTTATCTTTGTATAATAACTTGTGTTCTTACCTTTTTTGATTATTTCATCATAAAATTGCAACAATTGTGCATTAATAAACTTTTCGTGTAGTTTGTATCAATAAATATTATTTAACATATTTTATTTGTTTGTAGATTACTTAATTAAATATTAGTTTTTAAATAGAAACAGTTTTTGCAGTAAAAAATATTATTTCGTAATAATATTCTTAAATATAAAAATAATAATATTTCGCCCATAATCAATCAATGAAATGTGTAAACTTCACTAACAACTAACAGCTTCGTATGCATTTACAACTGGTTTTATTTACATGTCAATAATTTAATTTAATGATATTTATTTATATGAATTGAATATAATAAGTATTCAACTTTAAATAAATTTACAACAGTTTTGTACACATAACGTAACAACATCAAAACATTTAGCAATAACAAGTGACTTAAAAACTCATAGAGACTAATAAATGTTCAAACGCCTTATCATAGATAAAGTAATAAATGTTGTAACAAAGTTTTGTAATATATAACAATTCGTTCTCTATTTTTATTCATTAAGAAAAATAAACTTTGTCATGTGCAGTGTTGTCATATAAAAGTTATTAAAATCCAGTTATTACGGAATGTGTTAAAATTTTCCAACATTCCAAAGAAAACGAATAGCCAGGTCATCTAATTATGAAGTATATTTTTACATTCAATTATATTTGTCGGTAATTTATGAAATGTTCTTAAGTAATTTAAATTATTACATCCTTGAATAATAAATGCAAGTTGTGCAAGTTGCAGAATGACATGTGACTCCTTTTTACAGTGAAATAAACAAATTTATAGTACACTAATCGACAAACATACCATAAGTCTTAATTTTTTATTTTAATGTTCATCTCATATTTATAAATAATTAGCTGCTTGATGCCTTGTCCGTGGTTTACTATTTAACGCGGAACCCTAATTATTTTTCTAAAATACTACAAGTAGCAAGCATTTATTTCTTAAGTTAGTTATTTCTTATGAAATCAGCTATCTGCCAGTGAGTCTCGTTAAATTCGGTTCAGCCGTATCAGAGATTAGCCGTAACAAACAGACAGACAGAATTTTTTAAGTTGATTTTTTTATCTGAAATTTTTGATACATGAAATAAAATATTTTTGATATTTGAAGTAAAATTGAAGCTTAATACAATTTTATTTATATGTATAGATTTTTATTTAAACTGTACACGATCATTACTAATATAGCTTTTGTTTTAAGTCAGCATTAATTTTCTAAGTTATTGTATTGGCTCGAAAAATGCACAAATTTTGTGAAATAACACAAGTAATTTTATAAGTATTTTCATTGATATTATTATCTGTATTAAACCGAAAAGGTTTTCCATTTTTTGATCTTATTTTTTTTATACAATGTGACGAAGTGTACAAAGTTGATTGGTGATTAAAATTAATTGTAATAAAGATGTTCGTTGTCATTGGCGATATGAAATGTAAAGAGTGCTTTTATTGCTTTGTCAGTGGATACTTTATGAGATTTAATATAAGAATAGCGGTAATGGATATAACGATGAATGGATGAATGCAAGGTTTGAAGTTACGACTGCAGATTCATCTCCTTCGATTTGAAATATAAAATAGTGTATAGTCTGTAAAATTTTAAAAAAGGACGACCTCCGTGTCGCCAGCACTGAGGTCCCGGGTTTGATTCCCGGTCGGGTCAGTGTAGAAAACATTTTCTATTGGTCTGCATGTTTGTGGTGCCTTCGTTGTTTCAGATTTCATAACACAAGTGCTTTAGCAGCTTACTTTGGGATCAGAGCAATGTATGTGATGTGGTCCCTATATTACATGTATATATATATATATATATATATATATTTGTATCTGTATATACTTTCCATCACACACATCTATTTTCGATAATTTGTAGTATTGTGTGTGTGAACATGATTTTCTGTACCCCTTTTTCTATACGGACGTTTGAAATGTGCAATTTCATTATTCTTTATATTTCCTATCGCCATTTGATAGCAGGAGCGGGTTCTCATGAGTAAGTAGAAGTCGAGCGTCTCACCGGTGACTAACTAATCTAGTGTTTAAGTTATCATTTAGTACTTTATATTTTTATAAAAATGATCCAATCTCCACATTTATTTTATATAACTAGCACGTAGATAGCGTTACTAAGGTGTAACATAATGCAGAGTGTAATTTTTTTTTTATTTTTCCGTCCAAAAACAGTTCTTTTATTTAATAAGCGTGTGATTTTTCTTTAGTAAGTTATTATTTACTCTGTGTAACGTTTATGTGTATTTCGTTTGAAATCAATTCAAACATAAAAGTTTTTTAGACTTGTTTGTAGTTTTATTTTCCCAACTCTTTCTAAGTCTTTCCCAGTAATATGTACATTGGTGCCATCAAGGTGTGCCATATTACGTGTTAAAATTTTCAGCTAATCAATGAATAATACCAGCCTCGTCAAATGAGAAAATTAATGAAGAAAAATGTTTAAAACTAAAAGGGTCATAGGTATAGTAATGTTTATTCCCTACAAAAAATATAAATAAGAAAAAGAAATGGCTCGAGAATTGGACCCTGTGGAACGCCCATTAACACCGTCGACCCAGATGTACTTTTACAACACCTTGTACTGGTTCCATGTACAAGAGTATATGGAGGTCTAGAAAATTAAATCCTTTCGATCCATCATCCACCGAAGACATTTTGGGTACCACGTTACTGTTGGTGAGTCTGTCGCCGTCTTCAATTCCAAGTCAACTGTATAAATCGTAGATAAGTTTATGAAAAGCCATTCCACTCGGCTATCGTGACTACTACACAAGGAATCTTTAATCTTGCTAATTTGATTTTGTTGGTGTAAAGATGTCATCTCACATGCAAATAGCAAGCTCGAATTTTACCCCAAATCATAACAAAAAGTATAAACCTGTGAATACTCACAATATTTATTAAAAACTTGATTAGCATGAGTTCGCTAGTTCTTCATTTTGCTCTAGTGCGGACAGAGAGAAGACATGCTTCCCCATATAGTAAATTTACTCCTAAACATCCACAGCTTTATACAATAGTTATTTATTAAAGACCTCCGTGGACGAGAGAGTACACCCCGTTCTTCATGGTGCCGCCAGATCTGAGGTCTCGAGTTAGACTCCCGGACTTTTTACATTACATTAACTCCAGTCTGTGTCATAACACAAGTGATTTAGGTACTTACTTTGGGATCAGATCAATGTGAAGTATCAAAAGTGAAGTTGTCCCGATCATATAAGGACTATGACATGATATAAAACAAACATCTTCACGTAATTTCCAATACTGGGGTATACAGGGTTTAGACAATTAAGTCAAAGGCCAGCAACACATCTGCTATGCCTCTGGTATTGCTATGGTCTGGGTGTTCATGGGCGGCGGTAATCACTTACCATCACGTGAGCCACCTGCTCGTTTGCCTCACTTTCCTATAAAAAAAACCGATCTGTTAAAAATAATTAAAACATTATGGCATTGAGATTGGCTTAATGAAAATACTGATTGTACTAATGCTCTAAAAACGGAACGAAAATACACAGAAAATAAACATACAGTACACGGTAGTTCAATTAGTTAAAGCGACGCTTTGTTAAGAATTTTTGTAGAAGCTTCGCGAAAATTAGAGCGATGTGGCGTAAGTTTGTGTTTGTTGATTTTTAAAATAATCTATCTATACATATATAAAAAATTAAGTCCCGTGTCAGTTGAAATTATAAACATGTTTTCTATATAATATAAAAATCAAATAAATTGAAATTTCTATTTGTAATTTTTAGCTAACACCTTTTTACGAAATGCATATTTAAGCTCATATGGTGATTTAAGCTCAGAATGACCTTAAAAAAATTTCACGTCAATCCCAATACTGGGGAAGATGGAAGTCTAGCCTATTAAGTCCTTTCGACCCACCTTCCACCCGACTTTTTTTGGGACGTTAAAAAACAATTTCAGAAATTATTGGCTGTCTGTCTGGTTGTTTGTTCCGGCTAATATCTTAAACGGCAGACAGCTGATTTAATAACGATTAACTTAGGCTAATTTCATAATAATTAGTGTTTCGTTTTAAGTTTTAAACCGCGGGCAAAGCCGCGGGGGCGCCCTATTTTATGCCCTATCACAAAAAGAACTAATAACATACTATAATATAAACATGTCTAAGCATTGATCTTCAGACCCATTAAGCTAATCGTTTCAGGGCTAAGCGATACTGTATCGACCTAAATCACCTGCTCCAGTGACCCAGTAAACCTCTCCACGAGCGATCGACGGTAAAAGGTGGTAAGTGGTCGCGCGTGCTCGATGGTATATCGGAGTTTCAGGTCAAACGACTACTTAACGCTATTCGATACAACTAGTGATGGTGGGCAGTTTTATCAAATTTATATCGATGAAAAATATTTTTAACGAAGCAAAACACGATGCAAAAATTAAAGTATATTAGAGAAAGTTCGTGGTATAATTATGTAGGGCGTCTGCGTTTATTAAGTGAATTACTCAGATTTAATGCACGGGATCATTATGAGTATTATAAGAAATCTTGGAGTTAAAGGAGAGACGATAGCCGAGAGGTTGGGTGGTCTGAATTTCGAGTCAAGAGACCCGAGTTCGATCGCCAGGTGGCAGGCACGTACCAATGGGTTTTTTAAAAACTTATGTACGAATTACATGTTTGCTTGGACATAAAGATGGCGACGGGCTCACCATCTGTCACGTTTCACCGAAAATATCTTCGATGGAAGGTGGGTCAAAGGGTCTTAATTGTCTAGACTAGACCGCGGTCTACCCCTGTATTGGGAATTGAAAGAAAGAAAGAAACGTTTATTTTGGCACTTAAAATGAGTATAAAAGTAAAAAAAACTTAAATATATACTATAATTTAAAAACGATCGCCAATTTTGTAGAAGTGCAATGTGCCAAAATAGGAAAGGCACTCAGAAATATTGATGAAACCTGCACTGACAGGTACATGCCAGCCCTGACTTTCAGTGGCCTCTTAAAATACACAAAAATACACATTATACCCTTAATATAAACATATAAAACTATACATGTATACACGCATACACATATATACATATAAATACTCACATACATATACTTGAGTTGGTGCGTACGCAAGGGGCAGCGACTACTGATCTATCCATAACATTAACAAAAATATTAATACATATACATACATACATATAATTGCGTGAAGGTATTTATTTATTTATTTTATTTACTTGGAGTAATAATAAAATAACCGTAGCCAATGATGTTGCTCTAGGAAAAGGTTAGCTGCCAGCCAGGACCGGGTGTTGGTGACCCGGGGAGGACGTCTCCTACGCCAGTGTGCTATCAGTCCTCGCATATATTCCCAATATTGGGAATGGTGACTAGTAGACAGAGGTCTAAACCATTAAGTCCTCGTGACCCATCTTGCACGGAAGAAATTTTTCGGGACAACGCGGTGAGCCTGACGTCGTTTCTATGTCCAAGCCAACGTTATAAAACGTATAAAGAAGTTTAAAAAAACCAACTGGTATGCGCCTACCACTTGGGATCAAACTCGGGTCTCTTGACTCGAATTCCGATCATTTAACGTGACTACTATCATCACGACGTAAGAGAAGAAAAGGGGTGGTACACGAGTATTCTTAGGTACAACGTACGTTAACTTCGAATGCATAACAACACGGTTCAAAGGAGCTTTAAACAAATTGAAATAAAATAGTTATTGAAAAAATTACTTCGCAACCCTCCGCATACAAATATAAAAAGGTATATGTTACCTGGTCCGAAGAGAAGAAGTAATATAAAAAAGATTAAACTTTTGCTTGAATAGGCTGTTGTAGTGTAGCTGCATATCGATATAGGACATCGGAGCAACACTAGAGGCTCGCGACGTGGGACTAAGTGTCCATATGCAAGCAGTCAGCGTTTTGCAAACGGGTTAAGTGCGAGACAGGTGCTTAGAGCTTTTGACTTCCGTAAACGTTCGAATGCGCCCCTCAGAGCAACTTCATCAAGTGTCAGTGTCACCACAGAAATTCATAATTTTTTGCTTTCTTTTTTTTTAATTGAAACATTGTTGCCTGATTGTCTTAATTTAAATATGTTTGAATTCGACAGCCCATCGTGATAGCTCGTACCAATGAGTTTCTCGTAACTTGCCCAAGCCAACGATACAAATCGATCGTCTGCTCAGACACTAAGACAACCACAGTTTCAGCTTCTTTCACTTTTGACTTGGCAGAAGGAAGTGGTAGGCTCTGGTGAAATATGGGTATTTAAATACATAAACATAAACATACATTTATTTTTATAAATATGTATTCATTCTTCCAATACTGAGGTAGTCAGAGCTTTTAGTCTTTCCACCCCAATTCACCGTAGCTTATTTGGGACAACGTGATACATGGTGAGTGAAAACATACTGAACTTTAGTCCCGTGGGATAGAGGCAAAGCTCTTGTGTGGGACGCACTCATCCAGGGGGTTGCCGATGGTGGATTCCGAGAAAGATCCATTTCCGATGCGGACCTCTGAGACTTACCTCGCCTAAATTGGTGATCGTAGTACCAGCCACCTTGCACCTTACACGCTGTCCCCGGTCTGCCGAATTTTATCTCGCCATCTTTCAGTAGCCTGCATTATTAATGCTTATTCCTCAGTCTCCACTTACAACATTTTTTCCACTTACAATACCCACGAGAAGAAAGGCAGTACATTCTTCCAGAAGTCCACTTCTTCTGTATTTTCTCGGGTCTGGGTGTGTGTGGACCCTTCGTTGTTGTTCATTGCATAACACAAGTATGTGTTATTGTCCCTATTGTGCATGTCTATCTATCCATTCTTACGCCATAACTACAAGGCATTTCACACGGCATTTCTTTGCATTATTTCACATCAATTCAATACTCAGATTACAAGGTGTGTCATGACACAGCTATCAACGTGTCTCGTCTGTAATCAGACACCGTTTGTAATCTCGCGCGATACGATCGCCTACTCTGTAATTATCGGGTGCCAACGTTATTATAATTTGGTTGTAGGTTACAATTTAGATTTCGCAACTGTACCAGCGTTACCTTGGTTTATTAGATGTGGAGACTTTACGAAATTGTTGGCTTATGCTTGATATCCAATTGTAGTTGCTTTATTCATTTTAGGTTTTATTATAAGTTTTCGTGTCTAAAGAGCGTTGTTTTTACGCATTTCTCAATACAGGGCAGATAAAAGTCGAGACAACTTAGTCCTCTCGATCCACTTTCTTTTACGGGAGTATATTTGGTACAATGTAACATGTGGTTAGCCAAAGCTTTCCACAACGAACGGTCCCCAGCCACCTGCATCCATCGACTTCCACCAACATTTTGCAAGTCGTTACTCCATCTTACCTGTCACGTTGTCCCGAAAATATCTTCGGTGGAAGGTGGGTCAAAGGGACTTAATTGTCTAGACTTGACCTCTGTCTACCCCTGTATTAGGAATTGCGTTACTCCATCTTGTGGGGGGTCGTCCTACACTGCGTTTGTCTATATGAGCTTGCCAATCGAGAACCTTTTTTCCCCAACTGTTATCAGTTCGTCGAGCTTTGTGACCGGCCCTTTCCCACTTCAGCGCGCTAATTATTACAATATTTACATACGTATGAACGACATATATAAACATCCATGACTCGTAAGCAAAATTCCTATTCATCAGACAAATGTTTGCGTAATTCGAATCCGCAATCCTTCGCTTCGAAGCCAGACCCACTACCAACTCGGCAACCTGGTCTTCAAAAACTTAGCAATATGTTATAAAAAAATAAAAAGAATAAAACTAAATAATTAGATATGTTTTGTACCGATCTAATTATTATTAGTCTCTAAATAAATAATTAGATCAGTACAAAACGCAGACAGGAAAATTAAATAATTCGTGCATCAAATGCCTCTCGCGGTCCGTAACATCAAACATGGCTTCCAGCTTCCGCTTAATTATCAACTTGGCAATCCGCTTTGTATTGGAGCGTGCAAATTAGTTGCCAAAATTAAAATATGACGTCGCTCCGCACCTGTCCGTTCTCTGAGCCGATTTGCGTCGCCGTCGATGTTGCGAGTTTGACGGGCTTGGTTGGGCTCGGCATCGCCGGTGTCTTTTGTTATTATAATTCATGAAGCGATGTTAATGACGATTTGTCAACTCAACAACCGAATCTTGAATGCTTCCTTGAATCTTCAACCGAACCTTCAATCAACAACCGAATCTTCAATGAATCTTGAATTGCAGGTGAAAACAAAAGCTGTTTCAGACGGTTTGTACTAAGCGCTAAGAATAAAGAGATGGGTATGTGGCGAAATTTATTAGAACCTTGTGAATGGCGGACGGAAATTGCAACATTATCCTACATCGCGGTATTTATATTCTTTCGAATAGAAGCATATATACGACATAGAAATTTGGATAGAGTCGTTGGATGAAGAGAGCACAGGGCCGTTCTGTGTGGTAATATTTGGGGGAGGCCTATGGACAGTGGACTTTAGATAGGCTAAGGATGATGATGAAACGATACGAGTACCGTTAGAACACTGGTTGATTCCACGTGCTCCCCTGGTCACGAATACCTGAACCGACGGTAGGCTACCCTTTTACCGGACTACATTATCTGCTACAGATATGATGTTCAGTAAAAATAATTTCTTAAAACTAAATTTTAAAGCACTTACAGAGAAAATTTTCCCACTACAATTACTACATAATTTCAATTCTGAAACATTACAATATAAACATTGTCACACACAGAGATACTGTGGCGCCAGCCATATGGCTACCACGTTAATATGGCATATCTCACTGGGCTTACTAACTTCTCGGTTTGCAAAGAGCACTGCAGGCATATAAGGAGAATTTGCCGTAATAGCCACGCAAGCGGATTGATTAAAAATATTTATTGATTGCTACTGAAGACCTTATTCGTAATATAATACATTAAACTTTATGATAATAAAAAAATAATGTGAAAAAGAATGAAGAATTATAAGCTCATGTAAAAAGCCTTGTTCAAAAATAAAACTCGTCGGTTGTATGGTCCAGAGTACACTCAATACAGTACTGTACAGAGTGTACTGTACTATACTGAGTGTACTTGGCACTGTTTCGAACCACGAGTCACTTTTGGAACGGTGGTGGTGTAGGTAACCAGATCAAATTAAATCTCATCATTTAGTCAACCACATTAGTAACATTACTTCAATAGATTGTCATTTTAAATCTACTACGCCGTAGGAATTCTCTTTTTTGCATTTTTTTTAACAAAATTTCAACATGTGAGCGATCAACTCATTCTCGGGGGTTATTGTCGTTAATGACTGTATGAGATGTAGGTGTAACGCAAGTGTTGTTGATTCTTGCAAGGTTGGTGCATCGCGTAACAATAGTGTTACGCTTTCATGTTACGTACGGTGGTGTTTCTATTTCCAAATATTTCGGATACGAAAACACAATAGCAGCATGCGAAACAGAACTCATGCTATTGTGTTTTCGTATCCGAAATTGAGATTAATTTCCAAAAATATACACCAGATATTAAGGTGTCGCCAGATCTGAGGTTCGATTCCCGGACGGGTCAATGTTTCCTACATTTTCTGTATTATCAAGTCTGGATGTTTGTGGTACCTTCGTTTTTCCGATTACATAACACAAGAGCTTTAGCTATTAACTTTGGGACCAGTGCAACGTATGTGATTTCCATTTCTATGTATTTGCTTAAAAAAATCCCTAAATCAAGTAATACTAGTGGATATAAAGATTAGTACACAGAAATCACTAACATTCCTATGTAGGTATTCCTGCTAGGTAAACAGATTGATGTGGTTAAGTCTGTTTTTAAAATTAGTAGAAATAGTAATACAGATATAGAAGTAAATATAGCAGCGGAAAAAAATATCATATGCCTGCAAATAACAAGGGTTATCAAATTAAAGCATTCTATAAAATAATTTCACATTGTTTTATTTATTATTACAAATCTAAATCTTCACGCATTTCCTAATATAGTAGCCAGAGGTTTTAGGTTCCCTTTGAATAGGGATAAAAATTATGCACTAAAACTTTATGGAAATGTCACGTTACTTAAAAAATTCAAGTTAATAATAGCAACAGAACATTGGAAGGTAGACCACCTTACAAGTTTTTCGGCTACAAATGAATGTGCCAACTGTAGTTTTATATATAGTGATTAAGATAAATAAAAAATCTGATTGTATTTCGGCTGCGTCGTGAAAACATGGTCTCGTAAGTTCGCTGTTGGGATGTTTAAGTTGTCGATAGCTGAAGGTAGAGCAGCTCGCGTTAAGACGGCGCGCGCTTGCCGCGGCACGAACCGCTTTGTCGGCACTCGGATACCTATACTAGTGATGTAAAGTTTTATTGATATTTTAGCATGTAGTTGGTTTTAAATCAGCATTAAAGACATGGATAGTCATTTTTTTTGTTATATTACATTAAATGAATTGTCACGATTACAATATGTTGGGTGATCGGAATTTGATGACAAAATTTTATAACAACAACCATCCATAAACAAAGATCTATTGTACGTGAATAAAATTTAAAGTTAAAGTTTAGTCACACAGTGGAGGTAAACCTACTCTGTCTACAAATGCTCTAATGCCATTATACAAAGCTGAAAAGCTGCTTGACTAGTTCTGATTAGTTCCATTACCTCAGCACAAGGGATGCTCTTATATACGGTACTTCGTTTTAAAAAATTTCTCTACATAGTTTATTCCATTTATATATAATCTATAGAAAATTTACATAGTATTTCATATCACTGATAAAAGCAGTTTGAAACTCAATTAATTTGTATATTTCTTGATACGTCTCTCTTTTGTTGGGTATTTGTTGATTTTTTTTCTACTGTACGTAGAATGTAGGAGTCTTTAAGAAAAAACGTCTTCACGCTATTCCCTTTATTGGGGTAGACAGAGCGGTAGCTTATTAAGTCCTTTCGACCGACCAGGACTACGTGACATGAGGTGAGCCTGTTACCGTTTTATCTTCAAGCAATTGATATAAATCTTACATAATTTTTTTTTAAAATCACATCGGTACGAGTGACGGTCGGACCACCTGGGGATGGATCTCGGGTCTCTAGACTCGAATTCTAGCCAACCAACCAGTCGGCTGTCGTGACCTATCTCTAATTTTTGTTGAATTATGAATCGAATTATGATATCGATACCTAATGGATCATCCCTACAACTGACACCTTGGAGAATATATTACTCCGTGCCACCGAATCTAATCACGATCTGACGGATTAATATCTGGCGCTATCTGCCGTGTGTACCGGCCCAAACCCACCGGGCATTTTGCACTCCATTACATTAGCAATTTACACCTAATTATACCCTTTACCGTTGTACTTGAGTTTAAAATCGTATGCTCGGGCGGCTTAAATTAATTTGTTGTTTATAATATTGAGTAGGCTTACAGCCGAGGGCAATTCGGAAGATTTATTATAATACCTGAGCGTTGTTTAAATTGTTGTTTAAAGACGAAGTTGTAAGATTAGTTGGGTTTAATGATAAATTGATCGATGAATCGGGGTTCGCAACGAAATTGCTAAACATCTTAATATCTAATTGATTATAGTTTACGAAACAAAACAACTTATAGTGCTACTTATAATAAATAAAAAAATAAATAAATATCTTCTCGCAATTCCCAATACAGGGGTAGACAAAGGTCTAGTCTAGACAATTGAGTCCCTTCGATCCATGACCGAGGATATTTTCGGGAACACGTGACAGGTGGTAAGCCCGACGCCGTCTTTATGTCGAAGCCAACGATATAATTCGTACATAAGTTTTTGAAACCCATTGGTACGAGCCTGCCACCTGGCTATCGAACTCGGGTCTCTTGACTCGAAATTCCAACCACCCAACCCAACACCCTGCTATCGTGACTAATGTTTTATGATGTTTTCAGAATAAAATAATTTTTTCTTTTTCTAACTATAGAAGACGAAATAATTATCATTTTGACGACCCGATGGCGTAGTCGGTAGAGAACCTGCCTTCGCTGTTAATTCGAATCCCGCTATGATTAGCCATTTGTGTGATGATATGAATGTTGTTCTTGGTTTAAGGATGTAAGTATGTGTATATAATAAATATTAATTAATTTAATTGAGCGGCAATAGCCTAATGATTTAAGGTGCTGACTGCGAAACACGACGTCGCAGGTTCGGTCCCCGCCATTCGACTATTGACGTAAACAGACTCCAGACATAAGCATTGCAGCTTTATTGGAGTGGTTAACAGGAATACTAGTGATGTTATTCGGCGTTGCTAGTATTCTTTTTTACAAATAAAAAAATACATATGTAGTGGACGATGTGCTGCATGATAAGGGTAGCTACCCGCCAGGACGGGTGATCGTGACCTGGGGAGGACGTTTCCTTCACTAGTGTGCGATATCGGTAATAATATAAATGCCTGTAATCGTGCGAACTTTGATAGCGCGTTGCAGGTCGTCGATGTGTGTCCTGAATCCGCCACTAGCGAGCTTCAAAAGTAGGCAGCTAAAGCACTTAAAAATATCTTGTATTTACGCGAACACTACACATGTAGTGGAACGAACACTACACATGTTAGCTTGTAAAATAAAACGATTTGGATTTATTCCCCGTGACCACGGAAGTCGTAAAGCATCCGAAATTTCGGGAAGTAAAAATGGTTTGTTAAAATTAAATAATACATGCGATAAAATCCGAAAATCGTTTTATTTTAGAAGCTAAATCACTTGTGTTAAGGAATCGGTACGTTCGGATCAATCAATCATTTCTCTACACGATACTTTCATACTTCCGGTAAGAAAATAATAAAGCAATTTATTCAAAATATCGTACTCTTTAAAACTACGCTATCGTCAGTTTTTTCACGTCCGTCAAAACAGGAAGACGCCTAAAGCTTTTCCGGCCGATAACAACATCCGGCGCGAAGTTTCGCTCAAGTTTCGCGAAACTTTCGCCAAGTTTCGCGTGGAGCAGGTGCTCGTTTCGGATAAAAAATTTCACCTTTTGTTGTCTGTCGCGATATATTTTTATGGGGATAAGTTTAAGAGACAGTTACAGCTTCCAGAGAGTATTATAGACGAGGAGAATTGAATCAGGACGCATTAACTTGTCTCCTGAACTTTTTTATTCTGTGGCGTTGGGGGTGTTGAGATTTCGGTATTAATTATTTCGTATCTTATACGCAAACTCATTTCAACTTAACTTTTTTGTGTCTTTTCTTCATTTCTGTATTAAAAGATGATATTGTGTATGGACTTTAATTATTTATAGTTCATGTAGAGTTGCCGTTTACTAATGAAATATAATATTTTTTTCCTTCTGACGCAATTTTCCTTACGTAATGATTACTGTGTAAGTCATGTCTTTTCAACCCACTTTTCACCGAAGCTAGTACTTGGAATATGAATGTTTGTACTCGAGACATGAATGTTTAAGTCTATTTTTGAATATTCATGCATGTCAATATATAGATAAGTGTAAGTATTGACTAGGACACTAAGATGTCAAATAGGTTTCGGTAAAAGGTGGATCAAAAGTACTTAATTGTCTAGACCTCTATCTACCTCCGTATTAAGTACCTCAGTATTAGGAGTACGCGTGAAGATATAAAAATATCTTCACACTATTCCCAATATCAGACCTAGATTCACCTTTCACTGAAGAAATATTTTAGAACTATGTGACAGAAGGTGTGCGTATATTAATCCGCGTAGAGAATTAAAAACGTGAATAATTTTTAATGTCTCTATAGCGACACCTTATTCAATTTAATCTTGTAAATATTCCACATCGCTGGAGAAAAGTGAAAATTACTTTCAAACTTTTATCGCGTCGAGGCAGTTTCCCGCGCAAAAGTGACGTGTCGACCATTTCTCAAATGCTGTAGGTGAGCGCCGCAGGAGAATGTACTTTTTGCCATATGTCTAACAAGATGGCGGAAGGTAAGTAGCTAAAAGAAACTCTGAAGTAGTATAGTTTATAATAAATAAGTTTTTTCATTTACCGTTTTTCCATGTACCGTAAAAATTTTTTATAAGTCGCGACATGTCGTGTTCCGATCCCGAGTTCGATCCCGTGTTGTTAGGTCTGTTAGGTTAGGTTGAAAAACTCAATGTTTTTTCAAAATTTATTTATGATTTACATAGGGTAATGCTTCATCCATGCAAATTTTGTGTAGGAAGAACCGGAAGATGGAATGACGACTTGCACAATAATGCCAGGAGAAGGAGATGCAGATAGCTTAGAAACTGAACTTGAGATCTGCTGGAATACTTCTGGGAAAGTCTTCTGGAGGAGGTTCCTTTAAAAGACTGTATAGAAAAATAGCAACACGAAAAACTGTCCTTCATTTTGCCTTGGCCTAAGCAGTCGGGTAAAAACAATAAAAATAAGACCAAATACTTAAGAAAAATGAACCAAACAATACGAGTACACACTTAGCCAAACGTCTTGGTTCTTTGAATTACGTGACTCCATTTACACCTTAAGCACCTCGCAGACCTGTCAACGTCACGACTCTCTCCCCACCAAATTGTTTTTACTGCGCCATCAACTCTTATTGTGTAGATAATTAAAGTTAATTTCGCATAATTTGAATTTGTACGGATTTTTGTGTTTGTAATTTAATTTTCGTCCTTCAGAAAATGCTGGTGACATTTTCGTAATTGAGAAAATGCGGCGACGAATACAAGCTCACCTGTTTACATTTAAAATGTCAAAAAAATGTTTTAGTAATTAGTTCACATATAAAAAAAAATATCTTCACGCAATTCTCAATACAGGGGTAGACAGAGGTCTAGTCTAGACAATGAAGTCCCTTCGACCCTCCTTCCACCGAAGATATTTTCGGGACAACGTGACAGGTGGTGAGCCCGTCGTAGTCTTTATGTCCAAGCAAACGATATAATTCGTATATAAGTTTTTGAAAAACCCATTGGTACGAGCCTGCCACCTGGGGATCGAACTCGAGTCTCTTGACTCGAAATTCCGACCACCCAAGCACTTGGCAGTTAGTTAAAATGATTTACTTATATAATTATAATACATGAATAAATATCAACGATAGCCGTGTGGTTGGGTGATCGGAATTCAAGTGAAGAGATCCTAGTTAGATTCCCAGGTGGCAGGCTCGTATCAATTGGTTTTTTCAACAAATGTACGATTTATGTTATTGGCTTATACATAAAGACGGCGACGGGCTCACTACCTGTCACGTTGTCCCAAAAATATCTTCGGTGGAAGATGGGTCGAAATGCCTTAACTGTCTAAAACTCTGTAACTCGTGAGAATGGCGTGAAGATATATATTTTTATATATAAACAATTATAATAATAAACACTTAATTTAACATGTAAGTAATCAACCCAAACCCAAAACAGAACCTAACCTAAGTACCAGAACAGATCACAAACTGCCCAGATCCCAAAGTAAGTAGCTATAGCACTTGTGTTATAAAATCCGAAACAACAATAGTAATTGAAATACCTAGATCCAACATATATTTCGAGTCAAGATTAAAAAAAAAAGAGTTCGATCCCTAGTTGGCAGGCTCGTACCAATGGGTTGTTCAAAAACTTATGTATATTATATCGTTGGCTTGGACATAAAGACGGCGACGGGTTCACCACCTGTCACGTTGTTCCGAAAATATCTTCGAGGAAGGTGGGTCAAAGGGTCAAAATTGTCTAGACTAGACCTCTGTCTACCCCTGTATTGGAAATTGCGTGAAGATATTTATTATTATTTTATTTCTAGATCCAAGAAAATGTAGAAGAAGTGTTTTGTCATTAACCCGATTGGGAATCGAACGCGGGACCTCAGAACTAGCGATGTGAAAACCGGAGTGTACGCCACTCGTCCACGGAGGTCGTCAAAAAAAAAACTTTGTTATATAATTTTGTTCATCATCTACACTTTCGTTCATGTCTATTTGGTTTTCTTATCATCCCCGAGTTTTTCGATGTTTTTCTGACAGGAGTCCATCGTCAGAATCATGCAGAACAAGTAAAGTAATTAATGACTTCAGTGAGGAGTACAGTGACGGTGTCGGGAGGGGAGTGGGGAGCGGGGGCGCACTTTTAAAAACTTTTTCACCCGCAAGTTATTAATAGGTTTTCACGCAGGCGAGGCAGCTAGTGTTGTGATGAACAGTTTAAGGTTGATAATAAATAATAAATAAATTTATACATACATAGGGACAACATCACATACATTGCTCTGATACCAAAGTAAGCTGCTTAAGCACTTGAGTTATGGAATCAGAAACAACTAAATTAACAATATAGAAAATATCACGATAGCCGAGTGGTTCGGTGGTCGGAATTTTGAGTCGAGAGACCCGAGTTCGATCCTCAAGTGGCAGGCTCGTACCAATGAGTTTTTCAAAAACTTATGTTCGAATTATATCGTTGGCTTGGACATAAAGGCGGCGACGGGCTCACCACCTGTCGCGTTGTCCCGAAAATATCTTCGGTGGAAGGTGGGTCAAAGGGACTTAATTGTCTAGACTAGACCTCTGTCTACCCCTGTATTGGGAATTGCGTGAAGATATTTATTTATTTATAATATAGAAAAAAAGTGTTTTTATTTTACATTTGCCCGTCCGGGAAACTAACCAGGGTCTTAGAGCTGACACTTTGAAAATCGGTGTGAACGTAACTCGACCAGGGAGGTCGTCAAACTTTCATATAAAACATCTATATAAGCTAGCCACACCATGAAAACTGGAGTTCTTCCATAGAGGTAATCACGGAGATGGATGAAAATTAATTTTATTAAGGTAATAATTAAAGAAAATATTACAACTATTTTATTATAAAAAAATAATATCGATGACCATCTCTACATCCCTAGTACCTTGAAACGACGTAGAAATTAGAAAAGAGGAGATTTTTTAAAGTCAAAGGCGAGGGTCGAGTTAGTGACGCCACATTAATTCCTCCTGTCGATTACTTACGCCTTGCTATCGAGCCCTTCTCGGTAAACCTACCTGGGTATAGGTAAGAATAATGACAGACAGGAAACAGTGATGGACAAGACTAAATTGTTAAAGTTTCGGGAGAAACAGAAGTTAAATTTTTTATTTAAATACCTAAAAAACTTTGGAAGACCTCATGAGAAAATTGCTCGAAGAGGGAAGGATCTAGAGTACTCAGATAACTAGACGTGCGGATATATAATCAAACTTCACACGAACACAAGAAATGCGATAGATTTTGAGTAAGTATTTCTTATTTTTTCACGTTGTTACCTCAACAGATTTGTGTGAAATTCGAAATTTAAATATTAATTGTACTTGGATTATTCAAAGGACACCGACAGAATATCAGCGCTGTAGTAGCAATGCTGCAGCATATTGTTGAGTCGGATGCCCTTTTGTTGCTGCAATAAAATGATTTATGTAAATTGTTTTTTTTATTGTTTATGTGAATAGAATTGTGGCAATGGATAAACTTTCTTTATTTCATTCTTTCAAATAGATTAGTTTTTTTGGATTAGATTTTGTCCACAAAAAATACAATTAATGATTACTATTTGTAAGACCGTTTCGTTAGTTGCTTCTTCGACATCAACAGGAAGGAAACGAATTTGTTATTAAATAATTACCTTGCATGCGGAGTGTTGCAATGTAATTATTTAATAAAAAATATTATAATGAATTTCTGCAAAATTTGTCTGCAAATTTTTACGGAGTAACCAGATGGGAAGAAGTATAGTAAGTTCCAAATAAAAGAAAACATATGGAAAAATCCTAAAAACACTTAAAATAAATTTCTCCGCGTTTCCTACATGAAATTAAAACAAAAGAACGCGTGGAGAAGTAAGTGCGGCGGCCAAATAATAAATATCCCAGTTAAAACGGTCGACAAATCAATGTGTCGCCGGCGGTGCGTTGCAATTTGTATCGTCTCACGGTAAGTGCAGGCCGCGCTTACGTTCCCGTGTCACCGATGTTATACGACAAAGACTAGGTATTCTAGTTGATGTTAGGGATGCGGCATGTTTAGTCGATTAAACAAAATATATTCATGCCATTCCCAATATTACTAGACAAAGTTTAAATATTTAAGTCTTTTCATTAACAGAAGACATTTTTGAGACAAAATGACACATAATGAGTGCTTTATAAATATTTTTTGAAAAAACCAATTGGTCGTTTACATATTAGACAGCTTATTAAAAGAAAGTTTAAAACTTCAATGCCTCCGGAAAAAAATGAGCTAAAATATTCTGCTCTCTCAGTTAGACTAGAATAGTATTTAGACCAATAGTGAACTTTAATTTTGGTGTTTCAGTGCTATGTTAAATTTCTACATTAAATCTGAAACATCCGATCTGATCCAGAGAGGACTATTTACAAGATATTAGTCAATATATTAGTCAAGTTGCCGTGTGTGAATTACTATGAGAAGAAAGGAATATACGGGCGGTATATTCCTTTCTCCTCATGGGTCACGATAGCCGAGTGGTTGGGTGGTCGGAATTTCAAGTCAAGAGACTCGAGTTCGATTCCCAAGTGGCAGGCTCGTACCAATGGGTTTTTCAAAAACTTATGTACGAATTATGTCGTTGGCTCGGACATAAAGACGGCGGCGGGCTCGCCACCTGTCACGTTGTCCCGAAAATATCTTCGGTGGAAGGTGGTTCAAAGGGACTTTATTGTCTAGACTTGACCTCTGTCCTACACCTTTATTGGGAATTGCGTGAAGATATTTGCTATTTGCTCATGGGTGTTGTCTTCTACAACACCCATGTCTGATGGACAAGCCTTAATATTATGCTGTCTTGTACTTTAAAAGTATTCAGTAACTAAATTCGTTTTTGGGTGAGGTAAATTCGAATGAAATTCGAGAATTAAACAGAAGCTGAGAGAAAAACCCGTAGTAATGAAGTTCTCGAAACTCATGTACGATGTGTATCATTGGCTTGACACTTAAACTGTGACAAGTTCATCAATTACGAAATTCTTTAATGATTTTAAAGAACATAAGTTATGCTGAACTTTTTTGTTATTAAATTAGCGAAGGTCTCGGGTTCAAATTCCGGCCATGTTAGTTGAAATAAATAAAATATTTTGTCTCTTTAATTTATGTTAATTAATTATCACGTTGCTCTTGCGGTCAAAAACTTGTATCACCTTATGTCCACCCTATCTTTTTTTTATAAATAAGACATTTTCACAGAAACACCACATCCAATTTCAATATAAGTTCCGTGTTAAGTGCTCCTTACTTGACTACATGCATTAATGATAATTTATAGCCTCGCGTCGTCCCACTCTCTTACAGGAATTCCTTGCGACAGATTAGAAACTAGAATTAGACACAAAAACTAGCAAAACGTTTCAGTGGCATTGCACGTTGTGCGCTAGAATAATCTGTTAATTTCTTGCACATATGCATGTTCTAAAACATTATTTATAGGGCGTACTCAAAAAGAGGTGTCAAAACGATATGTTTTTTTAATATATAATATTCGATCACTTGGGTTTACTGAATGTTCTTATATTTGGTGAATTTTGAAAACAAGGCGCGGAAATTTGCATGATTTTGAAATAATATTGAGAATTACGTTTAATTTGATTACAACTTTAGCAAGGCTTTCAAAGTAAGCGTAATGTAATTTACAATATAATGAAGATATATAAAAAAATCTTTACGCCATTCCCAATACAGGGGTAGACAGAGATCTAGACAATTAAGTCGTTTCGACTCACCTTCCACCGAAGATATTTTCGGGACAATGTGCAAGCCATCGATATAGTTCGTACATAAGTTTGCCAAACCCATTGCTATGAGCCATCCACCTAGAGTTCGAACTCGTGTCTCTTGAATGGAATTCCGACTACCCATCTACTCGGCTATCGTGACTTATTGAGACTTATCGTAATATGTTAATATGGTGATGAGTTCCTGTAGTCGTTTGAGGATAAAAAGAAAGAAAGAAAGAACTATTTATTTGATATACACTTTACAAAAGAAACTTATAAGATAATTACATGATTATTTTAACATGTGGTATACCAAATAGGACTCCAACTCAGCGTAATGCTGCAGAGACTGCAACGCTGGTTTTCAGTTGGAACCTTGGAGTGACTTCACAAACGAGTCAGAGAGCGACCATATATTATTTACTGCCCTTGCCTATAAATGAGAACAAAATGACAAAAAAAAACTCAGTAAATTATTTATTTAATATAAAAGTATTCATCAGCCATTAAATCACCAGTTACCCTGCTAAATTAACATATTTAAATATACACATTCATACATACACACACACATATATATATATATATATATATATATATATATATATATATATATATATATATATATATATATATATATATATATATATATATATATATATATATATATATAAATAAATAATGTGTATTTCCAGTGTGCGAGTATATATGTTTATTGTATTTGTTGTGCCAAAAAGAAGAATTTTAATTTATTTTTAAAACTATTTAATGTCTCCAATGACCGAAGTGCCTCGAAATGCTGCGGTGCGGTGTAGGGAACATACAAGTGAATTATGGGAGGAAGCTCTGGTGTTATATTTATTTTTTAGGATAGCAGAGGTCCAGTCTAGGTTGTCAATCCGACCCACGTTTTACCAACGTCCATTTGGGACCAAATGAAGAATAGTGACCTAGTCGCTGTCCAAGTTGTGAGAAATCATACATAAGCCTCTTAAACTACTCATTGGTAGCAAGGTTTTCGTCAGAGTGTCAAACTCGGGTCTCCTGATTCGTATTCTGATCAACCAACTACTCGACTCTCGCGAATATCAATTATTGACAAAGGTTCTATATCCTTATATAGTAACGATAAAAACGAAAATGTGAAACTAACCCAGATTACCGGTTATTCATATATAATTCTATTTATCTTTCGTGCTAATTTCCTAATTTTTTTCAAAAAATCGTGATAAATTTAGCACATGAAATCACTATCTCATTCGAGTAATTTGAAATTTGCTGCTAGGCGCCTCACATCATCACTAACCTTATAAGACGTTTAAGGTGTTTAAGACGTTGTAAGATGGTTGGACAGAAGTCTAGAAAGTTAAGTCCTTTCTATACATCTTTTACCGAAACCTATTTGAAACAACGTGATATGTGCTGAGCCCATCGCTTTGTCCAAGCAAACTGTATTGTCTATTAAATAAATGAAATATAAAAAAAAATATGCTAGTAGGGGCAGAATTGAAAGCTCTTGTATATTGCTCTTCCGTATAAAACCTTTTTTAACATACAACGCTGAAAGCGAAACCTTTTATAAGGCCGTCAATAACTTAATAACATAGTATAAAGGTGAATGGGAGTTTGATAATGTCGTAAAGGATCGGCAGCCATCTTGAGATCGCGTAAACCTCCGGGGCTGTTCAAATAATCCGGACAATAAAGAAAAATTCCAGCTCCCCTTTATGAAGAGGTAAGTCCTCGACAAATTGCGCTCGGAGAGCTATGGAGTAGGTTCCTATGTACTAATTAAATGTTTTATATTGTAAAGTTTAGAGTTTGTAATATTTAACAAGTGTCACGATAGCCGAGTGGTTGGGTGTCCAATCCAATCCAAGTCGCTCATGAGTTCTTTTAAAAACTTATGTAGAATTATGTCCTGGCTGATGACCTGGCTTATGCCCGGCTTATGTCGTTGTTCCGAATTTAAAATTACTCAGCTCTTTATAGAACGACTTATGTCGTGACATTTGTTTATATTTTTATATCACGCTTTTCCCAATACTGGAGTAGCCAGAGCTCTAGACAATACAGGCCCTTAAACCCAAATTTTAGTAACAGTCGTAGGTTTCCAAGCTTCCGGTTTACATACTCTTACGGGTTCATGTTAAAGAGTGATAGTCGAACAAATCAAGTAAAAATTTATTCATGTTATTTTTATCCCCGCATTATAAAATGAAAAACTAAAATTAGGTTATAGAAAAACAGGCGAATGCAAACAAATAATTCAGTAAATACAAAAAGTTACCCTTGATTAAAAAGTAAACGCACGAAGACGTCTCCACGGAGATTTTATTCTGACGCGGAGTGGCGCCGCGTAACGGGCGAGCGCTGCAGGTAAGAGGCGCTGTAAGTGGATTGCTTTTCTGCTCAACATGCAAATATTTTGCGCAAACGTCCCGCGCCGCAGCTTATTGCCTGCTGATGTTACTGATTCATATTTATCCTATGCGCCTATCATATTTTTGTATTATCATATGCTTATACGTTTCCTGAAATTCAGAATATATATCAAGAATGACAAGAATCAGAAAACGTAAACGGAAAGAGAAAAAGGTGGCGTAAACAGCGGTTTTCAAGTTGTGGCCATCTCGAGGTCCCGGGTTCGATTCTAGGTCTGGTCAATGTAGAAAAACCACTTTTTCTACATTTTCTCGGGTCTGGGTGCTTTTGGTGACTTCGTTGATTCCGATTCCCATACCATAAGTGCTTTAGCATCTAACATTGGGATCGGAGCAATGTATGTGATGTTGTCCCTTACTATATATGTATTTATATATTTATATTTAAAGTATCTGGTATTGCGATTACCAAGCGTGGCGATTATGGCAAAACTTCCTTTAGGGTACTGATCACTGAGTGGTAAGGTGATCGGAATACGAGTCTAGAGGACAGAGTTCGATGAGTTTTTTCAAAATTTACATACGATTTATGTCGTTGGCTTGGTCAAAAGATGGCGACAGGCTCACCATTACCTTAAAAGTGAATTGAAGCTGGCTATTGGGAGCCAAGTGCATTTCTTAAACAAAAAGCTTTAGTCTTATTACGCGTAATATTACAAAGTTTAAGTACGAAACTTTTGATTCAATCGCTTCACGCTCACCTGACCCGATGTATCGTGCTATCACTAAACCGAACTCCACACAATGGCTCAAAGCTTAAAAGCATTTGAGTATAATGAGATTAGTTAAAGCCCATCGTCTGGCCAAGCTTCATCCTTGCAGTTTGTCCCAAGTTACAAGCAGAAAATGAAACTTAGGTGAAGAAATTAAAATTTCAAGAATTAAAGGAAACGTAATTATTACGTCTTTTTACGGACAATTTTTTTTGCGTCAATCCAACGTGAACAATAATTTTGTAGTTTTAGTTTATGGGTCGTTTATATCAATGTTAATTTCTTCACCTCAAAAACACAAAGTCACTTCAAAATTACTAAATAAATAATAAAAATAATATTTGAAACTACTGAAATTTTACTCGATTTTCATGTATTAAAAATATATTGAAATGAGAAAATAATGTTTATATTTTATTTGCATTATTTGTCAACCATTTCACGTTCTTAAAAATGGTAAATGTGTCCGCCACAAATCATTATGTAGATAATTCTCTTTTAAGGTACTTTCCTAATACCTGCGTCGAGTGTTCTACTATTCTCTGAGTGTTTCTCGAAGGCTCTGGCTGTTCTATGCGACATACTGCTAAATGGTATGTATTTCACTCATATGGTTTTATTTTATGAAGAATGAAAGAATAGAAAGGTATGCGTGTAGTTATTTTTTTAATAAATATTTGTGAAAAACGAACTAGCTAACAAAGGTATGTATTTGACTATTGTGGCACCAGCAAAATATTACAAACGAAGAAACTTTTACCCGTGACGAATAAGAACGCCTCCAGATAGTATTTATATAATACAACACAATAAACCGGAAAGTAACAGTTACAGGATATGCTTTTGGATCTATTTATTTGGTAGAGTCTAAATGGCTACGTTACTTACGATGCTTTGATCCTTAGGTAACAGTAGCACTTGTGTTACAGAATCAGAAACAACGAAGGCACCGCAAACACCCAGGCCATTTGTTTTACATTGACCCGTAGGGGAATCGGGACCACAGAGCTAGCGACACTATAATAAATACTAACAGAAGTTGTCGATCACTTATAAAGACGTGAATTGCATTGTTTTCTTCTACAAAAAACGGCAGAAGTATTCCCGAGATGTATTTTTACATTCAATTACAAGGTTGTCGAAAGACCTACCTTTCCTGTTGACCTAAATAATATAAATAAATAAATATAAATATCTTCACGTAATTCCCAATAAAGGGGTAGACAGAGGTCTAGTCTAGACAATTATTAATAATATACATTAGTAGAAAATTAGTTCAAAACTCTAAATTATTTTGACATTTCGTCACCCCGTTACGTTTTACGGATATTTTTTGTATACAATGAGCTTTAACTTTAGACCGTCTCCAGTACTTCATTTGCGGCGAGACATTAAGGTGTATGCACACGGACGTGGATAAGGCGTGAGATTAGCCGCGAGGTGCCCGCTTTATTAGCCTCTTTACTTACAACTGATTCGTCTTGAAGGGGCACGTGGTTGTCCGATGATTTCGACACGTCTGGCTAATTTAGTTATTTATTATTAGGAACGTTAAGCTTATAAGGACTTATGTTCTACTTTTGGCTAACTAAAATTTTCTGCAATATATAGCGCGAAAGTTAACATTAAAGGGTGTCGAGGTAGACCTAGACTAACTTTCGAAGACCATGTGAGCAAATCGCTCGAAGAGGGGAGGGTCAAGAGTATTCGGATACCTCGAGTTGCATGTATGAAGAAGATGATGAATCTGAAAGAAGCGAAAGAGGTATGTAGGGATCGTGACACTTGGCGATCTGTTCTCTCTGGCTACCCCGTCAGGGATTGTGCGTGAAGATAAGTAATTAAGTAAAATTTTCTGCGCTGAATACGACAGCTGAGTAGTTGGGTGATAGAAATTCGACTCAAGAGATCCGAATTCAATCTCTAGTTGGTTGGCTCGTACAAATGGTTTTCAAAACTAATATGTACTATTTATACCGTTGGCTTGGGCATAAAGACGGCGACAGGTTCGCAATCTGTCACGTTGTCCCAAAAATTTTCTTCGGTAGAAGATGCGTCGAAAGGATTTAATTGTCTAGACCTGTGTATACTTCTATTGGGAAGAATGTGAAGATATTTTTGTTGCCGTACCGTAAACCGCTTTTGTAGTAGTTAGGTCAAAATTGGGATGGGATCATATAAAGTCGAATTATTTATCCCCAATTGTATTGTTAGAAATCATGGATATATTTCATACGGAAGATATTTCAGGGAGTCGATATTACTTTACTGTAAAGGCAATGCTTTCGTATGATAGCAAACTATTTATATAAAAGCTGGATTCTTCCCACAAATTCAATTCATTTAGGTACTATCGATATTTGCTTCCTTTAAATCATTCAATTATAATTTAATATAATTTAAATTAAAGTGATAAATATCTTCACGCAATTTCCAATACAGGGGTAGACAAAAGTCCCTTTGACCCACCGTCCACCGAAGATATTTTTGGGACAACATGACAGGTGGTGAGCCCGACGCCGTTTTTATGTCCATGCTATCGATATAATCGTACATAAGTATTTGAAAAAAACCCATTGGTACGAGTCTGCCACCTGGGGAACGAACTAGGGTTTTCTAGCTCGAAATTCCGATCAACCAACCACTTGGTTATCGTAACGACATCAAAATACATACATAGAGACAACATCAGTTACGTTACTTTGATCCACTTAGTCATCCAGTAAGCAGCTGATGCACTTGTATTAAGGAATCAGAAATAAAGAAGGTACCACAAACACCCGAGCCCGAGAAAACGTAGATAGTGAAATGTAAAGTGTTTTCGTCACTGATCCGACAGGGAATCGAACTCGGGACCTCACACCTGGCGACAACATGAAAACCGATGAGTGTGCCACTAGTTCACGGAGGTCGTCAAAATAGATCAACAAAAGTCGTACTGCACGCAGGAGTCAAGCAATAAACTTCCAAATGTTTAAAATTTCTTACAATATTTCATAATAATAATCTTATATCTGTGTCGCCAACATCGGACAACCACTAAGCGGTTGAAAGATAGCACGGCAGGAAACTTAAGACGCCATTAAAGTGACTTGGACAATTAAATCCGCCAACAATTGAAGGTAAAGTGTGTGGTGTTATAGTACGGTTGGTAACTTACGTTGGTTTATTACTTCCTTTTTTGTAACCTATCAAAAATCCACTGCTGAACATAGACCATAGACCTCTCTCAAAGTTTCCACGAAGAACGGCCCTCAGTCACCTGCTGTCGAGGCTGTTTATCCTACACTGCGTTTGCCTAAACAACAGAGGGCGCAACCTCGCCTTCCGAAACTTTTTTCCCCATTATTCCTATTAGAAGATAAATAATTTCGTAATAAAAATATCAGGAGTAAATTCAAAATAAATTTTAGGCGATTGTAAATTGAAATCACCAACAAATAAAAACGGAGTATGTTCTAAAGTCAACGATGAGTCAAATGATATTTAGAAGTTGGTTTCAGATAAATTAAAAAAAAAACAACAGTAGGGGTAGAATTATAGGGAATGGCTAATAGTTCACACATTATATTGTAATCAGTGACCCGATTACGTTGTATCTTGGCACATATGTTAAAAAAATTAAATGCTAATGCTATTCCCAATACTGAGGTAGACAGAGGTCTCGACAAATAAGTCCGCTCGACCCACCTTCCAACGAAGACATTTTTCGGAACAACGCGTCAGGTGGCGAGCATGTCGTCGCTTTTATGTCCAAACCAACCATAGAAATCGTACGTAAGTTAAGAAAAAAACCATTGTTACAAGCCTACCACATAGGGAACGAACTCGGGTCTCTTGATTCGCATAATACAACTATGTAGGTATAATAAATGTATAACGTGACAGAGACCTGAAATTGCTCTCATAACTGTTGTGAAAGACAGTCATTGGTGTACAGTGGTAACCGTGGGTTCTGGTTTATTCATTCATTCCAATGATGTCTTATGTCTAATGTCTAATTTACAGGTTATAACTACCATCGAGGGGCTAATGATGGAGGCGGAAGGTTGTTGATAAAATCCTTATTTGAAAATACAGAAAAGATTTAAAAGAAGAAATGAAGAGCTAAAATAAAATATTTATCTCGGAATTAGTTTACAATACTAACTAACAATAAACACATAATTGTATATCTGTAAATAAAACTTGAAAAATAGGTATATGTAAATATATATATGTAACTAGCTAATACGGCTAGGTTAGATTAAAATTAGTAAGCGTAGTAATCTTTAAAGATATTAACCTATTTTTCACACCAAGTAAAGGTTAGTTAGCCAGAGTTTTAGTATTTCCGTACCTGAACACAACTGTCGGCTCCATTTGAAAATCAGTGCTGCAGCACAATAGCACTGTAGCAAATTACTTAAATGGAGTTAGACGTCACAATTTTGGTTATTTTTTAATATATTTTATTTGTTTTAACATCTTTATAAAAGTGATGTAAATACAAAGTTTCTTTCTTTCAATAGCAAACCGAGAGCCACAAGTAAGCGTGGCCAGGTTTAAATCCCTTAGATGACATATATCGATATATAATACGAATAATAACGCATACAATTACAATACGGCATAATAATTAATATCTCGTCGTGCTGCAACCGCATAAATCCTGACGCCGTGCTCTTGACGCGACATGCGAGCTGTCTGATTTACTGCCGAAGGTTCCACACTAGCCAGTTGGTAATGTGTTATTCATTACTCCACTGTATAGAGCCTGTAATAGAACAATGGTAATTAAAGAGCGATGGTTTTATGAAAGCCCGAGTTCGATTCCCAGAGGCTTGGACAGTTGGCATAAAGACGGCGTCAGGCTCACCACCTGGCACCGTATCCAAAATAGGGAAAAGTGGGTCGGAAGGAATTAAAGAAGAAAATTTGGAAGAGGTTAACTATCTAGAACTCTACCTACCTCTGTATTAGGAATGGTGTGAAAATATCATATATATTTATATTGTACCATTGGTTTGGACACTGGCACAAATGACACTAAAACAAGTTTCTTGGACCTGTTAGGAAAGATTTGCACATTTACTGGGACTTTGTTGTAGAAGAACCACCCACACCATAACAAATATACATTTACACTGGATTAATACTATACATATATACATAGACAGGGATAACATCACATATATTGCTCTGATTCCAAAGTAGCTAAGGCACTTGTGTTATGGTATAGGAAATAACGAAGATACCATAAATATCCATATGCAGATAATGTAGAAAGAGTGGTTTTCCTCATTAACCCGACCGGAATTGAAACCGAAACCTCAGAGCTGGCGTCACTACGAAAACCGGTGTATACGATTTTTTATTGGATAACCATACCGATCAAGGGCCAAAAAAAACAGCAGATTAATCATGACCAGAATTTATTCCATTTAGGTGAGGACAAATAGTAAGAGCCGAGTTTGAGGTTTTATCGCTAATCTGCATACATAGCGAGGCGATTATGGCAAATCCTTGTTAAGAAAGGCAGCTATGTACCGCAGTGGAATTTCACAAGCCGTTATGTACTTGTAAGAATAATTCAGTAATATTTCACTGGTGTATTGTGGTGTTAAAAAAAAGTGTATTTCAACGTATAATTCGAGAAACTTTTTCTATTTTCCCACTATAATGTACCTGACGTTTACTACCTACACTGTATTGTATTGTTGCCAAAATGACGCCATCCCATAGACGCGGAATGTTTCTTTATTTTTTATTTTACTCTAAATATTTGTTATTTTATTCTTAATAATATATAAAACCTATATCTTCACGCCATTACTGGGGTAGACAGTGGTCTACCCCAGTAATGGCGTGAAGACTATTAAATTCTTTCGAATCACCTTCTGACGAAGACTACTATTTTTTGGGACCAAGTGGGACAAATAAATGTTTATATATATATTAAAATATAATTACATTTATAACGATACTCATAAAATTAGTTCACGGCTCATTAAGCCCGTGAATAATGGCCGCAAATAGAAATATATAATAAAAAAATATAATCGCAAAGCAAATCACTAGCAGTGGCAGGTAGCGGCGCTGGCAGGGCTCCAAGGCGCTCGGTTGCTTTACAACTATTTTATACAATTGTATCTTATTCCCCCATACATCGCCATTGTATATGTTTACTCGCTTTACATATGTATGCTTACTGTTTTACGAAATAAGTAATTGTTGAACTGTATTAGTAGGAGTTTAAGTCACGATAGCTGAGTGATTGGGTGGTCGGAATTCGAGTCGAGACACCATTGTTTGATCCCCAGGTGGCAGACTCGTACCAATGAGTTTTTTCAAAAACCTATGTACTTGTACTATTCACATCGTTGGATTGGATATAAAGACGGCGACGACTCGCCACCTGTCACGTTGTCCCGAAAATATCTTCGGTGGAAAGTGGTCGAAAAGATTTAATACGACACCTCTGTCTACCCCTGTATTGAGAATGGCGTGAGGATATTTACTTATTAATCGTAGGATAGCGATGCCCAAATGGGTGGGTGATCGGGTTTCCGATCAGAAGACTCTAGTTCGATCTCCAGAAAGGCCACGGTCAAAATGTAGATTAAACTAACATATATAGTCGAAAACATACGAATAAAACATTTAAAATCCTTAATAGAAATGTTTTAGCAATTCAGAACCACGTCAAAAAAAAATTACACTCCACTGTCTTATAAAAGCGTCCTGCGCGATCCACACTGTAATGGCACTCCTTCGGAGCCTCCAGACGTGAGACCGGAAGCTTCCGCCATTTCCGCCCTCCACCTGTCGCCTTTCCGACTTCCGGTTCCATGCTTGACCGCGCCGCCCGCTATTTTCTTTTACTGCGGTTTTATTTGTTCTAAGAGCTAAAATGGACGCTTTGTTAAGAGTACATTTTCATTTTGTTAATTTTAATTAAATCTTGCTGCATTCGGAAAGAACTCTTTAGTGTATTCAATTGCTTTTTATAGAATTAAAATTAAAGATATAGGTAGTTAATATAGATAATGTTAGCAAAGGATTCACCTCGCAATAAACCGCGTGGATTCTCTTTACCCAGACATGATTGCCAGTTAAACAGATTAAGGACTGATAGCTGCGGTAGAACTCGAGAATACATGTACAAATGTGGGTGGATACAGTCTACGGCATGCGACTGAGGAGCTGCGGTGCAGGACGTCGACCATATTATACGCATTGGCACTCTTACGAAATATGATGCCAAACTGGCGGACTTGTTCACTCTTGAAAATGACGCCATGCATGAAAAAGGGAACTAAGTATCTTTTTATGTTTGGAAGGATTGGTCAAATCAAAAGCCATACAATTAATAATAATAATAGATAATGTTATTTAAAGCTAAGAGTTACGGGTTCATTCCGTTCGGGCAAACTATTGTGTTTTGAATATTAATGTTTGTACTCAAGTCATGGATGTCTTTATATAATAATGAATATTTATCTGTTTAAATATGTATGTATGTAATAATATTGTACCAAAATAAGCTTTGGTGAAAAGTGGGTCGAAAGGACTTTATTGTTTGGACCTCTATCTACCACAGTAATGCAAATCGCGTGAAGATATAAAAAGTCGTTAATAAACCACCTCAGTGGTAGGTAGTGAGAGTGGAACTACAAACTTATCTTACAATTAGTGAGAGTAGAACTTACACACCAAAATTCTCAACTCAAAATTTTAATCTTCCTGTATCCCATAAGTGAGAGAGACAGGCTTATTTGCCTCATCTTCGCTTTTCACCGCCTACGGACCTAGATAAGGTCAACATCACATACATTGCTCTGATCCCAAAGTAAGTAACTAAAAAGCACTTGTGTTATAGAATCGGAAACAACGAAGTTACCATAAACACCCAGACCCGATAAAATGTACAAAAAGATTTCACCGCATAACCCTGAGTCTGATACTCTGAACTCTGAACTGAGTCACGATAGCCGAGTGGTTGGGTGGTCGGAATTACGAGTCAAGAGACCCGAGTTCGATCCCCAGGTACGAGCCTGCCGCTCGTACCAATGGTTTTTTTCAAAAAACTTAAGTACGAATATATCGTTGGCTTGGACATAAAGACGGCGACGGGCTCACCACCTGTCACGTTGTCCCGAAAATATCTTCGATGGAAGGTGGAATGATATTTATTTATTTTACTAACACATAACCCGAAATGCTATCTAACCCTAGGATATCGGAGCTGATGTCACAATGGAAACCGGTGTACACCACTCGTCCACAGAGATCGTAAATACAATAAAGCCATAAAGTTTTACAATAAATTGTAGCACGAGATCATTTCAATTAAATGCTACAAACAAAGAAATCTTTAAACTACAAAAGCATCTTGTAAATGTAAGAGAATAGAATTTATCAGCGACCCCCAGAAGCAGTGAAAGCATTGTTTATTTCTCCACGAGGCACACTAAAGGTGAGCGTCGAACCGCCCTGCCATTATCTCTTTGTTAAGGATTTACAAATATGAATATGGATGCGTTACTTTGAACAAAATATATAACAATATATTATGTAATATATTTAGTTCAAACAAAAAATTACTTACACAAACATTATATTTTTGAATATAATGTAATCTTTTATCTGTATATTAGTTTATAAAATATTTTTTAATGTAATCAAACATTATTCAAATTATTATAATTTTCTTTTGTCCCAAAAAATTTCAGTGCAAGGTGGTCGAAAGGACTTCATTGTCTAGACCTCTATATATCCCTGTATTGGGAACGGCATGAAGAAAGTGAAAAGTAATCGGTAAATTAAAATTATGTCGAATTACAACTATACTACTCGAACCGCTAAAGGTCGCCAAATTGTACGGACTACTTTGTTTGATATTTAATAGTTTTTGTCTTAATTATTTTGTTTTGTGGTGAAGAATTTATTCGTTCATTCATTAATTGGTACTGTGGTCAACAAACCGTTTGTCAAACGTTTGCTATAAATTATGGTTTCCAAATGATGATATCATATGAATTAAAAATCTTCACGGAATTCCCAATACAGGGGTAGACAGAGGTCTAATCTAGATAATTAAGTTCCGTCGACCCACGTTCCACCGAAGATATTTTCGGGACAACGTGACAGGTGGTGAGTCCGCCGCCGTCTTTATGTCCAAGCCATCGATATAATTCGTACAAAAGTTTTTGAAAAATTCATTGGTACGAGCCTGCCACCTGGGGATCGAACTCGGGTCTCTTGACTCGAAATTCCGACCACCCAACCACTCGTCTGTGACTTTTTTGTCATATGTTTCCATATACATATCTTTTAAATTTTATGGCGATTCCTTAAGCGAGTGCCTTTTATCCTGCAGTGGACTTTGAAGGCCGTGAAGTAAATAGGTAACATGTAATAATTTGGGCGGCATGTTTGTAACAGGAAAACATACCATGAGAAGTATTTGTATGCATTATTCTTCTTCTTTATAAGGACTTGGCAAAGAAACAATCGCTTCACCTGACGTTTGGTAATTACCAATCACCGTGAACCATCCGTGAATCATGGAAGATTGTAGGTTCCATTCTTTGAAACTGAAATTGGGAAATGAAAAGCGGGAAAAGAGGGTAGGGTATAGCAGTGTACTCCTCTCACTCACTGAACGAAATGAATGGCAGGGCGGTTCGACGCTCACCTTTAGTGTGCCTCGTGGAGAAATAAACAATGCTTTCACTGCTTCTGGGGGTCGCTGATAAATTCTATTCTCTTACATTTACAAGATGCTTTTGTAGTTTAAAGACTTCTTTGTTTGTAGCATTTAATTGAAATGATCTCGTGCTACAATTTATTGTAAAACTTTATGGCTTTATTGTATTTACGATCTCTGTGGACGAGTGGTGTACACCGGTTTCCATTGTGACATCAGCTCCGATATCCTAGGGTTAGATAGCATTTCGGGTTATGTGTTAGTAAAATAAATAAATATCATCACGCAATTCCCGATGCAGGGTAGACAGAGGTCTAGTCTAGACAATAAAGTTCCGTCGACCCACGTTCCACCGAAGATATTTTCGGGACAACGTGACAGGTGGTGAGTCCGCCGCCGTCTTTATGTCCAAGCCATCGATATAATTCGTACAAAAGTTTTTGA
Source organism: Sericinus montela (assembly GCA_029286605.1). NCBI lineage: Eukaryota > Metazoa > Arthropoda > Insecta > Lepidoptera > Papilionidae > Sericinus > Sericinus montela. The sequence continues at coordinate 10,917,246 of JAGSMR010000044.1, forward strand.
AAAATTCATTGGTACGAGCCTGCCACCTGGGGATCGAACTCGGGTCTCTTGACTCGAAATTCCGACCACCAACCACTCGTCTGTGACTTTTTGTCATATGTTTCCATATACATGTCTTTTAAATTTTATGGCGATTCCTTAAGCGAGTGCCTTTTATCCTGCAGTGGACTTTGAAGGCCGTGAAGTAAATAGGTAACATGTAATAATTTGGGCGGCATGTTTGTAACAGGAAAACATACCATGAGAAGTATTTGTATGCATTATTCTTCTTCTTTATAAGGACTTGGCAAAGAAACAATCGCTTCACCTGACGTTTGGTAATTACCAATCTCCGTGAACCATCCGTGAATCATGGAAGATTGTAGGTTCCATCCTTTGAAACTGAAATTGGGAAATGAAAAGCGGGAAAAGAGGGTAGGGTATAGCAGTGTGCTCCTCTCACTCACCGAACGAAATGAATGGCAGGGCGGTTCGACGCTCACCTTTAGTGTGCCTCGTGGAGAAATAAACAATGCTTTCACTGCTTCTGGGGGTCGCTGATAAATTCTATTCTCTTACATTTACAAGATGCTTTTGTAGTTTAAAGACTTCTTTGTTTGTAGCATTTAATTGAAATGATCTCGTGCTACAATTTATTGTAAAACTTTATGGCTTTATTGTATTTACGATCTCTGTGGACGAGTGGTGTACACCGGTTTCCATTGTGACATCAGCTCCGATATCCTAGGGTTAGATAGCATTTCGGGTTATGTGTTAGTAAAATAAATAAATATCATCACGCAATTCCCGATGCAGGGTAGACAGAGGTCTAATCTAGATAATTAAGTTCCGTCGACCCACGTTCCACCGAAGATATTTTCGGGACAACGTGACGGGTGGTGAGTCCGCCGCCGTCTTTATGTCCAAGCCATCGATATAATTCGTACAAAAGTTTTTGAAAAATTCATTGGTACGAGCCTGCCACCTGGGGATCGAACTCGGGTCTCTTGACTCGAAATTCCGACCACCCAACCACTCGTCTGTGACTTTTTGTCATATGTTTCCATATACATGTCTTTTAAATTTTATGGCGATTCCTTAAGCATTCGCTTATTCGCCTTTATCCTGCAGTGGACTTTGAAGGCCGTGAAGTAAATAGGTAACATGTAATAATTTGGGCGGCATGTTTGTAACAGGAAAACATACCATGAGAAGTATTTGTATGCATTATTCTTAATAATAATAATAATAATATACTTTATTGTACACCAATGAAGGAACAATAAAAAAAGAAAAACAAAAATATATAAATCAAATATTGGACAACAAAAGGCGACCTTATTGCTACATAGCAATTTCTTCCAGGCAACCTAAGAAAAATTACCAACAAGAAATAATGACGGGTAGGATGTACACGTAAAAAACAACAGAAAAATTAAAACAAAAAAAAAATATATATAAATTAAAAAAAAAATGTATATATAAGTAAAACATACCTTCTGTGAGTGATCATTAGGATCTGAGGGAAATAGAGATAAAGGGGAGCTAGAGTGATAGATAATACTCTTTGACCTTTTTTTTAAAAGAATCTAGGTTCAGAGCAAGTTTAATAGATAGAGGTAGAGAGTTCCAAAGGTTAACAGCAACAGCAGGAAAAGATTTATGATAAAAATTAGTGGATCGAATAGGATGTTTAAGGAAGAGGGTTTCATTAGAACGTAGAGGAAGGTTATGAGAGGAACAAAGAAATTGAAAACGTTCTTTTAAATAGGGTGGACTTGACACATTAAATAGGACGCAGTAAAGAGCAGAAAGAATATGAGTATTCCGGCGAAGACGGATTGGTAACCATTTGAGCTTAATGCGATATTCGGATACATGATCATATTTACGCAGTCCAAATATGAACCTTATACATAGATTTTGGAGTCGCTCAAGTTTATTTAGTTGTTCTTCGGTGATGTCGAGATAACATATGTCAGCATAATCGAGGGCAGGGAGCAGCAGAGAGTGAGCGAGCGTAATTTTGGTGGAAATAGGTAAAAAGTAGTTCAACCTTCTAAGTGAACCACATGCTACAAACATTTTACGGCTAACTGCATTAATTTGAGGAGTCCAAGAAAACTAGAATCCATTAGTATACCTAGATTTTTATCACGTCATTGTAAGGAATTTGGATGTCATTAAATAAAATTGGTTTTATTTCAGCCTTATTCAACTTTGCTATCATTCTTGAACTCCCTATTATAATAGCCTGAGATTTTATAGGATTAACAGTTAATCCATACTGCCGACTCCAGTCGAGAATACAAGCCAGATCCCTATTTATATCATCCACCGCATTTGAAAGATCTTCTACAGTAGTTTGAGTATAAATCTGGAGATCATCAGCATACAAGTGGTAGAGAAGATATTTGAGAAGAAATAGAATTAATGAAAATTGCAAACAGCAGAGGAGACAACACGCCACCTTGCGGAACGCCAGCCACTGAATCAAGCCAAGTAGAAAATTTATCCTTAACTCGAATCCGCTGCCGGCGTCCATACAAGTAATTTTGAAACCAGGTAATTGCAGTTGGAGATATGTTATGAGAACGCAAAACACTTAGCAAAATATCGTGATCTACAGTATTAAAGGCATTGCTGAAATCGAGCAAGACCAATACTGAGACTAGACGATTGTCCATTCCGAGGCGAATGTCGTCGGTGATTTTTAATAACGCCGTAGTCGTACTATGACCAGATCTAAAACCAGACTGAAGAGGATTAAGGACATTATTTCTACAGCAAAAGGAGTAAATTTGTTCTTGGACAAGGCGTTCAAGAACTTTGGAAAGGAATGGGAGAATCGAGATGGGACGATATTCGGAAAAAGTTGTTGCATTAACTTTTTTGGGTAAAGGGATTATTTGTGCATTTTTCCACACGGAGGGAAAGGAAGACGTTGATATGGAAAAATTTAGGATATGCGTTATCACAGGTGCAAGGATGTCTAGTAAAGGAATGATCATTTTACGACTGACGTCATCACTTCCTACAGCGTCGGAATGAATCGACAGTACGTGTCTCTTAACATCACAATCTGCAAATTGCCTAAAGACAAAAGGAGAATAATCAGGAGTGGGAATTTGAGAAAGTTGAGTCAGTGTATTTGATTTAGCAACAGTATCTATGCAAGAAGAAGAAGAAAAATGCTGGTTAAGCAGATTTAAATCTAAGTCATTTGAAAACGAGTCTGAGCGTATTTTCCCAACTCCTATGGACCGTAAAAAATTCCAAACACGACTTGGATCTTCATTTTGTACTGATTTATGAATATGGCGACGTCGTAAATCTCTACACATCTTGTTGCATTGATTCCGAAGAAGCCTATACTTTTCTTTAATTCTATCATTATTGGGATCTAACTTGTATTTCGACTTTGCAGCATTCTTCCTAGACAACATTTTTTTAACCACGGAGCCGGTAAATGTCGTACTCGAACAGGACGAACAGGGGCATATTTGTCATAAAGTTTAATAACAAGAGAATTAAATAGTGTTACTTGTTCATCCACAGTGCCAGCGTTAATTACTGATTTCCAGTCTGTGTTAGAAGCCTCTTCTCGCAGTCTATCTAAATCCATTCCAGCAAAATTACGCTGCTGAAGTATCCTAGATTTGGATTTGGGTGGTTTTATTTTATAAGAAAGAAACAAGAGATCATGATAGGAGAAAGCGTCTGCAGCGCATTGACCAAATTTGTCAACATGGTGACATGAAGAGACTATAACCAAATCCAGGAGGGAAGGGACACAATTAGGAAAGAAATGTGTTTCAGAAAGCGGGAGAATATTTAAGTTAGCCGCTTCTACAAGGGACTTAAGTCGTAAAGATCGCGTATCATTTTTAATGAGGCAGGTATTAAAGTCTCCCATTAGCACCGTATGAGTATACAATGGAGTGAGCTCTTCAAAGATGTTATCTAATGTACTAAAGTAGTTCACTGTAGAAGAAGGGCTATAAAACACACCAAGTAGTAATTTCGTATGTGATAAGAGTACTTCAATAAATAAATATTCCGCTTCGTTCTCAGTTTGAAATTGTGACGATGAACGAATAACAGAAAAGGGAATATGGGAGCGTAGATAAATTGCAACACCACCACCACCACGAGCAGTCCGGTCGTTGCGTATTAAGTGAAATCCAGGAAGAGAATACGAAATAGATGGAAGACATGGTTTCAACCATGACTCCGAAACTAAAATCGCATGAATTTTATTGTTTTCAAAACTTGCTAACATATCGGAATAATGTGCTGGAATACTCTGAGCATTTATATGTACAACGTTAAAATTATTAAAATTTTGAGAGAACGTGGTGTCAAGGGTCTCTTTTAAGGAAGGTATGCTAACGAAACTGTCGTCACTACTCGATGTATCAGTGGCAGAATTAAAGGAAATGAAACTTTGATCCTGATCACTCTCACTCAAAAACATGTTTTCTTACAAAATTAAACAAAATATTAATTTTAACAAACAAAAAAAAAAAGAACAAATAAACATAAAAAACTATAGAACAAACTAAAAAATTAGGTTTTATCAGCTTCTACCTACCAGTATTGACATCAAAAATATAATTATTACTTATTATTAGAAACCCGAAAACAAAAAGTTATAAACATCTTAAATCTACTATTGACATTATTTAAATATACCATGACAATACAATTGTAGAAAAGGTGTACTGGCAACACTATTACACTGCACAAACGTCAATGCCACTTCAACTTAATGACGTATGTCATCTAGCAACGTACATGACAACGCTTTTATGGCGTAAATGATTACAACCAATAGCATCAAAAGATAGAACGTCAAATAATTTAATAAACAATAAGAAAGCAAGAAATTAAGATTATTATAGACCTGATATTGTGTTGTGTTCTGTGTATAAAGTATTACTAAAGTTTAACTTACATTTAACCTAAAGTGAAATAACTTGAACACGTTCAGATTACGGATGGGAAAAGAAAACAAGTTTCACTTTTTTGCAATTCTCTTGGGGCGATGAACCACTTTGTCGATAGATCCACCTTCTCCGGTGACTGCTGCCTGTAATTGAGAAGACGCCATGGACGCTGGTACCGCATTGAGCTCCGCCAAGCATTCAACCTGATGATGCGCGCCGTCTTGGCCAAGAATGTGGATATGACCATCTCTTGTCCAGCAGCTGCTTATGCCAAATCTCTGTCTGGCTTCCATGAACACTTTGTGACGATCCTTAGTTAAAAATTCCGATATTGTGACCCCAGTACCTTTTAGTTTGGTTTTGGAAAACCAAACTTGATCACGAACAGGAACATCACGAAATTTGACCAGAACTGGCCTTGGCTTTTCCTGATCCACGCCCAAGGCGATGACATCTACTAAATGAATTTTGGGACACATTAGAGAGCTTAAGCTTGTCCACCACAAGAGTTGTAACTAACTGAGATATATTCTCGGTCTTATTCTCAGGAATACCATGAAGCAACATTATTTTACGTCGCCCTCTCATCTCCAGACGGTCGATTTCTCTTCCTAGAAATTCAACCTGTTTTTGCTTGCTGTTCTTCTTCTTTATAAGGACTTGGCAAAGAAACAATCGCTTCACCTGACGTTTGGTAATTACCAATCTCCGTGAACCATCCGTGAATCATGGAAGATTGTAGGTTCCATCCTTTGAAACTGAAATTGGGAAATGAAAAGCGGGAAAAGAGGGTAGGGTATAGCAGTGTACTCCTCTCACTCACTGAACGAAATGAAGAAGTTCAAGACGCCTCTATTTCACGTCAGTATTCTGCGAGATGCTGCTCCTGTCCCGGTCGAGTCGACACATGTCTGCAGCGTCTGAAGCTGCCTCTTGGCTTACCACGTGAGATACTATAACTTTTATTTTCATTATTTTTGTCTTTTTTAATATAAACGTCGGTCTGCAGCACATATATCCACATAAACAGATTTCTTTTATGAAGAGGATTCGCCATAACTAATAACAATTAATAACAATAAACAAATAGCGCATCAAACTTCTTTCGTTATTCTTTGTCGCAATCTCAAGTTACAAGGGCGCGGCCGGACAAAGCGACCGAATGACTCAGGTAGTCTAGATTAAGCGTCTAGACACTGCGTGTCACTATTTTATTTATTGCCCATGCTTACTCACGCACACGTGTCTCCAATTTGGATAGGAGGGAGTTTTTATAGTAATTTGAAACTGCGATTTATTCGACGCAGTCGAGCGTATCATTTTGGCAGCAGAAGAATAGCTTTTACACGAGTACTGGTGCTGGTGATTCTTAGATGATGATTATTACAAAAATCAAACTATGGAATGTATGCCACTATGGAACTAATACTTACATAGATAGGGACAACATCACATACATTGCTCCGATCCCAGAGTAAGTAGCTTAAGCACTTTTATTGTGGAATCAGCAACAATGCAGATACCACAAAACCCCAAAGACCCGACCGGGTATCGAACTCAGATACTCAGAGCTGGCCACTAAATGAAAACCTTTTGATTTGTTTTATTAGAAGTCTGTTTTATGCGTGAATGAAGCCATTGACAGAAACTAGTATTACTGCGCGAAAGTTTGATAGTTTTAGCATATATTTATATATATAAAGCTTTGATATTGCATTTGGGTACGTCGATAAGGACGATAAAATTCTTCTTCATTTTCTTCTTTACAGCCTATCTAAAGTTCACTGCTGAACATAGGCCCCCCCTCCCCCCAAAGCTTTTCACGACGAATCTCTAGCCACTTGTATCCATCGACTTCCTGCAACATTTTTTTTATATTTTTATTATTATCATTATTTAAAACTATTAATTATTAATAGTTATTAATATTTTTTCAAATTATTGTATTATTTTCATCGGTTCTTCATAATTTTGCAAAGTTTTTATACTTTTTAAATAAACAAATACATACGTAGCTAGGGACAACATCACATACATTGCTCTGACTCCTAAGTAAGCAGCTAAAGCACTTGTTTAGTGGAATCTGAAACAGCGAAGGCACCACCAACACCCAGACCTGAGTTAATGTAGAAAAAGTAGTTTTCTAAGTTGATCAGTTCGGGAATCGAAACCAGGACCTCAGAGATGGCTGCACCTTGAAAACTGGTGGTCGTCAATTCAATCTGACATTTTAAAGTGGCTGGAAATCAAGTTTAACGTTTCCGTAGATACCTATGTACATACTAGGCTAATAGAAGCGTGTCAAAATACAAATGCTATTAAAATTCTTCATATTTTTATTATTTGCAACATTTTGTATAGGCAAACTCGGTACATAAGTACCGAGGGTAAAGCTGTATAGATTTTTAGTTGCCTCCATTGCAACAGAGGCATGAGGTTATTAATTTTAAAATAGGTTGAATCTGTGAGAATTCTTTCACCCCTCATTTAAAACTTCTAAATAAAAAGGGGATGGTGAAAGTTTGCTCTTACAGATTTTTTACAAAGTTTTAAGCGAATGGTGCGTAATTAATTTTTCAAACAACCTCGACGGAAGAATGGTTTAAAGATTTCATTCTTTAAACATTTTTTAATCATATTTAATAATATCTTATAGTAATAATTACTAAAACTATTTTTATTTTTAAAATAGAACATTTATATTTTTTTTTATAAATTAATGATTAAAAGTTCACTGTTTTTTTTTGTTGAAAAATTACTGAAAATTGCTGTTGAATTGTCGGTTGGAAAATTTAAATTACAAGTTTATTTAAATTTTCCAAAAAAGCGTTATCTAGTCATAGTTATATTTCAAATGTGTTTCAATTTATTATTTAAAAAAAAGTATTTATTTTTAATTCATCTTATTTCATTCCATTTTCAAATTAGGTTACACTGTGTACATATTACAAAGTATGTTCGTACAACGTAGTAAAGTAAGCACAAATATTCATACAACTGTATTATGTAACTAGTTTATGTAAAGAGTACATAGTATCGAATTTCATGTGGTTCATGCTTTGATGGTTCTTTTCATACAACGTATTCAATAGATAATACATAATAGATAGAGACGACATCATATACATTACTATGATCTCAAAGTAAGCACTTGACGCACACGTGTCATGAAATCGGAAACAACGAAGGCGACACAATTACATATTTTGTCATAATCGTCACATTGTCATAATCGCTGTACCAGACCACTTCCACCTTAGACGCTGTTGCCTGTCATAAATATTTTGCATGCCTTTTACGCAATGGTTATCCTGCCATCTGTCCGTATACATTAACATTTTAACAACACATTTAACATATACAAATTAATACTTTTACACTGGCCTCTCAATATAAATATGAAATTGTTATGTTTATACATAAAATTTTTTTTGTTAGAAATTTGCAATGCCTGTCTATTAACTGGTTAAGAAATTTGTAAAAATCCTTATCGGAAGAGTTATTATTATATAATGTAATATGCTCATGACGGACCAAGTTATTTCTAGAAACATAAATTATTTTTAACTATTCATAAAAAAAGAATTTTTGGTCAATCATTCAAAAAGGGGATACCTATGGAGTTTCTTTCGTCTGTTACTTCTCCGTCAGATGAACATCATTATGAAACGGTAGAAAATTATAAAATTACTATCGATAAGATAATAAACGAATGCGACGATAAAGGAATGTATGTTCATATTTCGATGTATAAATGATTTGATTTGGTATTTTCGAGGAATTTCTCTTAGACGCCTTTTACAAGTACGGGAAGAAAGGCCATACTCGTTACCACCATGGCAAATAGATTTTTTACCGTCATCGCTCACAAAAACATTTCTACGACAATTTTATGGGCACAAGAGCCGCTGCGCTACGAGATTGAATTATTTATTGTGCAGGTAGTTTGGCCAGTCGCCAGTAGATAGCGCGCAAGATATTTAAAGTTCGCATTTTAGCCTGTCATAAATTTAAAAACATAATTCCGGCGAAAAAGCGCGCATTCCGCCTGCCTTAATGGCGAACGGGGGTTGTTTCGATTTAAATGTAGTTTTTGGCACCGTAAATATTTTTACACGTTTTCTTGTTAGGTGTACTACAGATTCCAAATTGAATATTTTCATTTTGCATTTATTTTTGTAAGTGTAATGGTTTATATTAGAAATGATAATTTTGGCAACTAAACGCGAATATGTTGAAAATTATTTAAATGACAATTTATCTTTAATTATAAATTGTTGATAGACACAGGCTTACATACATACATAATGGCCTGTTAAAATACACTGCAGGACAAATGCCTCTCCCATAGGAAGGATTTGACATAATCGTCACGCTTGGCCAGCGGATTGGCGATCCCATTACCAGACTACTCGCTACTCTGACCTATCTTCGGTCTGGTTATTTTAATCTGATATTTTTAGAGATGGTTCCCTTAGTAGCCTTTTTACTAGGGTAGAAAGCGAGTGATAATATCATTACGCCGGTGCCACACGGTAATCAGTTCAGGACTCAGGCTTATTTTGCAAGTATTTGGGTCTCGAGCATAAAATGAATTACTTTACGATAATTTATATATGGTGCAAGTTAGGAGGGGTAGGTACACAGTACTTGTCCGGAAATGGGCCACCTAGAGCAGCTAAATCCCATCGTCGTCGCAAGCCCGACATCACTAGTTTTTGTCCGCATACATCAAAACTTTTCCGCATATATACCCAAAAAACTGTAACGATCTTTCGAACTATGAGTCAGCAACATCATTTCAAAAAGACAATAATAAAATTGCTCGTATGAATGCAATTTTCGTACTACTATACTACAAGTTCCACATCGGATGATAAACACACAGATATATGTTCAACTGCCTAGAATTAACAATTAGGTATTACGTGGCGTCGGTAATGGTGCAGCCAATTCTCGCCTCTATTGTACTCCCGACGTAATACAAACTTGTTTACGGCGCGTTCAGTACCTGAGTGTAACTGTTAAGCGGTGCCGGCCCATTACCTCGCGTGCTCGAAGTTATTTTCAGCGGGATGGTTTCATTCAAAAGGTGCTCAAAGGTGCTAAAAAAATTAAAAGTTATTCACAATTTATATTAATTTAAAAGCATATTTATGCTGAACATTTATGTGATGAAATTAAAGATAAGTTTTTAAAATTTCAACTGACACAGGCGGAATTCGAACCCGCGAACTCTACCGATCAATGGCAACGCTCTTAGCTCCGAGCTACCGTGTCTTACACGCATCAGTTGAAAATTTAAATTTGTATATTCTTTTCTTTACTTATGCTTTGTTTTGGCATCGGCGCCATCTATTATCCCTAGTGACAATTTGACATTCCTGACTTTTCAATTAGGAATTATCAATTAGATAACGTGATGTATTAGTTGGCGACTGCAGTTGCGGTTTAAATTAAATTAGGGTAAAACTGGCGGCCTTATCACTTAAAATGACTTTTTCCAAACGAATTTTGGCTGGACATGGTTGCAAATGAGAATTATCTAGTGTGGAATGCTAAATACACAGAATAACTAAATTATGTACATATATAATAACACAGAATAACTAAATTATGTACATAACGGCTTGTTAAATTCCATTGCAGGTTAGACATGATCGTTATTCTTGGCAAGCGGATTGGCGATCGCAGTTTCAAACGCCTTGCATCATAGACTTGCGGCTCGCATCGGTCTGTTGAATTTTTGGTATAGTATTGTGTAATTAACCAGCGGTTTATCGCAAGCAAATTGCATTTTTAAGACTTTTCCCTTATTCAAAATCTACCGGAATACAGGGCTAGTAAATTCTGCAGTTAACTCTTACAGTATCTATGTGTGTAAGTATGTATTTATGTAGAAGAAATTAAAAGCTACGCACAACTAGTTTACCACCGCAACGGTTTGTGCGCGCAGCTTTCATTTTAAGCCGTCTATTAAACGTACTTAAGGAAATAGGATTAGACAACAACTTGAACCTGCAATTTTTCTTTTGTTTTCTAATTTAAATAAGATAATCTTGAGTAAAAATGTAATTACTTTTAATTTACAAATGCATCGTTATGCATAAACTCGTTCTAGTCTGACAACTAGTCTACGAGGGCCAATAAAGACACGGGAGGGCGCGTTAAGCCAGTCATCTTGTTTTTGTAAACAGGTCCAATGTAAGGGCTGCGTAGCAATGTGCTACGTAGCTACGTCGTAGCCGCCGACCTTAAACTGACCGACTTAAGTTTGTTAACGACACGGGACTTGGGTCGAGATTTTCTTTTAGCAAACTTTATGTTTGTTCGAAAATTAGAAACTAAACTACCAGCACCTGACTTAAATATTATTGAAATAAATTTTTAGACGAACCTAAACATTATATAGTTCATTTAGTGAAATTTATTGAGTTGAAAATCACCATTATGTTGAGATTTATTTATGACCATAATTTGTTAATTAGTAGAGATTAAGAATTTTCTCTCTCTCTGAATTTTGAAATTACTCAGTATTCTCTAAAGTTTAGTAGTCTCTGAATGGCATTAGTTGACTTAGTGGTCAGGGCGCTTGCTTTAGAACACCTGTGACTCATATTCGATGCCCGGGCTGGAACTACTAATATTGTTAAAAGTAAACGTTCTAACGTTCGGCGACGGGCTCACCAGCTGTCACGTTGTCCCGAAAATATCTTCGGTGGAAGGTGGGTCAAAGGGATTGTCTAGACTTGACTTCTGTCTACCCCTGTATTGAGAATTGCGTGAAGATATTTTTTTAAACGTTCTGAAATGGTCACGAGCTTAGTGGTGAAGGTAAACATCACGAGGAAACCTTTGTCTGTAATAATATAATGAGAAATATAAATAAAAAAAATATTCTTTCTTCAAGGAAAAAAGGTACTCGAGTGGCAGCCTCGTATGGGCAGCAGTGTAGGACGACAAATTAGAGGGAGTTAATGGATGTAGGTGACACAAGATTATAAGAAGACATGACTATGTGGTAATCCTTGGGGCCATGTTCAGCGGAATTTTGATAGGCTATTGTGATGATATTATTCCGAGGATTTATTAGTTCGCCAAACCGTTATGAAGCACCGCAGTGTAAGTTCTTCAGCTTTATTAAATAAAATATCCTCACGCCATTCCCAATATTGAGGTAAACAGGTTTAGACAATTAAGTCCTTTGGACACATCTTTCACCAAAGAAAAAATGCATTGCTACGAGCCACGTGGGGTTTGAACGCGGGTCTCTTGACTCGAATTACGGTCACCCAACAACCCGGCTATTGTGACTTTACTTACTTTGATCTTTTTGTGAAACATATGAGAGGAGGCCTAAGGCTAGCGAGGTAGTCTCAAGAAAAGTTTCAACCTGTAAAACAGGTTGTAACTTTACTTCAGTCTCTGTTTACTCTCGTACTGAGAAATAACTTAAGATAAAAAATATATATTTGGACATTAAGATCAAACAAGATGAAGTCAATTTGTCCCAAACAAGCTTTGAAGAAATGTGATTCGAATGAAGATTAGAGTGAAGTGTCTAATAATATTTTCATGTTAACAAAAATTTTCCTTTAAAATAAAGTTTCTCTGCTCGCGCATGGTTAAATTCTTAATTACAGTCGGGCAAACAAAGCGGGTGGACAGTAGACAGTAAATCTCTAATATCACCTGAGGGAGAGCGGCGCGACAAATAACTCTAGCCCGACGCATTTGCTCTGCATCCCTTGGTGTTAATATAAATACTTTAATACATAGTGACGGTGTTTAAAGTTAATGATTTGTTTAATTCTACGTGCAAATATATACTGTGAATGTAAGCGAACAAAGTCACGATGGCTTAGTGGTTGGATGTTCGGAATTTCATTCACTGAGTCCTGAATTCGATCCCCAGGTAGCAGGCTCGTAAGTAAACCAGTAAATTTTTTTTAAAACTTATGCACGATTTATGTTGTTGGGTTTGACATAAAAAAGGATTTTGACGGTCGTAATGTATTGGTGTTCGAAATGTAGAAAAAGTGGTTTTCCACCTAGATCCCGTAATCGAACCCGGGACCTCAGAGCTGAAATTCCGAATGCTGAAATTCTGAAATTCCGATTCCATGAAAACCGTTGTGTACGTAACATGTACGAGGTCGTAGAATATCCTTCATTCACTCTAAAATCTCCTTTATTTAAGAAATTACTAAAAAATAAAAACTAAGAATTTGTTCATTATTATTTTATATGAAAATTTTCAGAAACGTTTTCGTTTAGTGCAAATGTGTGTAATATATTTACTTACTACACTAATAACGATTCATTAGACGAGAGCGTTCGCAATAATACGGGCAGAGTGGAAGTGGTTAGCTATCGAAAGGTGGCGTAGATTGGAAAAGTTGGAAAGAACGAAGGGTTGCAGGATGCGGAGCGAGGTGGATGGGTAATTAAGTGAAAAAGTTATCGCAGGTATTTTAGAGGTCGGTAAAATCAGTTAGTACATACCATTTTATTTTTATTGTTTTTTCGTATTTTTGTCATAACAAATCATGTTCTTACAGCCTAAACATAAACATTATGAAATTCGATTATGAAATAGTATATATCTTATAGGTAGGTTCCGATCTCGTTTCGATTTAATCTAAGATCGCTTTTATGAACACGGATTTCGAACTCGGGGTAGCATTTTAAGTCGTTTCGAACGACCTTTCACCGATAATATATTTGGGACAACGTGACAGGTGGTGACCTCGTCGCCGTCTCAATGTCCAAGCCAACGATATAATTAGTACATAACTTTTTGAAAAAACGCATTGGTACGAGCCTGTCATCTGGGGATCGAACTCTGGTTCTCTCGACTCGGAATTCCAACCACCCTATCACTCGGCTATGGTGACTTTTTTTCGTTGCTTTTTTCTCACGATTAAATTTGTTTTCGATCAAATGACATTTTGGAAATTACTTACAAAAGTTGATTTACGTATTTATGTATCGATCAAAGAGCCCACGATTCGAATAATTTAATGACATCGCTCTTTTTATTAAAGAACAAAAATACTATATCCTATTGTCATTTGTGGTATATGGATGAGTTTGCCATAATCAGACAACTTTTAGTTTGTAACTGATCTGTTTAGTTTTTGGTGCAGTTTAGTTTCTATTACATATGTACTAGAATAGTATAATATTAGATAGTTTATATATGTAGAAGAATATTTATCTCCCTATCGGCCCTTATTGCAGTCATTAGGCTGCCTTAGTTGCTTCTTCTACATACGAGCTCATAAAACACGTGTCAAGAAATAATAAATAATTAAAATATAATATTTATTACTTAAACTTTATTACTTGTCTCGAATTACGATCACCCAACCATTCGGTGATCGTAACTATATAAAATGTAAATTTTATGTAAGTATTGATTTTTATTCAATGAACAATGTTTTTATTGACAATTTAATTTTCATGAAGGTTTGATTTTTTATTTAATGAAAAATATTTTTATTGGCAATGTAATTTTCATGTAACGGGTACCAGGGAACAATAAAGCAAAAAGCTCACTGCCAGCTTTATTTTTCCGCCGTTAATTATTTCCAGTTAACAAGGTGTTGTCTCTGGGCTTATTTATTGCTTTACGAGCGGTGAGCTTTCATTAAGCACGTTGTACCTATGAAGCGATACTTTTTCGAAAATATTGTAAAACATTTTTTCAGACTAGTTCTTCTGCTATCATCTGCTGTTTGTCTCCTAGGACTTCACTTTTGCAGGATACCAACGGAACTATGATTCGAAACATATCTGTTGAATGACAGGTTAAAGGACAGGTTAAGGTTAATTGAATTTCAAAAGTAAATTCAATTAACCTTAATGATTAAAATACTCAAAATGATACGGTGTAATAATGTGGTAATCACTTTTTCCTGTGGGTGTCGGGAGGAGAGTATAATGGAAAAGCGTTATATATTGTTATAACGATCACCAGTGCGTGCTGCTATGGTGCAAGGAAAATCTGCTAGCTAAGCAAGGTGATGGTTAACCCTTCCTTATGGGAGAGTCCTACACTGCAGTGGACTTTTGCAGTCTATGACTTGAGTATGAACATTCATACTCATTACACAACACTTTGTAGCCAGGGTCACTACCAATTCGGGTGTAATAACAATACCATAATGATGAAATATATTTTTGGGATAGCTTGCACTATGGCATGTACCTTAATGAATCTCATAGACGATGGGGGGGGGGGGAGGCTTTAGTCACCGTTGCTCAGGAAAGAATTAACTGCTGTATTTTGACACTTATTACATACGCCGTTGTGCTGCTTGTTACTGATGCACGAGAAAGTTAATTATTTTGAAAAATGTTTCTTTTAAAATTAGTTGGTAAAATTGTTTCATCTTGCACAAGGCTTTTCCTTCAGTTGTCTCTTACGACGCCCATACGAAGGGAGGGAGTGGTATTATTCTCAGGCCGATACCACATGACAAAATAACACTAAGCTGGGTATGCCATGTGTTCTCATCAGAGTTAAGTCAATAGTAAAATAAAAATAAATATCTTCACGCAATTCCTAATACCCCCTGTATTAGGAATCGCGAAGATATTTATTTTTAGTCAGAGGTCTAGTCTAGAAAGCTAAAGCCCTTCGATCCACCTTCCATCGAAGATATTTTCGGGACAACGTGACAGGTGGTTAGCCCGTCGTCGACTTTATGTCCAAGCCAACGATATAATTCGTAAATAAGTTTTTTGAAAAACCCATTGGTACGGTACCTGGTGATTGAACCTGGTAATTCCGACCTCCCAACCACTCGGCATTGATGACTTATTTTATTTATAGTTATATAGTGTTTTAATTTAACGATTTAATCAATACATAAGTTTTAAAAAAAACATTGGTACGAGCCTGCCACCTGGGGATCAAACTCGGGTCTCTCGACTCGAAATTCCGACCACTCAAGTACTCGGCTATCGTGACTTCAAAGCCAAAAGTCTTGTAAAAATTGTACCAACGGTAACCTTTAATCTCAGCCTACGTTTTAAGTATAAAGAAAAAAAATGTCTTCATGCCTTTCCCAGTACTGGGGTAGACGGAGGTCTAAGCTTTTTCGACGGACTTTCCACCGAACACATTTTTTAGGACAAGTGTGGGTGGTGAACATGTCACCGACTTTGTGTCGAAGCCAACGTTATTAATCGTACAACGTTTTAAAAATACTCATATGTCTTTAACTCCGAATTCTGACCATTCTTTATAAAGAAATTAAAAAATATATGTTTATTATAAAATAATTAAAAAATGCGAATTTAAAATTACAGTTTCTTTTTATAGAAAAGGGAGGCAAACGAGCAGGTGGCTCACATGATGGTAAGTGATTACGGCGGCCCTTCAACACCCGCAATACTAAGCGCCCCCCCCCCCCCCAGAATTGGGGGAGGGTGGTGTATGGTCCTCCGGTTACCTGATGAAACGCAGAAGTTTGTTAGACTTCTACTTCACGCCGGTATTCTGTGAGGTCGTGGTACTTCCCCGGTCGAGCCGGCCCATTCATGCAACAACAAAAGCTGATGCGTGGCTCTACCACTGTTTTTAAGTAGTTTAATTTTTAACTCGCGTTTAGGAATTTAAACTAAATCCTTGATACCTTACTTAACGGCGTGTAAAACGCCAATGCGGAATAAAGGCTACTCCTGAAAGCTAGGGTACCGTATCGCCACATTTGGCAAATATATTAGCCATTGCAGATCACACACTTGGCACTAAGGTTGCTTGCATAAAACAACACTGGTCAAATCATATCAAGTAATTTTTTTTATTGAAATGGGAATATACTCGTACATTCGTTTATCGCTACTTATTTTTTGAATCTTCCACCGTTTCGTTTTGAGGTTTCCTCCAGCGGAGATGTATCCTCATTTTTTGGTATCTTTTTTTTGTTTTCTAGAAATACCTTGAGAACTTTGAATTAACCTTTTACGTTATAATAACCCTTCCTATATTTTAAATAAAACGATTTTCGGATTTTATCGCGTTTTCAATTAGTTTTTACAAACAATCCCCCCGTGACCACGGATGCTGTAAAGCATCCGAAACATTGGGAAAGAAAAATAGTTTTTTTTAATAATCCGAAAATCGTTATATTTAAAATGTGTAGTATTCGCGTATATACAAGAAACCTTCCTATATTTTTTTAATAAATTCTTGAGCATACATACATACAACATACACACATACATAACGGCTTGTAACAGTCCACTGCTGGACACATGCCGCTCCCGTGGGAGGATTCGCCATAATCGTCACGCTCGGCTCAGATAGGCGATCGTTGTACCAGGCATCTAGCACCTTAGACGCTGCTGCCCATCACTAGTTTGCTTATTTGAGTTTAGTGCTTTTCGAGATGGTAATCCCGCGTTCTGACGGTAGCCATTAATATTGTTAAAGCTTTTGTCTTAGCTTACGAAACTCACGGGAAGATACGAGTGCTATATTTTTAAACTTTCACCACCACGGCTATTCTTAAGCGTGTAATAGGCTCTAATTCTGCTATGTGACACCGATCTGTTAACTTCTGGTTTGGTAATTGTCGCGATAGCTAATTCGCAACCTATTGCTATTTCCATTTTCAATGGTTTCACTTAGTCGCCTCTTGCGTCGTGTCTTAGTTACTCTTATGAGCCACTGGTTGTGGTAGAGGGCCACGCTTTTTCAGCGGAATTGCGATCGCATTATCAGACCTAACACTTTCGACGCTGCTGCAACATTGCAACATTTCGAGAAGGATATCCCGCCAGCCTTAGTCACTAGCCTTAGTCATTTTAAAAAGCTTTCATGTGACACAATAATAAATAACTCAATACACATCTTCACGCACAGTCCCTGAAGGTGTAGTCAGAGGGAACAGATGAAGAATGAAATGAAAAAAAGAAGCGAATGGCTAATTCTTACGCTAATACCACACGGCATAGTAAAATATATTGTGTTATTAATAGATATTTTCATATTAACATTTTACACGACTTCGAAGTTTAGATTTTAAGTCCTTCAATAAATCCGCCCTGTTATGTCTCCCCCACCTGCCCCCACCCAATAAACACGCCGTAAGCGGCTCTAAGTCACAAATGATCGAGGGACGCCTCCCGTAAAACTTATGAATTTATGTGAAAAAAAACACGACCTGCCATTGTCTGCGAGCGAGTGATGCGAGGTCTTACAAGACCGGTTGCTTTTATATCAGATATATCGGTAATGAATTCCTACGAAATTGTTTTTTAAAAATCACGATAGCCGAGTTGTTGGGTGCTCGGAATTTCGAGTCGAGAGACCCGAGTTCGATCCCCAGGTGGCATTACCAATGAGTTTTTCAAAAAACTTATGTACGAATTTCATCGTTGGCTTGGACATAAAGGCGGCGACGGGCTCACCACCTGTCACGTTGTCCCGAAAATATCTTCGGTGGAAGGTGGGTCAAAGGGACTTAATTGTCTAGACTTGACCTCTGTCTACCCCTGTATTGGGAATTGCGTGGATATTTATTTATTTATTTATATTTTACGAAATTGTTTAGTTTTGGAGTAAATAAATATATACATATATACGGCGACATGTAGAATATATACCGATAGGCTCATCATCTGTCACGCTGTTTCAAATAGGCTTCGCTGAGTGGTAATATGAAAGGATTTAATACTCTATATTTTTGTCTACTCTATCATTGGGAACAGCGTGAAAATATTTTATTTTACTGAGAAGAAACATTATATTAAATGTTTTATATGTTACATAAGTACGTTTCTTATCGATAATATTAAAAACTCAAATCATAATTTTAATCATTCACGTATAATACCTTAAGTTACGTAATACGTTATAAAATATATCAAGCCATTAGATAATCAAAATATTTGTTGTTAATAAAATTTAAATCGTGGGCACCCTGACCACCCATGCTCCATGCTATTTTAAGTCATGTTGTACGCGCAAATTATAGGTTGTTCATATTTGAAAAGATATCATACTTCCAAGAAGCGAAAGAGGTATGTAAATATGTAAAGGTGTATGTGCTTCCAAGAAGCGAAAGAGGATCGTGACACTTGGCGATCTGTTCTCTCTGGCTACCCCGTTAGGGATTGTGCATGAAGATAAGTAAGTAACTATATTATTGGGATATTTAACAAGGGGCGGAATACGAACCAGGGACTTCTGTAGTATCCGAGGAATGGTTTTACCTATGACCTACCGTGTCCCACATGAATTAGTTGAAATTGTAATTCTCAGTTTTTCATACACGAAGTATACATTTTCGCCATGTGTTGAAATTAAAATTAATCTAATAATTTCCAACTAATATAACTAATAGACTTCAACTTAATGTCCACAACTTTACATTTGCGTAAACATCAATACGAGAACGCCTTTATAATACATTTTTATGATGATATTTAATGATATTTGATGATTTAAAACACGTTCATTTCAAAGAAACATTTAAAATCAAGCAATAGCAAAACATGGAAAGGAAACCTAAATTCTGAAAGTTTAAAAAATCTTTACGCAATTTCGTGTACTGGGGTAGACAATTAAGTACATTCGAGCCATTTTCCACCGAAGAAATTTTTTTGGACAAGGTGACAGCTGGTTAGGCTCTAGCCGTCTTTATGTCCACGCCAACGAACCAACTTTTGAAAAAACATTGAACTCGGGTCACTAAACTCGAATTCCGATCACCCAACCACTCAGCTATCGCGACACTCCTCCTTACATCATCACATTACATATGTACATAGATACACTCATGTATACATAACGGTAAATATCCACTGCAGGATAAAGGGCTCCTTTCATAAGGATGTTCTACCATAATCGCCATGCCTTCTACTTATCAATTGTTTTTTTTTTCAAAACAATTGTGCAATTGGTATAAGTTACGATAGCCGAGTGGTTGGGTGGTCGGAATTTCGAGTCAAGAGACCCAAGTCGATCCCCAAGTGGCAGGCTCGTACCAATGGGCTTTTCAGAAACTTATGTACGAATTACATCTTTGGCTTGGACATAAAGCCGGCGACGGGCTGACGCCGACCTCTACCTCTGTCTACCCCTGTATTGGGAATTGCTTGCAGATATTTATTTATTATTCAAATTGCGCAAAATACATTATCCTACTTATGAAATAGTGGCTGACCGCAAAACGGCTGATTCTATTAACCATGATGCTGTTATGCATAGTGTACAAAACTTTATATAACGTTGGGAGTCGAGACAGTTTTTGTTGCGCCCTCGCGAGCAGGTGCCCTTTATTGGATTCACGAACTTCACACACGGACGGACAAAAAACCCGGCACCGTTAACCGCACGAGAGGAGGGAACGGTGGCTAAGCTTATTTTGTTGCAAAGTGAGAATAAGTGAGAATGAAAGAGGTTATAGAGGCTAATTGACATGTTAGTTTTTTTAAATTATTGCACTGGTCTGCAACTTTAATTAAAAACCCAATGAAAATAAAATATTATTATTAAAAAAATAAAATATAATAAATATGTATTCACACTATACCCAATACTGGGGTAGATAGATGTCTAGATAATTAAGTCCTTTCGAGACGGAGACGGGCTCACCACCTGTCACGTTCTCCTAAAAATATCTATCGGTGGAACGTGGATCGGAACGACCTCTGTCTACTCCAGTATTGGGGATAGCGTGAATACATATTTACGTTATCCTTATGTCCTTCCGACCCACCTTTCATAGAAGATATTTTTGGGCAACATGATATGTGGCGGGACTTTATGTCCTAGCAAACAATATAAATCGTACATAAGTTTTTGGAAGAAACCCATTGGTCTCTTGACAAGAATTCCGATCACCCAATCTCTCGGTTATCGTGACTCAATAATAAAAATAATTAACTTTCCTATAATCTAAATAAATAAAACGGCGATAGGTTCACCACCTGTCACGTTGTCTCCAATAAGCTACGGTGAAAAATGGGTCGAAAAGACTTCATTGTCTAGACGTCTGCCTATTCATGTATGGGTTAAGATTAAAACCTTTCTATAATTGTCGTATTACGAGCACTATTCGCGACACGCGGCGTAGATCAAAAGACGCTTTTACGCGCCATTCGTGACAACTATAAAGGGATCACGAGCGACATCTTTTGAGGTTCCGTATGACAGAAAAGGGGTCTTTTTCGAGTAATGATGCACGTTGTTCTCCTGTCACGTTATTGAAGTAATGATATGCTTTTTTGTCGCCGTTTAGTATCATAACGAGCGAGTTCTATGTCCTAGTTTGTAGTGGAATGTGAAACTATTGTAACTATTGTCTAAATATAAACCTTCCGTGTTAAAGAATTTCTCCCATGTGGCAACCTCGAAGCTCTCCTGCCATATTATTTCGATTAATTCACGTGTGGATTACGACGGTAAATAAGTACAAAGTGATGTTGTTCATACAGCAAATTGTATAATGAACCAAATGTTTTTCTAACAAGAAACTTCTCTATATTTAAATTTATATTATGTATAAAAATTTATTTTATATACATAATTTACTGTAAATTTTATACGCTCTTCTTGTTTTTTATTTATCTGAGAAGCTATTAATATTATAATTTGAAAGTTTGTATGTTTGAATATTTCTTACTTATTCAAAAAAGAAGCTTGAAATTCAATAAAGTTTTTTATATAACGTGCGTCTACCACCAATGCGAAGCGTGTTTAAATTATTATGTAATAGTTTATATTATTATATTTAAAATTTAACAATTGTTTAAAATTTGTTTGTAAATGTTGTATAATGTCGTAAACAGGTCTTGGTCTCTGGCGACAGATTCTGCTTAAAATCGATCCAATCATTTTAAATTATCTTTATAAACTTATCGTATATAAGAGAATAAGTTAAGTCATATTAATGCTGTGACTGATTTGCCTATCATTATAAAAAAAGGTGTAACTTAAAATAACTTATCTTGTTATTCAAGTAAAGTCTATATAGTTGTATGACAAAAATTGAGTGGATGTTTACTGTAATGTACCTTCCGCCTTAAGATAATGATTAACATTCTATTCGTTTTAATGTCAATACTTTAAACTGGTAATTACTTAATAAACGGTGTACTAGTATGTAGGAGTGGTTGGGTGGTCGGAATTTCGATTCAAGAGACCCGAGTTCGATCACCAGCTGGCAGGCTCGTATCAGTGGGTTTTCCAAAAACTTATGTACGCTTGGCTTGGACATAAGATGGCGACGGGCTCACCATCTGTCACGTTGTCCCGAAAATATCTTCGATGGAAGGTGGCGCAAAGGGACTTAATTGTCTAGACTAGACCTCTGTTTACCCCTGTATTTTGAATTGCGTGAAGATATTTATTTATTTTACTAGTAGTACGCCAGTACATTTACCAAGCCGAAATTCATAATCGCAAAAAACTTTTAGGTGCAATGCCTTAGAGACTCCACGCTGTAGCCATCCGGTATTTCGTATATTGGACACCCTGCACCTTACACAATGACGTCTTTAACCTAGAACCTGTTATCGATCTGATATTTTTGATTCTTACTTCGTTGACGATCCTTCATTTCATCTCTGTTGATCCCTCGATCTGTCTCTCGCCATTACGTTTTTTTGTTTTTAAATGAACATTGTCAATGACAAACAACTTACTTACAATACTGTTAAATACGCTAAGCTGCAATAGTTTAGTCCATAGTAGACGAATGGTGGACTTGCACAGACGAAATTCTGCATCAAATCAAATGAAATCTTATCATTTATTTATCGATATACGTAACATACATTACATCAATCGATCGTCATTTTTTAAATTACCACCGTTTCGTAATAAGGTTCCTCTAACGGAGAAGAAACGGCGAAAGAAACTCTGTAGGTATCCTCTTTTTTCTTTCTTGGTACAAGAAATAATTTAATTAGAAATAGAATTAGCATGGGAGCATTCAACTCCCAGGGGTTATTATTATTATTATATATTCATTTACATTGTAATAACCTTATTTATACATATAGTTTTTCTTTGGCAAATGCTTTGAACCTGTTAATAGGCAAACTTTGCACTTTTACCGGGATTTTATTGTAGAAGCGTACTCACCACCCCATGAAAGAATTACTTACTCTATGGAGTCTAGTAACATCGCAGCCTGCACCCTAAACTATTACCATGGATAAGTATATTGTATCCATGGATTGACCGCTAAAACGAAGATAGGATCACCACTTTTCACGTTCCCCAAAATGACTTTGGTGAAGTTGGATCGTAACGATCTAATTGTCTACACCTCTGTCTCCTCCGGTATTGGGAAAATGCGCGAAGATAAATAAATAACATTTCAAAGTTAGAAAATTTCATCCCCACTTGGAAACGAACACATATTCGAAAAAATGAGTCTAATAGTCTATCACGCAATTCCCAATACAAGGGTAGACAGAGGTCTAGTCTAAAAAATTAAGTAACTTCGACCCAATTTCCACAGAAGATATCTTCGGGACAACGTGACAGGTGGTGAGCCCGTCGGCGTCTTTATATCCAAGCCCACGATATAATTCGTACATTAGTTTTTGAAAAACCCTTCGATACGAGCCTGCCATCTGAGGATCGAACTCGGGTCTCTTGACTGGAAATTCCGACCACCCAACCACTCGGCTATCGTGACTTCAACAAATAAATATTCTAAAACAACAATAAATATTACCAAATTAGTATTATCAAATATTAGCATCGCACACATTCCGGTAACAAGAAAGTCGTTAAAAAACCAGCACAAAGCTAACGAAGGTAAGTCTATACGATTATACAATCAAAATGTCAAACGGTTGCGTCATCTTTGACCGGGCCTCGGACGACCTGGCCATTATCATACGAACTATACAATGAAGCTGTCAATGGATTCAATCATTACGCATCAAAATCGCAGATTTTTTTATTATAAAAAAATATCTTTAGGCAATTCTCAATCTAGTATAGATAGTTAAGTCCCGTCGACCCACCTTCCACCGAAGATATTTTCGGGACAACGTAACAGGTGGTGAGCCCGTCGCCGTCTTTATGTCCAAGCCAAGGATATAATTATTTACATAAGTTTTTGAAAAACCCATTGCTCACCACCGACCACGTTGTCACAAAAATACCTTCGGTGGAAGATGGGTCCAAAGGATTTAATTGTCTGGACCTCTGTCTACCCCTGTATTAGGAATGACGTGAGGTGGACGAGTGACATCAGTGGTAAGGCACCACAAACACTGGTCTTCAAGATGTCGCCATCTCGGAGGTTCCGGGTTTGATTCCCGGATGGATCAATGTGAAAAAGCCTCTTTATCTACATTTTCTCCGTTTTGAGTGAAAACTCAGAGTGCTTGTGATGCCTTCGTTGTTTTTGATACTCTACCACAATTGCTTTACCTGCTTTATTTGGGATGTAAGGGAATAACGGTGAAATAAAATTGAGTCACGACACCCGACCAGGGTGGTCGGAATTTGGAGTCAAAAGAGCCGATTTCGATCCCGTGGCAGGCATATATATATATATATATATATATATATATATATATATATATATATATATATATATATATATATATATATATATATATATATATATATATATATTTTGTCCGTTTGACACAGATATTATTGGGATAACGTCACTGGTGGTGAGCCCGTCGCTGTCTTCATTTCCAAGTCAACGATATAATTTGTACATGAATTTTTGAAAAAACCCATTGGTAAGGGAAATTCACGACGATAATGTATACGAAAAAGGCTATAATGCTCTGTTTCGTAAACAGGTGACGGTCAGGAGGTAATTTTTTTTAAACCTCGTTTAAACCGTCCCGGGTGGTCACCCTGTCGCCGTCCTTATGACCAAGCCAACGATACATCGTACATAAGTTTTTGAAAAAACTCATTCGTCTCGAGTCTACCACCTAGGGATCGAACTCGGGTCTCTCGACCCGAATTTCGACCACCCGAGCATTTTGAAATCGGGACTTTTATAAAAAAGTCCCGATTTCAAAATTTATATAAACAAAATTTAGCGACGGTTACGAGTAATTTTTTTTTATAAATATGTAATTATGAATACACAGCACGACGGCAAATTATCATAACGTGTCGTGGTTAACAAAAATGTGAAAAACAGACGATGATTGGGGGTTTTCCTTAAAGAGAATTAAGTATTAAAATCTTATTAGGATCTTATTTTCACAAATAAACAAAATAAATATCTTCACGCGTTTCCTAATACAGGTCGAGGTCTAGACGATTAAGTTTTTTTTACCCACCTTCCACCAAAGACATTTTTGGGACAATTTGATATGTAAAGCCTGTTGCTATTTTTACGTCCAAGCCCACGATGTAAATCGTACTGCAGTTTTTTGAAAGACCTATTGGTGCCTGCCACTTGGGACCGAACTTGGGCCTCGTGACTCGAATTCTGATCATCCAACCACTCGGCTATCGTGAAATGAATTCACAAAAACTGAAATTCGTTATAAAGTCGATAAATATGTCCTTGCCCTCAATACTAATATGGATTGACCGAAGCTACTCGTTAGCAAGTAAAGAATATAAATGGTAATCGAATTTGACCTCGCGTAATCTAATATTGTATATTTAAATGTTAATGATGAAATTATGAATGCTTGCAATAACTGTTGTAATAGATTTTTAGAGTGTTGTAAATTATTTGTCAAAGATGTATTTAATTATGTGTAAACTGTAGAAATTACTTGATGTAAAAATTCAAATCTACGAAATGTTTCGATTAATAATTTTGAGAAATCTACTACTTAATCTTTGCTCACATTCGATTATTATATTGTCAAACATGCAATTTTAAGATGTTTTTTGTTTCGCTTTTAATTTTGTTTTTATTTGAACAGATTGAATTCAAGTCACGTTACTTTAATCGATTTAATTAAATCTATTGTTATCAATTCCTACGCGTTTTGTCTCTAATTATTGAATCTCAAATTTATCCACATACGATGATCAAAAGTCAAAAAAATTATGGAAAATGTATGTTTGTATGTATGTTTATAGTTTGTGTTTTGGGGAAACAATTAATTGGATTGTTTTTTAGCTTACATCTTCTGCTTCTAAGTGAATGCTGTGCGGTAATTTCAAAGGCATGGATAACTTTTTGTTACGTCGATTTGTTTTCAGATTGCTTTTGCATTACGATGCAAAAATAAATGCTAATAATATAAAATGGCCTCAAAAGGTACATTTGTAAATTAAAAAAAAAAAACGGCAAAGTTCAATTTACTAAAACACAACGTTTATTAACAACATTCGTTCGGAGTATCACAGAGTTGATTTAAAAAAGGATGGATCTGGTGTTGGGAAATTTGAGTATTCATGGACTAGATATTGGATTGAGTTAAATCAATTTAAAGGGCCTTGGGGATGTGTTCGCCGGTGGGGTGGAAACCGTCCTCGTCTGCTTCGTAGGTCACTTGGTAGAATACACCATCGGGGCCGGTGTAAGAGTACTGTCCGCGGACGACGACTGCGGCTTGGTCAGTGCCAACGTTCTTGAGGACTCCCTCCGCGTTCTGTTTAATGCCGTTGGAGGTCTCGACGCTGAAAAAAAATCTTACATTTATGAATTGCTCTAAACATGTAAGCATGTGCGTGTAACTGTGTAATTAACCTGAGGTTCTGTTAATAAAAAATTTATTGTTTCAACAGATCCACGACTGTGAAGGTAAATGGATTATCAGTGAATTGTACTTCACTATAGTGAAAATAGAATAAATAAATATCTTCAAGCCATTCCCAACACTGGGGTATACAGAGGTCTAGTCTAGACAATTAAGTCCCTTCGACCCGCTTTCCACCGAAGATAAATTCTATAGAAGAGCGTGACAGGTGGTGAGCCCATCGAGGTACAATAGTGAAAATGGATTATGAAAATGTTATGTAAAACGATAATCGACTTACTTGTATTGGTAGCCTTCAACACCGATGTTGTCAAAAGTGTAGGTCTTGACCTCAGCAGCGGCTTCAGGGATGGCTGGGGCGGCTACGGCGGCGGCGACGAAGAGAGCGGCGACAATGAACTGTACATGAAATGATTCATTAAAAAGATATTAGTGATACAAAACTCAAAATTATCAAAGCCTATAACATATTAAACTTTTCAAATTCACACTAGCGAGATGTCGTTTTTGGGTTGCGAAATTCACAAATCGAATCAACCTACCAGTTTCATTTTGATGGGTTGGTTTTGTTTTTTGGTTGTTGGCGAGAAGAAGGCAATCGAACGACTGATGCTCTGACAACGGCGAGGCGAGTATTTATTGGGCGCGTCGAGGACGAACTGTGACATTTGAACCTGGGCGCATCGGCCAAAGCTCTACGGCGGTTCGCAAAGGTTCCTTGCGAGATGTCCGGTTGTGTAGTTAAAGACCGGTAATGGTATTAATAAAAATATTTTTTGTTAGATTCTAGTTATGACAATTTATTCAAAAACTGATGATACAATTTATCTATCATATATTCTATCATCAGTTTTTGAATAAACTTTAGATAGTTATTATTTCTTTTCTATTTATCTCGCAAAGTAAGAAGTCACGGTAGCCCAGTGGTTGGCTGATCGAAATTCGAGTCAAGAGACTCGAGTTCTTCCCTAAAGCGGCAGGCTCGTATTAATGAGGTTCGTCAAAAACTTATGTACGATTTATGGCGTTTGCTTGGACATGAAGACGGCAACAGGCTCACCACCTGTCACGTTGACCCAGAAATTGACTTCGGTGCAAGGTGGGTTGAAAGGACTTAATTTTTTGATTTTTATCTATCCCAGTATTGAGAATAGCATGAAGAATCAGCAGCATAGCAGGAATGCTTAGAATACCCCAAATTATAACTTATATACGTCACCCAATACAAAATGAAAACTATTTCCCTATAGCTTGGTAACTGGGTTCCCTTGGCTAGGTATGATGTACCTCATCTATACGTAGTCCAAGACAAGCTTCTTAGAAAAGTGCATCGAAAATGATTTCATTGTTTTGACTTCTGCGTACGTTGAAGAAAGAAGAAATTTATGTGAGGACATTTCGAAAACTCTGGTACAAACATTCATATTAAAAAACTTTACAATATTGAGGTAGTAGTTAGCTGTGTCGTGTCGGAGTAAGAACATACCATTGCCTTTTTCTCTTAGGTGTTGCAAAAGGAGACTCGCTTTCGCCTCTTCAAAAGCCTTTATTATGTCTTTGGCTACTGATAGATGGCGAAATAAGCATATTGAAATTAGCAGAAAAAATTTCACAGATCAGTGACGGGCAACAGCGTCAGAGGTAAAAGGTGTCGGGAATTGCGATCGCCAATCTGCATGTCAAGCGTTATGGCGGTTATGGCGAACCTTTCCTTACGTGAGAGTTACATATTTCCTTCTATAGGCCATTATCTATTATACTTGGATAGTCAGAAGTCTGAGACAATTTCTTTAGATATCTTTTTCGCTAGAGCTAGAATTTAAACAACGTAACAAAATGACAATCGTATGTAAGTTTCGATCGTATCTTGTGCTCCTGAATCGTATTCCGATTACATAACTCTTTAAGCAGTCTTTAAGTTAAGCACTTTGATGTTTGGCATTCCACCAAAGTGCGTTTTTCGCCTAATTTTCTGCCACGCACTTGCACTTTATGGAATGTGCTGCCGTCGGCGGTTTTTTCAGACCGATACAACTTAGGGACCTTCAAGAAAAGAGCCTATACCTTTCTCAAAGACCGGTTACGCATCTGCTATTCCTTTTTATTGTAAGTGTTCATGGGCGATGGTGATCACTTACGTGAGCCACCTGCTCGTTTCTCCTCTATTCTATAAAACAATCGTGACTTATAATCTGAACTCAAATGGGAACTACAAAAAAATATTGTTAATGAAACCAAAATAACACGCTTTGGTGATAAGACTTGCATTTCGTTCGACAAGAAAAGTGCGACATTTCGCAGTTCGTCACAGTAATAAATTGTACATGAGGCATTAGTGAACTTTTACTGTGTAAGCCAATTTATAATATAGCACAGCATATTTTTTTACCGAGACTTACTCAGTATGGTAAATTGCGTGAAGATATAAAATAAAAAGCATACTTATTCTTTTAAATGATCATAAAACTTATTCAAAGATTAAGACCATAAAGTATTTTCATTATTTTACTTGAAAATAATGAAATGAGCACTCAGATGCGGGTCTAGACAATTAAGTCCTTTCGACCCACCTATTTGGGACCACTTTATTGATGAGTGAGCCCATCGCCGTCTTTGTGTCCAATTCATCGGTAGCCAAACATTCATCACACGAATACAAACGTTGATATTCGTCACAAAAGTTTAGCCTACCGGGATTCGAATCCGAAACCACTAGTTTCAAATGCAGGATCACTGACAACAAGGTTAGCGGATCGTCTAATTGTTTACTTAACGTACTTTTGTTATAATGACTTTTTCAATATATACGAGTCACGATAGCCGTGAGGTTGGGTGGTCGGAATTTCGATTCAAACGACCCGAGTTCGCTCCCCAGGAGGCAAGCTCGTACCAATGGGTTTTTCAAAAACTTATGTATGTGTATATCGTTGGCTTGGACATAAAGGCGGCGCCGGGCTCACCACCTGTCACGTTGTCCCGAGAGAGACGAGGCGAGAATATATATATATATATATATATATATATATATATATATATATATATATATATATATATATATATATATATATATATATATATATATATATATATATATATATATATATATATATATATATATATATATATATATATATATATATATATATATATATATATATATATATATATACTTTTAAAGGTATGCTCATATACGGGTTTCATTTGGAACCAACCAAAGATTTGACGACCGTCGTGGACGAGTGACGTATACACGTAGGTTGTCAAGGTATTGTCAGCTCTGTGGCCCTGGGTTCGATTATCCCGGGTCTGGTTATTTGTGGTACATGCCTTGTCTCCGATTCCATAACACAAGTGCTTTTTATTAAATACTACAAATTAAATAATTTATTGGTCAATAATAATAAATACATTATGTAGATAGGGACAGCACAAGATGTTAAAGCACTTGTGCAGTGGAAATCATAAACAACGAAGGCACTACAAACACCTAGACCCTTACCCTAGAACAAATGTAGACAAAGTGGTTTTTCTACATTGACCAGACCGGGAATCGAACCCGGGACATTGAGATGGCGACTCCTTGAAAACCGGTGTTTACGCCACTCGACCACGGAGGCCGTCAGAGCTTTAGCTACTTACTTTGAGGTCAGAGCAATGAATGTGTTGATGTCCCTACCTATGTATTTATTTATTTAATTAAGCATTACAACACTATGTAAAATTATAATATCTTCACGCAATTCCCAATACAGATGTAGACAGAGGTCTAGTCTAGACAATTAAGTCCCTTCGACTAACCTTCCACCGAAGATATTTTCGGGACAACGTGACCGGTGGTGAGCCCTTCGCCGCTTTTCTGTCCAAGCCAACGACATAATTCGTACATAAGTTTTTAAAAAACCCATTGGTACGAGCCTGCCACGTGGGGATCGAACTCGGGTCTCTTGTCTCGTAATTCCGACCACCCAACCACTCGGTTATCGTGACTTACTATGTAAAATTACACTTAAAATCTGATTTAAAATTAAAATATCTCATATACGATCCCGTCCGACCGGATAACTTAGTTTAAATTTTAAATTTCGAAATAGCATTGTTGAAAATGTCAATGATACAACATGTTGTATCATGTGTCGAAGAAATTCGCATAAATACATTTAAGAACGTGTTAGCTATCCATAGAAGGAATATAAGCATAAAACTATTGTACAGGCGGTTTTGTTACAATTCTTCTTCGTCGGTTCCTTATGGCTGTGGGTTCCGACCACAATTTTCGAAGTGGTAGAGCCACGCATCAGTTTTTGTTGTTGCATGAATGGGCCGGCTCGACCGGGGAAGTACCACGACCTCACAGAATACCGGCGTGAAGTAGAAGTCTAACAAACTTCTGCGTTTCGTCTGGTGAGTGCAGGTGGCCGGAGGCCCACATACCCCCCTCCCCCAATTTGGGGGGGGGGGGCACTCTAAGGCCGGCAACGCATCTGCTCTGCCTCTGGTATTGCGGGTTGTTATGGGCGGCGGTAATCCCTTACAATCACGTGAGCCACCTGCTCGTTTGCCTCCCTTTTCTATAAAAAAACACCATAGGTAACTCTCTTCTTAGAGCTCTCCAGGCTGCTCTGTTTTGCGCCTGGTGAAGTGCAATCTGGGTGCTGTAGTTTACTGCCTCCAGGAGAGGAACCAGCCAGCCAGTTGGAGCTGCGTCTATTCCTTGTCCCCTCCAAGCGTTACAATTATTCGTGCCTAAATTCGCTCTTTGTTTTTTGCTGTTAATAACTTACATAAGGGTAAGTAACAGTCCACTGTGGGGCATAGGCCACTTCTTTAAAGATCGATATGCTTGGCAAGTGGTTTGGCGATCGCAACACCAGATACCAGGGACCAGTATCAGGCAGTAGACGCTGCTGCCCGATTCTGGTCTGCTTAGTTTTTGTCTGGTAGATTTTAAAAATATAAATAAATAAATAACTTCACGCAATTCCCAATACAGGGGTAGACAGAGGTCAAGACTAGACAATTAAGTCCCTTTGACCCACCTTCCACCGAAGATATTTTCGGGACAACGTGACAGGTGGTGAGCCCGTCGCCGCCTTTATGTCCAAGCCAACGATGAAATTCGTACATAAGTTTTTGAAAAACTCATTGGTACTGCCACCTGGGGATCGAACTCGGGTCTCTCGACTCGAAATTCCAACCACCCAACAACTCGGCTATCGTGACTTCTGGTAGATTTTGAAATGATAATACCATACCATATAGCGTGATATGACAACAGGCTTATTTAACTGTACGTCTATGTCTGTATGGTGACTGAGGAACCTTTTCTGTTGAAATTTAGGGAAGGCTTTGTTCATCAGAGGACTATTAATAGGCTATAAAGAAAAGAAAAAAGAAGAAATAGAAACAACTTACAAACATGGTAAGGTAACCCAAAACTAACTTGAAAAACAAACATATTTCTCTACATACGAGTTTCTTTACGAACCATAGATAATGAATTTAAAAATTAGTTTGATATCCGTAACAGCTGTGCCGCGAATAATTTGTGGAATCACATATTTAATTGCTAACCATAAATAGGAAGGTTAATAAAAAAATTAATGAAGACGCTGCGGTCGTGATCGCATTTAGCGCAATCTGTTCCAATCTTGAGATATCTCAATACATTTTTTTATGTTCTCGGAATTTCTCACACTTTGGTAGGCAGAGAATAAATAATCAAATCATATCAACGCATTTTTTTATAGAGAAGGGTGGCAAACGAGCAGGTGCCTCACGTGATGGTAAGTAACATTTCACCAAAGCTTAAAGACACTATGGAAAACGTAAGGTTAGGCAACTTGGTGAGTGCCGACGGGAAATTCGTGTATTAGTTTCTATATATATGAGAGATATTAAGAGAAAGAAAGGGACGGTAACTTATACCGCTCCTATGCAATTGCGTTGGTATATTTTAAAAAAAATACTGCAATGTTAATATTAATAGTATTATAATATATTATTAGTTAATATATTAATAGTTTTCCTCCTATTACGCAGCAATGTTTGTGACTGGAGCGGTTCACGACATTAGTCGAATAGCTGGCTAGAATTGTGACGTGATGTTTCGCAGTCTGCACATAAAGTAAGAGTAATATTTTCTACAAATGTGTCTATTTGTTACCGTTACCTTACTCAACAAAATTGCATTAATACTCTCACGTTGTCCCGAAAATATCTTGGTGGTTCGAAGGGACTTAACTGTCTAGACCTGTGTCTACTCCTGTATTGGGAATTGCGTGAAGATATTTATTTGTTTGTTAAAATATACCAAAAGGGATTAAAAATTACGTTTTATGCATTTCGTTCAGAGAAAATACTGAAATAAATAAAATTTGTAAATAATATTACATCTTTATTTTAATTGGCTGTTTGCCTTTTTACAAAATCATAGTATACTGTAAATGCAAAATGCTTTTAAATGTACTTGTTCATAATTATTGACAAGCAATGCACTTGTTTGTTGATTGTTTGACACATTTAGTTGTATTGAGTTTTAATTTTATTTCAAATGTTGATGTAAATTTAATTTACAATTTTAAAAGATACTGATACATATACTGTATTATATATTTAACAGAAAAAAACACAAAAGTCACTTTAAATTAAAATTGATATATCCTTAATTTATCCTTATCAATAAAAGTCATCTCTTTAAATTAATTGTCTCTTGTAGTTATATGTATATTTATGTATGGTCTTTAGAGTGTTTAAAATTCTTTTTATTTTTAATTATATTAAATTTATTAAATTAAAGAGAACCGCTACCTTTTTTGCCCTTGCCTTACCGTCTCAACGCTCTTACCTCTCAGCCACAGTGACTACACGCATCAGTTAATATTTTAAATCACTTTCTTTTTATTTGTGCCTGTTTTTGTTTTAAAAAGAGTACATACGATAGATAGAGACAACATCACATACATTGCTCAGATCCCAGAGTTATTAGCTTAAACCATTTTATTGAATCATAAACAACGATGGTACCACAAACACTTGTGCTTTGTACATTCTATTTGGCCTTCTGTTAAATACAAAATGCTAAGGTAGCTGTCAATAAACTATATTCCGAAAGAGCCCCGTCTTATTGATATCTCGATAAATTATACTTACATTAAAATATTACTCACTAAATACTTGCCATTTGCATCATTCCTGACTCAAAGGTCACGCTGTATGGCCAATGATAGCCTGCAACAAAAAACATCCACAAAAAGGATCACATCCTCTACGTTTGAGCCTCCGGCCTACTTCTATTGTCCGGCCAAATTAACTGATATTGTAGGCGAAGAAAACTTTCCTTATTGCATCTTTCCTTAAGAGAATAGAACTCGAGACACCTGATATGAATTCATACCATACATCCATACGATTTCACGTCGATGGTTCGAAAGAAAAGAATAAAAAATATCTTTGGTATTACTAATAGTAGAGGTAAAACTTAATACAAAATCGAATATAACACACACACACACACACACACACACACACACACACACACATACGCGCGCATACACACTCCTAACATTACACGATAAAAATCTAAAACTATAATTACGTGACTGCTTTTCAAATTGTGACTTTATCTAGTATTTGCATACAGGAAGTCCAAGTAATAATTGTAACAAAAACCTGAATTATGATAATACTCGATGGAAGAACGAAAATCTTTAATCAATTAAATCCTAATCCTTAACAATAGTACACGATCGAATGATAATTAAAAAGCCAACTTCAAGGTTATTCTCAAACAGAGCATCCAGCACCAACATGACACTAGTTCACGCACACATCGAAATCAGTTCATACAAACAGTCTTTACACTTATAGCATCTTGATCGATGAGAATCGGCCACTATAAATTAATATACACTTCATTAAACATGAGTTTTAAAGTTTTAAGAAGATTTCCAAACAAGTTCAATACCAGTGAATAAATTAGCACTTCATACATAAATTCCAAATTAACTGCCCACGTTTATGCGCATATTAAAGAAATATAAAAATGAATTTTCGTGTTCGTCTGTATCGAACATAGTTATTTTATGGATTGAGTTTTAGTTACTATCCAGTTACTTCTTTCAGACAGTACTGGGGAAAAGCATTCTTTAATTTTTTTTTTATAGAAAAGGGAGGCAAACGAGCAGATGGCTCACGTGATGGTAAGTGATTACCGCCGCCCATAAACACCCGCAATACCAGAAGCATAGCTGATGCGTTGCCACCCTTAGAGTGCCCCCCCCTTCCCAGAATTGGGGGAGGGAGGTGTGTGGGCCTCCGGTTACCTGCACTCACCAGACGAAACGCAGAAGTTTGTTAGACTTCTACTTACGCCGGTATTCTATGAGGTCGTGGTACTGCCTCGGTCGAGCCAGCCCATTCATGCAACAACAAAAGCTGATGCGTGGCTCTACCACTGTTAAAATTAATAATTGTTGATTTCCTTTTTAAAGTCATTGATTGCCTGCAGTTTATCAAAATTAGCTCCCCAAAGATTGCAACGTAGAATGTTACTATGCCATCAGATTCCGCGCAATATTCTGTAGGTCGTCGCCCCATCTCGTACTCAAGAACCTTTAGTTCCCAATAAAAAAATTATTTACTAGTAATTAAACGGTTCAACTAATAGTAATTGAGTGCTGACCTCCATAGTTATAACATCCGAAATGCTACAAATAATGTAACTGTATTTTTGAAAAACAAAGAAGAGTCTATGTCTATATTCTGTAAATCCAACAAGAAACAAGTGGTCCTTCGAGCCGGATTGAATCAGCCAGATTGTATTTGAACATGGATATTCAGTTAACTCTAAGTCGACCTCAGGACAGGTCGACTTAGAGTTAACTGAATATCCCTTTTCAGACATTCCTCTACCTAATTCGGTAAGGTTTGCGATGTTTCTCCTACAGCATGAAAGGGCCCATTTTGTTTCTTGGTTCTAATATATAGAAATGTGATATTATTTTAAAAATAGCAAACCTAAATTGAGACCATGATAAAAGTGAAAGGTACTTTTATCTATTGCAAATACATCAAACTCCTGGTAAAGCGCGAAAGCATACATATGATATGGTGAAGGTTTCTGCTAGAGAATCTTATTAGAAATATAGAAATCTAGTGGACTGTTTAACTATTGCCGAATAGGAAGAAATGTTTAACATATAAAACCGTGAACTTTAGTTTGCATTACTAATCATAAAAACATTGCTCAAAGCGGTGGAATAATTACTTAGTCTTCCTATTGCATACCGGTTTGACCTCTCGTGTCTTCGTACTCACCACCAGGTTCGAAGCCTAGTGTAGCTCGTTATCATATATCGGCCTCTCGACTCGTTTAGCCTTCGCGGCTTATGCAACAAAGCTGGGTTCTTCGGATTAATTTATTGGTATGTAATTCCTTTAAAGCCACTAAATGTTACGCCCGCGGCCTTTTAAGGTGCATTCCGTACGAATTCAAAATTTGTCGATATGTGTAAATGCATTCGTATGTGTTCATCTTATTACTTAAACGCGGTTATATTGTATAGATATACATTTGTACATTGCTAGCTCGAAAACTTTTTGGCTGATTTGTTTAATATATTGTATTTATTATGTTTTGCGTCCCAACTTTGTGTAAATAGGCGTAATAAAAAAAGTTATATAGTAGAAGTAATAAAGTAGTAGTAAGTATAGTTCGGAAATAACGAAGTAACGCAAACACCCA
The DNA here is from genome assembly GCA_029286605.1 of Sericinus montela. Classification (NCBI taxonomy): domain Eukaryota; kingdom Metazoa; phylum Arthropoda; class Insecta; order Lepidoptera; family Papilionidae; genus Sericinus; species Sericinus montela. The sequence goes on from JAGSMR010000044.1 coordinate 10,953,594, forward strand.
AACCTGAGACAGTCCAGAAAAAGTGGTTTTCTACATTGATCCGTCGGGGAATCGAAACCGGGACCTCAGAGCCGGCGACAGCATGAAAACCGCATGTGTACGCCACTCGTCTCAGTAGTTCGAATCGAGAGATAGGGCAATAATACATTTGTAATTAATTACAATTTAATTTGAATGGTATCAGTTATTTTTCAGAGATTATACCTTCATGCCATTTCCAATACAGGGGTATACGAAGTTATAGACAAATAAGTCTTTTTGACGAGAAAGAAAGAAAGTCACGATAGCCGAGTTGTTGGGTGGTCGGAATTTCGAGTCGAGAGACCCGAGTTCGATCCCCAGATGGCAGTACCAATGAGTTTTTCCAAAACGTATGTACGAATTTCATCGTTGGCTTGGACATAAAGGCGGCGACGGGCTCACCACCTGTCACGTTGTCCCGAAAATATCTTCGATGGAAGGTGGGTCAAAGGGACTTAATTGTCTAGACTTGACCTCTGTCTACCCCTGTATTGGGAATTGCGTGAAGATATTTTATTTTTTTAAGTCTTTTTGACCAACCTTTCACTGAAGAAATTTTTGGGAATACTTGACTGGTGGTGAGCCTGTTGCCGTCTTTATGTCAGAGCCAACGATATAAATCGTACGCAGGATTTTTTTGTAAAAAACGCATTGAGATGTGTCTACCTTCTGAGGATCCAACTCAGATCTCTTGCCTCGAATTCTGATCACACAACCTCACGGCTATCGTGACTGAATATAATGATTATATTAATGTAATTTGGTGGTATTACAAGTATTTTCAACAAGTCAAAAGAAACATTAGCTAATTATATATTATGTAGATAAATTAAAGAAAACTTTGAGGTGTCTTTATAAGAGCTACAGACGCCAAATTTTGTTTTGCCATGTTTTACAAGCATAAGGCGGTGTTTCATTTGAAAGGATGGGAATGGCGTGAAGATATTTGTTTAAATGATTGTATATCTAATAGTAGTAAAAATATAATTGTGTTGACATTTGTTTTTTTATAATATTGTTACTATAAAAAATAAAAGTCAATACGATTGTAAGAAACCAGTTACTCCAGTTCTTTAATTTAACGCTATTGTGGTGCATATTTTTCCTCTTTTGATTTTCTTACATATATTTACGCATTTTATCCGTACTGGGGTAGACAGAGGTGTAGAAAATTAAGTCATTTCGACACTCCTTTCACCGAAGCTTATCTGGGAGCCTATCGCGGTCTTAATGTCCATGCTAAAGGTAAAATATACTTACATACATATATATTTACAAATAGATATACAAATATATCTATATTTATGTAGATAAATATTTATAAATAAATATTGACATTCAATACTCGAGGACAAACATTCATATTCAGCACACTAACGTTAGCTTCTAGCGGGATTCGAACCAATAATCCTTAGCTTCGAAGGCTGCATCATTAACAACTGGGCTATCGAGTCGGTTCTCAACCTTAAACTTAGTAATAATGTATTGTAAGTATCTTCTTATTCAATTCAAAATGAAGGTAATTCATGACACGTTGTTTTGAAATTTGAATAGCCACTGACCTGCCCCAAGTAATCCGGAGAGAGTTAGCATGTGCTCGGAGAAATACGATTAATGCATATTGATGACCTTAGTGTCGCCATCTCGAGGTCCCGGGTTCAATTCCCGGACGGGTCAATGTAGAAAAACAACTTTTTTACATTTTCTTGGGTCTAGGTGCTTGTGGAGCCTTCGTTATTTCCGATTCCCATACCTTAAGTGCTCTAGCATCTTACATTGGAATCGGCGCAATGTTGTGACGTTGTTCCTATCTGTCTATATATGTATATTAAAATTTAGAAATGTATGGGTTATCGAAAAGCAGTTATTGGAAAAATAAATAAATAAATTTTTGATGAACCGATAAACTAGTTGGTAGAGACGCTGTCTTCAAAGCTATAGATAGCGAGTTCGAATCCCGCTAAAGGTCAATATTTGTGTTTGTATTCGAGTGGTGGATGTTTTTATGTATATATGAATATTTGTGTATATGAATATGTCTAAGTAAGTATGTAACCGTTGTCTTGTGAGATCTCTTAGGAGAAATTTTAAGAAATTAATATTTTAACACTGGCCCCTTAATATATGTGTATGAAAATTGTAATAATGTATGTGCATAAAACATTAATCCTTTTAGCAAGACTTCTGATATGCATAATGTAAATACTAGGAACTAACTTATACTTGTAACACCGGATACTTGACTTCATAGAGTTAGTAACTCGTTTTTAGGGCGGTTTATACGCTTCTACAACAAAATCCCGGTAAATGTGTAAAACCTGTCTATTAACAGGTTTAAGAAATTTAAGCTTGTAACACCGGATACTTGACTTCATAGAGTAAGTAACTCGTTTTTAGGGCGGTGTATACGCTTCTACAACAAAATCCCGGTAAATGTGCAAAGCCTGTCTATTAACAGGTTTAAGATATTTATTAAAGAAAAACATTATAGGTTATTATATGTTAAGTTATTATAATATAAATGAATATATTAATGACAGTAACCCCTGGGAATTAGGTGATCGCGCCCATGCTATTTCTAGGAAATATCACATCACATTGTATTATACAGTATATTGTAAAAAATATTGACCAAAAAATAGCATACCTAGGGGTTTCTTTCGCCAGTTTTTTCTCCGTTAGAGGAACCTCAGTACGAAACGGTGGCAGCTTAAAAATTACTATCGATAAACGAATGTTCATTTTTATGTCAAATAAATGATATGATTGATTGATGGATATAAGTCCATCAATCAATGACATGTAGTGGTGAGCCCATCGCTGCCTTTATCGGGGGCAATAGGCTCACCACCTGCCACGTTGCCCAAATGAATCTTCGGTGACAAGTGGGTCTAAAAGACTCATTGTGGGCCATTCGTGGTTATTTTATGCATAGATTGGAACGACATTACAAGCATGGCACTGAACCCATAGTAAGTCGCTTTAGCAGTTGTGTTGTGAAATTTGAAGGAGCAAAGTTACCTTAAAGTAAGGTTTTTTTACAGTGGCCTTTTTGTACATTGTCTACAGGTATACTAATTAGTATAATTTCGTCTCTAAGTTTGTTAATTTTTGCTTCATTGTTTACTTTTCTTGATTTGATTTATTATGATTGTAGTGAAACATTTATTGCGTAGTGAAATATTTATTGAACGCGTGCAATCAAAAATACTAGTTTCAAAAACACAAATATTTTGTTTTGGACTCGAGACACTGTAAAAAAAAGTAGTTTTCTGCATTGTCCCATCCGGGAATCGAACCCGGATTCTTAGAGCTGGCGATAGCAACCGGTGTATATGCCACTTAATCATGTAGAGTAATACACCCATTCCCTTCTCTTGTTGCTTATGAAATGGACGCATACGATTTATCACCTATAAAATATTGCAATAACTGTTTCGTGCGGTTATTGATTAAAATTACGTTAGGTAAAATACAAAGGGTTCCGTAAGTTATAAGCATCCAAAACAAAATAGTTTGTGTTTAAATATATGAAGAAAAAAACAGTCAATACTATAAGTTTTTTGTTAGCCCTATTACTGAAGTCAGTTCCATACGTCATCGACGACAGCCTCGCCGCTTGGGAGTCGGCCAGATCGCCGACACGCGCCTCGCTGCGTGTGAATCGGTCAGATCGCCGACAAGCGCCCGCCGCTTTTGAGTCGGCCAGGTCGCCGACATGCGCTCCGCTGCACGGGAGACGCGTTCCATTGACAATACAAGTGTGATTTGTAAATTATAGTGAATATATTATTCGCCATTACCTATTACCTATTGTAATTAATTTATCAATTCTATAATATGTTTCTTGGTGAACAATAAAAAACATTTTATTAATTTTTTACTATTGGTGCCCTGAGGCAGTATCAGTTTAAAGGCCGGCAACACATCTGCTATTCCTCCGGTATTGCAGATGTTCATGGCGGCGGTAATCACTTACCATTACGTGTGTCACCTGCTCGTTTGCCTCCCTTTTCTGTAAAAAAAAGGTCAATATTTTTAATAAAGAACTTACATTTTCTAGACCTCAGACGTTATTGTCAAAACCGGTCCTACCTTAGTATGGGAAAGTGATCAAAGATAAAAAAGTAATAAAATAGTGGATGGGAAATGGCTTGAGAAAGACGCTTGATAATTCGTTCTTTTTTTGGAAGACCTGTGACTTATGAATGAGCAAACCAGTAGACTCGAGTTCAATCCCCGAGAAGATCACTCATCTGTACCCATCTCTTTGTACGATTTATATCGGTGGTCTGGTACATTAAGAAGTCGACTGACTAACCATCTGTATCAAATGAGACCCAATGAAAATTTCATCTACAGAGCGAAGCGGAAACGCGTGAAGATATAATAAAATTCTTTACATCCCGGCGCAGATCTCCACTCAATGTCTAAATAAATCCACAATATATTGTACGGATCCGAATCGGTAAAAGTCTTGTTGAATCCATCTCGGATTCATCGCTAATCGATTCCGGTCAAGGCCGTTTACTGGCTGCAAATAAAAAAGTAAATAAAAATTATGAATAAATGCAATACTTCATTTACAACATACCGTTATTGTGGAATCCGTCATTACTCTTTAAATCGAAGTTGAATTTAAAAGTGTATACTAGAGATATATTCGTACATTATATGTATATTATACATTATTATAGTATATATCATTGTATATTATACATAAAAAGGTTGATAATAGCCGAGTTCCGTGACCGAATTCCAGTTTTATGATGAATATGTATGTATTTTTGTACTCGAAGTTTCGGATGTGTATCTGTGTAAGTAAATCTATGTTGCTTACCATCTAGGGATCGAATCTCTTGACTCGAATTCCGACCACTCAACCGCTCGGCTATCGTGTCTTCAACAAACGAATGAAGTATTAACGAATGCTATATAGCACTATAGAACAGTACAAAATACAATGTTGATAGGTACAGTACATAACACAAGTTAAGTTAGATTATATATTGAAATTAGTTATTCACCTAATCATTTACTTGTTTTCGTTCAAGCAATAAATTTTTATATCATTTAGTTATAGCTCGCGTGGAGAATACATTTTTTTCTCTATAGGCCTGTATTTATGATGTCATTTTAGAAACATCCGTGTCTGATCTATAAAACCTGGTTATTACTAATTAACGATGAAGATTTCTTTGAAGCCAATCCAATTATTTCGGCGTATCACTTCCGTGGTTCCATTTGCTACGGGCTTAAAAATCTGACTCCGATCTTCTATAGATAATAAATAAATAAAAAATAAATATCTTCACGCAATTCCCAATACAGGGGTAGACAGAGGTCCAGTTTAGACAATTAAGTCCCTTTGACCCACCTTCCACTGAAGATATTTTCGGGACAACGTGATAGGTGAAGCCCGTGAGCCCGTCGCCGTCTTAATGTCCCAGCCAACGATATAATTCGTACATAAGTTTTTGAAAACCCCATTGGTTCGAGCTTGCCACCTGGGGATCGAACTCGGGTCTCTTGACATCAAATTCCGACCACCCAACCACTAGGCTACCGTAACTCTTTCTATTTTGATCTTCTTCATATGTTTATCGATAAATCTGAAGGAATGGATAATGAATAGATGTTATTCTAGTTTTTCTTTAAATTCGAATTAGTGGTCACGATAGCCGAGTGGTTGGGTGGTCGGAATTTTGAGTCAATAGATCCGAGTTCGATCCCCAGTTGGTAGGCTTGTACCAATGGGTTTTTCAAAAACTTATGTACGAATATCGATAGCTTGGACATAAAGACGGCGACGGGCTCACCACCTGTCACGTTGTCCCGAAAATATTTTCGGTGAAAGGTGGGTCGAAGGGACTTAATTGTCTAGACTCGACCTCTGTCTACCCCGGTACTGGGAATTGCGTGAAGATATTTTATATTATTTTTTTAATTCGAGCTATTTTAAGCTTTAAGAAGACATCAAGGTTTTAACGCGGTTATTACAACCTTTCTTTTATTTTTACGAAATATCTCTCTCTGCGTAGCTTTGGCAGATGGGTTGGTGATCAAATAACAAGACATTTCGCACCTTAAAAGGTGCTAACCATCTGCTGTTTATTTTGATTTTGTTTTAGATCTGGTAATTTTAGAGATGGTTAAACCGTCATTCGTCGGTTGCCATGACGATTTTCCGGGTCGCCTATTCCCTTAGTCGCCTATTATGACCCCCACGGGGTGAAAGGGGGTGTCAATATTCTTACGCTGTTACTACACGACCATGCTTGCTTAACAATGAAAGAAAGAAAGAAAGAAAGACAACATTATTTAAAAATTTAAATCATCCTAAGCAGTAGTGTACATAGAATTTATTTTTTTAATTTTACGCATTCTCTTAATATTCAGGCAGTTAGAGGTCCAGAAAATTTAGTCTTTTCGACCAACATTTCAATGGAGATTATTTGGGATGATGTGGCAGGTGGTGAGCCTGTCGCCGTGAGCCTGTCGCCAACCACTCGGCTATCGTGACTAAATATTTCCAAATAATTTAAATTTATAAATACTTTATGAAGTAAATATATTTTAAGTACAAAATTAAAAAGGAGTTAGTTTACTATTGACAGTTTATTTATTCTTTATTTCATATTAATCTATTGATGTATTTTAATATTAATGTATTGATTATTTCAAGGAAAGTAAATAAATAATGTTGTAAAAAATTCTACGTTAAGTTTTTTTAATGATTCTTCTCAAAGAAGGTTTTGTTTTTGCGAACCTTAATTGAATAAATTCCTACTTATGTCCGCGGAACTATGACCACAGATGTTGTCGAGTATTCCGATATATGAACACTGCCTTATGGCATAGATTACTTAATTTAAATCTCTATACATCACGTTACGCACGCCTCTTTGAAATCTTAAAAACTACGACTCGACCCGACCTTTTTGCACCAGCCCAGAACGTATCGCCTCGCGCAACGCCTTCGATCTAACCTCCCACACAACTCCGCGCGAAAGCCTGACATTTGCACTTGACTCGCGCATCACAAATGCCATGTCTATTTCAACAGGCTAGATGTCGTAAAGCCCCAATATCTAATATACTTAGACTAGTCTCTGTATAAATATTGATTATCAACACAATTGATGCGCCTATTGTATGCTAATACACTATAGAGGCATTATAACTTTATATTAACAGAAATATATTGACACATATATGATGGAACATTAATTTGGAGAGCCTTAAATGATTTGGCTGTTTAAATTGAAAAGAATATCTACATGCCATTCCCAACTGAGGTAAACAGAGGTCTAAACTACTAACAGCTTATCGCCGTTATTATGTTCAAGTCAACGATATAAATTGTACATGTTTTAAAAAATACCACCTGGGGATCGTACTCGGGTCTCTTAACTCGAATTCCGATCACAAAATCACTCGACCATCGTGAGCCGTAGATTGTCGTATAAATGCGAGCGCTCGAAAAAGTTTTAATTTTTTTTTGCTGTTTAAAGTCCACAAATGGTTTGCGGTGTGACCATAATCCCAAATGGTCAAATTTGAATAATAGAACACGTTGGTATAACAGAATGTTGTCAAATGGTCTTTAGCATGTGACATTTGTCGTGGCACCGACTGGACCCACCGACCTTGAATATCCGTCGGAAATATATTTATATTACGCAGATCTTTGGATCTAAGTTTATTTTAAATATTTGATTATAAAGGATTACTAACAACTAGCTGCCCCACGCGGCTTCGCACGCGGTATAACACTTAACGCGTAATCCTAATTATTTCTCTGAAATGGTAAATTTTAAAAAAGTAGCTTAAGTTACTACTTATAACAACAGCAAATATTTTTTAAATACATTTTTTTACTTTTTTCGTAAAAAATATTTTTTTACTAAAAAGTACCCTATGTTACTTCTAATACCTCCAAGAATATTTAAAGTGTACAAAGTTTCATGATGATCAGTTGAGTAGTTTTCGCGTGAAAGCGTAACAAAAAAACTTACATTCACATTTATAATATTAGTAAAGATATATTACGTTACTTTGAACAAAGAATATATGTTCACGCCGTTCCCGATACTGGAGTAGACAAAGGTACAGACAATTAAGCTCTTATGACCCACCATTACCGATGATAGCGTGACTAGTTTTTTTGGGACAACGTAACCCTTTCGAAGGTTTTTTTTCCAATACTTAGATTCAGTATATATCGTTGGCTTTGATATAGGCGGCAGGCTAACCATCCCTCTCGTTGTTCCAAAATAAGCCTCTATATTAGGAAATGTATGAGGATAATAAACGTAGTAATATTTTTAAAATTTGTATATTTAGAGTAATCTCCCAAACTAATAATCTTATTTTAAACATTTAAGAGCTACATGATACGGGTGCTATGAATTTATTTGTAGCCTACCATAAGTTCACTGTGGAGTATAGATCTCTCCTAAAGCTTGTCACTTACAACTGCGGCATTAAGCTGAGTCGGTCTTTTTGCCCATTGCACCACGTCTCATATGTCATTGATAAAAAAGTATTATTTTTTGTGTCATTTTTATCTTTATTTAAAGTTACTTTACTTTCGTCTTTAAGTTTTATAATTTCGTGGTGTATTATGTGCAATGTGCAATAAATGTTTCTTTCTTTCTTTTTTACTTAGAACGGTCCATTATCACCTACATGCAACGACTCCCCGCAATATTGTCCAGATCTTTGTCCGTCAATGTTCCCGGGATTCATCCTACACTGCTATAGACTACGAATTATAGCCTTAACAACGTTTCTTATATTATACACTTATTTATATTTATATAAAGAGTGGCACACAACACACCGGATTTCTATGTGTCGCCATCTCGAGGTCTCGGGTTAGATTTCCGGTCGAGTCAACATAGAAAAACTACTCTTTCTACATATTCTCGGGTCTGGGTGTTTGTGGTGCCTTCGTTGTTTCCGATTCCCATACCTCAAGTGCTTTAGCACCTTACATTGGGATCGTAGCAATGTATGTGATGTTGTCCCTATCTATATATCTATATATTATATACTTATTTATATTTATATAAAGAGTGGCGTACACACCGGTTTTCACGGTGTCGCCAACTCTGAGGGTTTGATTCTCCCGGGTTCGATTCTCGAACGGGTCAGTTTAGAAAACTAGGTTCTCTGAATTTTGTTAATAATAAATAAATATCTTCACGCATTTCCTAATACAGGGGTAGACAGAGGTCTAGTCTAAACAATTCAGTCCCTTTCATCCACCTCCGATCGAAGATATTTCGGGACAACGTGATAGGTGGTGAGCCTGTCGCCGTCATTATGTCCACGACAACGATATAATTCGTACATACGTTTTTGAAAAACCTATTGGTATGAGCCTGCCACCTGGGGATCGAACTCGGGTTTATCGACTAGAAATTCCGATTACCCAACCACTCAGCTTTCGTGACTTTTAATGTCATTTTAGTTGAATTTTCTAAGATCTGGGTATTTGTGGTGCCTTTGTTGTTTCCGATTCCATAAAACAACTGCTTTAGATACTTTGGGATCAGAGCAACGTATGATGTTATCACTATCTATGTATTATGTGCTATGTAAGTATTCATTAATCTACATATTATACTAGTGTTGTAGATGATGCGAATCGGCTTGAACAATTTACTTAATAAAGAGCTCATAAAGATCTTAATATACAATTAGCTAAGAACAATACCCAAATAACTATTTATCAATAAATATCAACTTATAATATATTACCCAAATATCCAATTTTTTTCTCTTTAATTTAATACCCAAATAGTTCGTATTAAAGATCATATCGTTTCCGTCACCGTCGAATTCGGCTGGTTCACCTTGACACATCGCAAATGTCGCGTCCGCGTGTTTGCTAATTTTACAATTCATTTAAAAAAAAAACTAGATATAACTCACTTGCATTACGTGAAGCGCCATGTAGGCGATGAACATTTATCGATGTCGTGATACTATTTGTCACATTTCCATTGTCGCGTGACGATACGAAATAAAAAAAAAAACTTAATATTTTTTTATGCTCATGCATGTTTTTAATTCTGTGACAGAAGTCTAGATATTTAAGTCATTTCGACTCATATTTCATAGAAGTTTTTTCGTTATACAATGGTAGAGGATGAGCTTGTTGCTTTCTGAGGAACTCGATTTTACTGCATCCAGTGCCACCCAACTACTCGGCTATGGTGGCTCAACAATTGGTTTTTTTTTTATTTAATAATACACCTTACATTAGCCGATTACAGTCACGATAGCCATGTGGTTGGGTGGTCGGAATTTCGAGTCGAGAGACCTGAGTTCGATCCCCAGGTGCCAGGCTCGTACCAGGGTTTTTCAAAAAACGTTGGCTTCGTTGGATTGGACAGAAAGACGGCGACGGGCTCTCCACCTGTCACGTTGTCCCGAAAATATCTTCGATGGAAGGTGGGTCAAAGGGACTTAATTGTCTTGACTTGACCTCCGTCTACCCCAGTATTGGGAATGGCGTGAAGATATTTTTTTTATACCTTACATTCAAATATTAAAAGTCCTATAACAAATTTAAAAACCACTTAAATAAGTTGTGTTGTGTCTTTTGCTTTGTGTTTTGTGTCAAATGCCATATGAATCCTTTTCACTCTGTTCCTTCTTATGGCTTTAATATAGTAAATGTAATGGTTTCTGGTATTTTACTTCAGTATAATTTAAAACTATTTCGGTATGGCATTTTTGAAACAAACTTTCTAGACCAAAACAAAGTAGGCCTCTAAAAGCCCCCACAACTTTTCAAATTCTTCATATTACCTCGACATACATGTACATTAAATTACAGAGAAAATATTTTAATTTTTTTTTTTTATTTAATAATACACCTTACATTAGCCGATTACAGTCACGATAGCCATGTGGTTGGGTGGTCGGAATTTCGAGTCGAGAGACCTGAGTTCGATCCCCAGGTGCCAGGCTCGTACCAGGGTTTTCAAAAACGTTGGCTTCGTTGGATTGGACAGAAAGACGGCGACGGGCTCTCCACCTGTCACGTTGTCCCGAAAATATCTTCGATGGAAGGTGGGTCAAAGGGACTTAATTGTCTTGACTTGACCTCCGTCTACCGTCGAATTCGGCTGGTTCACCTTGACACATCGCAAATGTCGCGTCCGCGTGTTTGCTAATTTTACAATTCATTTAAAAAAAAAACTAGATATAACTCACTTGCATTACGTGAAGCGCCATGTAGGCGATGAACATTTATCGATGTCGTGATACTATTTGTCACATTTCCATTGTCGCGTGACGATACGAAATAAAAAAAAAACTTAATATTTTTTTATGCTCATGCATGTTTTTAATTCTGTGACAGAAGTCTAGATATTTAAGTCATTTCGACTCATATTTCATAGAAGTTTTTTCGTTATACAATGGTAGAGGATGAGCTTGTTGCTTTCTGAGGAACTCGATTTTACTGCATCCAGTGCCACCCAACTACTCGGCTATGGTGGCTCAACAATTGGTTTTTTTTTTATTTAATAATACACCTTACATTAGCCGATTACAGTCACGATAGCCATGTGGTTGGGTGGTCGGAATTTCGAGTCGAGAGACCTGAGTTCGATCCCCAGGTGCCAGGCTCGTACCAGGGTTTTTCAAAAAACGTTGGCTTCGTTGGATTGGACAGAAAGACGGCGACGGGCTCTCCACCTGTCACGTTGTCCCGAAAATATCTTCGATGGAAGGTGGGTCAAAGGGACTTAATTGTCTTGACTTGACCTCCGTCTACCCCAGTATTGGGAATGGCGTGAAGATATTTTTTTTATACCTTACATTCAAATACTAAAAGTCCTATAACAAATTTAAAAACCACTTAAATAAGTTGTGTTGTGTCTTTTGCTTTGTGTTTTGTGTCAAATGCCATATGAATCCTTTTCACTCTGTTCCTTCTTATGGCTTTAATATAGTAAATGTAATGGTTTCTGGTATTTTACTTCGAAGTATAATTTAAAACTATTTCGGTATGGCATTTTTGAAACAAACTTTCTAGACCAAAGCAAAGTAGGCCTCTAAAAAGCCCCCACAACTTTTCAAATTCTTCATATTACCTCGACATACATGTACATTAAATTACAGAGAAAATATTTTAATTTTTTTTCGTAGCATTCCGATAACTATCACATCTTCATGCCATTCCCAATACAGGGATAGACATCTAAGTTTTTTTTTTAAGTAAGGTACGTTGAGTATATGTATGCTTCAGAGAATGTCTGTTTGAAATATTACCATTTCTTTCGTATTCTGGTAAACATATTGGTGTTTTAAAATCAAAATATTGTCGGAAGCAAAACGAAGAGATTCGCAATATGGCAGGTTTAAAAGATGGCCTTGTCACAAAAATTGATAAGGGCGTGCTTCGTTGGTTTGCGCACGTTGAGCGAATGAGTGAAGACCGAATGGTAAAGAAAATATATAGCGCGAAAATTAATATTAAAAGGTGTCGAGATAGACCGAGACTAACTTTCGAAGACCATGTGCACAAATTTCTCGAAGAGGGTCAGGAGTACTCGGATACCTAGATGTGCATGTATGAAGAAGATGATGAATCTGAAAGAAGCGAAAGAGATAGGTACGGATCGTGACACTTGGAGATCTGTTCTCTCTGGCTACCCTGTCAGGGATTGTGCGTGAAGATAAGTAAGTAAGTAAAATATTGTCTCACTGTATTTCATGGTATTCTATGGCACAAAGTGTAATGTTTACATTTTAAACTTTTCTAAAGTTTCCCTAATAAATGTTTTAAAGTAAACATACTAATATTAATATCTTATTAGTATAGTTTATTGCTATGCCCAAATGGGTATCATGATATTGTACTAAACACTCTTAGAATAACTTATGTTAGCTCATGAATGCAATAAAAACTTTGACTTTAAATATCGTGATACAATGGAAATAGTTCCGAGTGGCGTAAAATGGTAATGTCCGGCATTAAACATTCAACGGTATTTGCGAATATCATCACGACGTTACAACACGTAGACACGTGGTCGGCGAAGACAGGAGACTGGTTTTGTTATAGTCATTATGTCAGGTAATGGGCGCAAACACAATAGACTTTTCTATATAGCATTCACAGTCCACATTATATCAGTGCTGGTAGCAATAGACAGAAAGGGATGGTATATTCTTATAAAGATACGAAGAGGAAATTTTATATCATATTTTTTAGTAATATATTCACGAAATTCCCAATAAAGGGGTAAGATATAATTCGTTCGCTTTTTGAATATTTCACGAAAATAGTAGAACGGCGGGCCCGAAATTTATTTAATTATTTATTTATCTTCACGCACTGTCTCTGACGGGGTAGCCAGCGAGAAAATTTTTTCGATTAATTGCTACGTTAATTCCATCAACACCATCTAGATGCTTGGCATTCCACCACAGTGCGTTTTTCGCGGAATTTTCTGCCACGCACTTGCACTTTATGGGATGTGCTGCCGTCAGTGGCTTTTCTGGACCGATACGACTAAGGGACCTTCAAGAAAAGAGCCTATACCTTTCATCTAGTATTGCAGGTGTTTGTGGGCATCGGTAATCACTTACCATCACTTGTGCCACTTGCTCGTTTGCTGCTCGTTTCCTTATTCTATAAAAAAAGTTGTTTCGCAATCCGTACCCTTAACCGTTAGGCTACTGACGCTACTATTTATATTTGATCATTATTAAATTAAACATGTAAGTTATTGATGTTATTGAAAAAATTACTTCGCAACACTTCGCATGCAAATATAAAAAGGGACATGTTACCTGGTCCGAAGAGAAGAAGAGCACAGATGCGTGCACTAATTCCACTGTATGCACCACCACCACCACACTCAAACTTACTTTACTTTACAATGAATTTCCGCAAAGTAACGCCTGAGTCAATTAACTATGTAATTTATTGTTAAAATCTAAATGTCGAATTGCTGCTAATTAATGTTACGGTTTTTCCGTTTGCAACTAAATAATAAAAAATAAAATAAATAAATATCTTCACGAAATTCCCAATAAAGGGGTACACAGAGGTCTAGTCTAGACAATTAAGTCCCTTCGACACACCATCGAAGATATTTTCGGGACAACGTGACAGGTGGTGAGCCCGTCGCCGTCATTATGTCCAAGCCAACGATATAATTCGTACATAAGTTTTTTTTAGAAAAACCTATTGGTATAAACCTGCCACCTAGGGATTGAACTCGGCTCTCTTGTATCGAAATTCCAACCACCCATGTATGTGTATATAGTAATAAGCTAGGATAAGCTACTAACTACTACTATTTAGGGTACGGATTGCGAAACAACTTTTTTTTACAAAATAAGGAGGCAAACGAGCAGGTGGCTCATGTGATGGTAAGTGATTACCGCTGTCCACGAACACCTGCAATACCGGAAGAATAGCAGATGCGTTGCTGGCCTTTCAAAAAGGTATAGGCTCTTTTGTTAAAGGTCCCTAAGTCGTACCGGAAAAACCGCGGCAGTACGTTCCATAAAGCGCAAGTCCGTGGCAGAAAATTCCGCGACCTCTGTCTATCCCTCATAATTAAATTAATTTATTGTTAAAAATCTAAATGTCGAATGTAAATAATATATTATTATAAAGCAACATGAGGAATGGCTACAAACAACACCGTTATTCATTGGAAATTATAACAAATAATAAAAAAATACATAATTACAGTTGTATTTCATTTCAAAAATGTTCGCTATTTAAAAAGACACTCTCGATCTATAAGAACACGATCTATAAAGATCGCTGTAGGATTTTATTTCAAACTAGCCTCGCCTTTTGTTCTCGCTTAGATTTTCATTATTGCATGTACTAGTATGTTGTATCTTCTAACCATCTGCGTTGATGAGTCGCGTACGCACCGGTTTCATGGTGTCGTCAGCTCCGAGGTCACGGGTTCGATTTCCGGGCGGGTCAATGTTGAAAACTAATTTTCTTGTATTGTCACGGGTGTTTCTTTGTGGTACCTTCGTTGTTACCGATTCCATAACGCAAGTGCTTTAGCTACTTACTTTGGTATATGAGCAATGTATGTGACGTTGTATTTATGTCCTATCTATTTATGTATGTTGCTGCTTCACTAATATACATATATAGATAGATACATATATAGATAGGGATAAAATCACATACGGATCCCAATGTAGGGTGCTAGTGCACTTGAGGTATGGGAATCGGAAACAATGAAGGCACCACATACACCTAGACCCGTGAAAATGCAGAAAAAGTGGTTTTCTACATTGACCCGACCGGGAATCGAACCCTCGGGACCTCGAGATGGCGATACCTTGAAAACCGGTGTTTACGCCACTCGTCCACGGAGGTCGTCAATATAAGTTGTAGTATGATCTCTGTATTTATGGAACTGGGGTATAACTAATATAACTAATAAATACCCCACGGCAGGTACGGACTTAGACGACACCTAGACCGAGAAGAAATCTACCGCCTTTGGATAAATTTTAAATTAATACTCTGTATACATTTCACGGTTATACTAAATAGACGGATGAATAGATAGATATATAAAAAAAATCTTTACGCCATTCCCAATACAGGGCTAGACAGTGGTCTCGACAATTAAGTCTTTTCGACCCACCTTCTACCGAAGACATTTTTAGGACAACGTGACAGGTGGTGAGTCCATCGCAACATAGGTCTGAAAAAACCCATTGGTACGAGCCTTGTGGATCGAACACAATAGGCTATCGTGACTAAGAATTCAAAAAATATATATGAATAGATAGATGTATAAAATACTCTTTATTGCACACTAGTAGTATACTACACAGACAATTAACAAAGAAAGTAAGGACGGTTTATTCCCAAAACTCGGTAACACTTACATACTTACTTATCTTCACGCACAATTCCTGACGGGGTAGCCAGGGAGAACAGATCACCAAGTGCCACGACCGTTACATACCTCTTTCGCTTCTTTCAAATTTATCATCTTCTTCATACATGCACGTCGAGGTATCCGAGTACTCTTGACCCTCCCCTCTTCGAGCACTTTGCTCAAAAGATCTTCGGAACTAGGTCTCGGCCTACCTCGACCCCTATTAATATTAACTTTCGCACTATAAACTTGTATTTGTCACACGGTAACATATTATTTAAAAAAATCTTCACGCCATTTTCAATACTGCGGTCCACAGAGGTCTAGACAATAAAGTCCTTTCGACTCTTCTTTCACCGAAGAAGTATTTGGGACATTGTCACAGGAATTCCGATAGCCCAAAACAATAGGCTATCGTGACTTAGAATTAAAAAAAAGATGAATAGATAGATATATAAAATACTCTTTATTGCACACAGAAAATATAACGTAAAATTTATTAAGGTAGTTGTAAGTAAAATTATAATGGTATGGTAACACAAATATCGGTTTTATCGCTAAAAGCGATTTCTTCTGTAAATAGATAAATTTTAATAAATATACTTAAACAAATACACATTTCATGTAGAGCAAAAATTTAAACACGAATTATATCGTTGTATCTCTGTCTACCCTGTATTGGGAATTTTTGGGGTCTGAAAAGATAGAGCTAGAGACCCATACATTACATAGTCCAGACCTGGCACCATGTCATATCTCCAGGAGAGGTGTGACATTTTCGGAGCTTGACTTCATTTGGGCTTCAGTCGGACACCTCGGTAGCCGGAAATTCGGATTAACCTGGAGGGCTTCCGTCCGATGGGATGTTATAATATGTAATTTAATGAAGAGTGTTTGTGGTTTTTTATTGTGTCGGGTTCCAAAGTGACTGAAGCAGTTGTGTAGCTGCTTCAGTCACTTTGGGATCAGAGCAACGTATGTGATGTTGTCACTATCTATGTATCTAATTATCGTCTTTTCGTTTAAAGATTTAAAAATAACGTCTTTACGCCAATTCTAATACTGGGGTAGACAGATGTCTCCACATTCAAATTCAATCAACCTACTGAGGCGCGAGTGGTCTGCTACTGCGATCGCCCATCCGCTTGCCAAGCTTGGCGATTATGGAAAATCCTCCCTATGGGAGGCCTATGTCCTGCATTGAACTTTAATAGGCCGTTATGCATGGTCAACGACCTCCGTGGCCGATTGGCATAAACACCGGTTTTCAGGGTGTCGCCATCTCGAGGTCCCGGGTTCGATTCCCGATCGGGTCATTGTAGAATAACCACTTTTTCTACATTTTCTCGGGTCTGGGTGTTTATGGTGCCTTCGTTGTTTCCGATTCCCATACCTCAAGTGCTTTAGCATCTTAAATTGGGATCGGAGAAATGTATGTGATGTTGTCCCTATCTATGTATGTACTTATAGTATATTATGCATGTATGTATTATATTTTAATAGACCCTTAGATTCCAGTCAGCAAAGCAAAAATAAAATATCCCTAAACAATGATTTAAATAAATGTCTCGATACTAATAATTCTCGCCGCTGCAAAATACGTGCCAAATTTAAAAATAGAACAGCGGCCATAATGAATAAACATCGACAGCCGCTCCGTGATGTCGTTCAACGATTATCTTGACCTTGACATTCACTTTCCACGTCCACGTTGAAAGCAAGTGGTGACCGATTGAATATATTATTTAACTAATACAAAACCGGCTTATTAACCGTCTTCATTGGCGTGGTCTAATTGAACTACGACCGGTTCCTGTATCAGATGGACATTCCTAATTTAGAGTTGTAGAGTATTAACACAGACAATTAACAAAGAAAGTAAGAACGGTTTATTCCCAGAACACGGTAACACGGTTTCGTTACAATCGTTATGTCAGGTAATGGGTGCACACACAATAAACTTTTCTATATAGCATTCACAGTCCACATTCTATCGGTGTTGATAGCAATAGACAGAAAGGGGTGGTATATTCATATGAGGATACGACACGAACATTTTATGTCATATTTTATTTAATATTTCTTTAGTAATATCTTTATCAATCAATATCTTCACGCAATTCCCAATACAAGGAATTGCGTGAAGATATTGATTGATTGATTCACGCAATTCCGTATAAAGGGGTAGACAGAGGTCTAGTGTTGACAATTAAGTCCCTTCGACCCACCTTCCACCGAAGATATTTTCGGGACAACATGACAGTTTTTTTAACATAACATACATAAGTTACATAACATAAGTTTTTTTAAAGACCCGTTGGTACGAGCCTTCCACCTGTGGACGAACTCGGGTCTCTTGACTCGAAATCCAACCACCCAACCACTCAGATATCGTGACTTATGTAATATGTATGTGTATATAGTAATTATAATCAAAGATAACTAGTAGCACCAATAGCCTATAGTTGAATGGCGGGCCAGAAATTTATTCATTATCTTCACGCACTCTTTCTGTCAGGGTAGCCAGGGAGAACAAATCGCCAAGTGACACGATCCTTACATACCTCTTTCGCTTCTTACAGATTCATCATCTTCTTCAGGCATGCACGTGTAGGTATCCGAGTACGCTTGATCCTCTCCTCTTCGAGCAATTTGCTCAAAACGATATTATAATAACGATAATAACGATAATATAAACGATATTAATCGTATATAAGATTTTGAAAAAAAAAAACCGATTGGTACGAACCTACCTTCTAGGCATTGAACTCGGGTCCCATGACTCGAATTCCGAACACCCAAACACTCGGCTTTCAGGTAACACATTATTGAATAATGTATTCAATAATGTGTTACCTGATAGCCGAGTGTTTGGGTCTTAATATAATAGTAAAAGATAATAGTAAAAGATAATAGTAACCCATGGGAATGAGAGAAAAGAAAAGAGCCTATACCTTTCTCAAACATTTCTCTCTCTTTCTCTCTCTCTCTTTCTACCTTTCTCTCAGGTAACACATTATTGAATACATTAATAATAGTAACCCATGACAATGAGAGAAAAGAAAAGAGCCTATACCTTTCTCAAAGGCCGGCAACGCATCTGCTATTCCTCCGGTATTGTAGATGTTCATGGGCGGCGGTAATCACTTACCATCACGTGTGCCACCTGTTCGTTTGCCACCCTTTTCTATAAAAAAATAGATCATCGCTCATTATATTGTTAATTACAAATTAAAATAAAAAAGGAATATATCTACGCAGTTTCTTTCACCTGTTTTTTCTCCGTTAAAGAAAGAGTGATTATCGATGGGTTTTATGTATATTACCTATATCAATGAATAAATGCAAATAATTTTGAAAAAAATGTGAAGGGGGAAATAAAACAACTAACAAGTTACGTATTTAAATATTAAAACAACATTTAAAACAAATTCACGAAAAAAATTATACTATTGTATAGGCCCAAGTGAATTGCCGAAAGCTATACATAAACTAATAAACAATATTACGAGTGGTAACTTAAAACTGTTTCTTTTAAAATTGAGATAGAAAACAACAGTATAAAAATTAAAACAATAAATATAAAATAATATATGTGGGTATGGAAAAAGAAACGAATATAATAATATAAATATTATGAAGATTAGATCAATATAAATGTTTGTATGCAAAATTAAATTTATATAAAAAACGTGTGGTGTCGTGGGACATCGGATAGGAACGAAGTTCCTTATTATAAAAATATTAATTTTAAGTTCTATTCGAGGTGTAAAAAAGTAAATATTCGGGTATACATTTTTTTACGAATTTTTTTATTTAAAAAAATTTATTATCATTAGACACTAGCCATCATACAAAGGCTATACATAAATAATAAAAATCTTACGTTACGGACGTTTTTTCTCGGTTATCGTACCTATAAGGAACTTCGTTCCAATAATAGGTACCTAATCTTAAGGCCACTGCCTAATTAAAAGGTAACATTTTATATTTTTTTCGATATTATAACGCCATCTGTCGGTAGTAATTAACTCGGGGAAAAATGGGGTACTATAAATGTACACCACAACCACATGCAGAATACTCGAATAATTAAAAAAAATCCACAAAACGCAACGATTTAAATGAATTCATGGAATAAAGAAAAATTATTTCTAATTTAAACGATATGAAATTTGCATCTAAATTATGAGGAATACAATTGGTCGAGTTTTGGGTCGAAGACTAACCTAATAAAAACTATTAAAAGTGATATTAATTAAAAAAAATGTAAATTCATTTATTTAGATTTAATTTGGTACGTCACGTTAAAAAGTCACGATAGCGAGTGGTTGGGTGGTCGGAATTTCGAGTTGAGAGACCCGAGTTTGATCCCCAGGTGACAGGCTCGTAGCAATGTGTTTTTCAAAAAAAAAAAAAAACGTATATACGAATTATGTCGTTGGCTTGGACATAAATGACGGCGACGGGCTCACCGACTTGACGACCCGATAGCCTAGTTGGTAGTGACTCTGTCTTCGAAGTTAAGAGTTTCGGGTTCGATTCCAGTTATGGGAAAACATTTTCGCGATGACTATAAATATTTGTACTTGAATAATGGCGATTTGTACTTGAATAATGAACATGGCGATAGGCTCACTACCTGTCACGATATCCGAAACAAACGTCCGTGAAAACTGTGCCGAAACGACTTCACTATCTAGACCTCTGCCTATTTTGGAAAATTGCGTGAAGATATAATAAATTTGTTCCAGTACCCAAAAGGTATAACTGTAAAAGTGTATTCACTGATAAAATTGTTTGCTTAGCTATTGGACTATATGCGGATTACTTATTTTTATAAAATGCAGTAAATACAAAACATTATATGTAAATTGTTTTAGTAATGAGGGAGAAAGTCACGATAACCGAGAGGAAGGGTGATCGAATTTCAAATCGACCAACCCGAGTTTCATCCCCAGGAGATAGGCTCGTACAATGGTTTTTTTTAAAACTTCTATACGATTTATATCGTTGTCTTGGACACAAAGACGGCGACAGGCTCACCACCTGTAATGTTGTCGCAAAAAATGTCTTCTATAGAAAGTGGGTCGAATGGACTTAATTGTCTAGATCTCTGTGCCCTCCACGTATCAGATAAATAAATATCTTCACGCATTTCCCAATACAGGGGTAGACAGATGTCCGGTCTAGACAATTAAGTCCCTTCAACCCACCTTCCACTGAAGACACTTCCACTTTTAACAGTGGTAGAGCCACGCATCAGCTTTTGTTGTTGTTTGAATGGGCCGGCTCGACCGGGAAAGTACCACGACCTCACAGAATACCGGCGTGAAGTAGAAGTCTAACAAACTTCTGCGTTTCGTTTGGTGAGTGCAGGTAGCCGGAGGCCCACACTCCTCCCCCAATTAGGGGGCACTCTAAGGCCGGCAACGCATCTGCTATGCCTCTGATATTGCGGGTGTTCATGGGCGGCGGTAATCATTTACCATCACGTGAGCCACCTGCTCGTTTGCCTCCCTTTGCTATAAAAAAAATAAGACATTTTCGGGACAATGTGATGGTGAGCACGTTGCTGTCTTTATGTCCAAGTCAAGCCTGCCACCTGGGAATCGACTATCGTTACTAATATGTTGTTGTGCCTATCTGTTTGTCGCTGTATGCGGTTAAAGGGCGAGGCGACCTGAATTGCTATCGGCAATTCACGCAATTATCGCAAATTCCTTTATATACATACATTACGTCTCGTAAAGGCCAGTAAGGATAGTCTCTATTGTAAGGGAGGGTTTGCCATCGCCATTTACCAGGCATGCACGCGGATCAGTGTTCGAGTTCCAGTTCGTACTTCGTAATACACCTTGCATCTTAGATGCTTCTGTCCGTTACCGGTCTGTTGCCATCTGTAAGTGGTCCAAGATGCTTTCGAGGCTTTACTCTTAGTCACGACATCTGAGTGGTTGGGTGACCGGAATTAGAATCAAGAGACCCGAGTTCGATTCGGAGGCCGGCTCGTACCAATGGATTTTTTCAAAAGCTTATGTACGACTTATATCATTGGCTTCGACATAAAGACAGCGACGTTATCCCGAAAAATGTCTTCGGTGGGTCGAAGCGACTTAATTGTCTAGACAAGGTCTCTGTCTACTCATGTATGCGGAATAGTGTGAAGATATATTTTTACCCTTATTCACCTCTTACGTCACCCACGGGAAGAAAGGGGATGGGAAATTCTTACTGCGGTACAACACGGCGACCCTTTTACAGGAGTCCTTAAACCTGAATAGGATTTTTGATGCTATGCAAGTAATATTATGTCAGCGAAAAACAGTAATTCTAGTCTAGCATTTTTGTTATAAGTAAAAGAAATCCCGCCCGTGTAAATTTATTTCTTTTTTTTTTTCGATTCCTGTATCTTAAATCTCTTTTCTATGCCGCGAAGGCATTTAAAAACTGCATTCATTACACAATAATTAAAAATCAAAGACAGACAAGGCAGTTCTGCCAATATTC
Source organism: Sericinus montela (assembly GCA_029286605.1). Taxonomy (NCBI): domain Eukaryota; kingdom Metazoa; phylum Arthropoda; class Insecta; order Lepidoptera; family Papilionidae; genus Sericinus; species Sericinus montela. Next base: position 10,976,027 of record JAGSMR010000044.1, read on the forward strand.
AAATTTATGCGAACGGAACGAACTCTGATTTGTATATAAATGTAAGAAATTTGTTTGCCAATCACTCAGTCTCCTGATCACCCTCCTATTGCAATACACATCTCTACCCATCTCCAAAATGAAATCCGTAAGTATTTTATATTATAATATCTAAAAGATCGTCAAAAGCAGTGATAAGAGATTTCCGATTTCTCTGATCACTTATTAGTTCATTAAAGTTTTGGTTCAGAAATAAAAAAAAATATTAAAACTAATCTTAGTTTAAGAACTTGAAATTAATATATATGCATTAACACTTAAACTTAGAAGCTGTTTGAACAGATTGAGATTTTATCAAATAAAGATGTTGGTTGTAGAGGCAACATTAAATATGCGTCGAATAAAATTGGTCTAGCGAGTCAGCATAAGCACATTTCGTTATTGAATTACGTTCACTATATCGTGCCGTGCGGAGAGAGAGCAAAAGTTTATTTTTTTTCTCTCTTTTCTTCCCGTGGGAAGAAGAGGCCACTACGGGACCTTTAAAATATCAATAGCTGCCGACAGATGGCGTGATATAAACCTTGAAAAATATCGGATCACAAAGTATAAGTCGCGAGGTATTTGGTACTGCTATCTCCCATAGGTTTGCCAAGCGTAGCAATTACGGTAAATCCTGATTGTAGGAGAGACTTATGTCGTGCAGTAAAATGTTATTTAACGGTGTACTCGTAATATTAACTCATAATCTTATTTGTTTTGTAAAGACAGACATACAAATTCACTTAAAAATTTGCGCATCCTTTGACTTTACGACTGATGTCATTGGCTTTGATACTAAGAAGTTTAGGTATGAAAGAAAAGAGAATTAATGTAGTAAACCACTTTTTCTACATTGTTTCGGGTCTGGGTGTATGAGGTAACTTTTTTGTTTCCGATCTCATAACGCGCGTGCTTTAGCTACTTTGGGATCAGAGCAATGTATGTGATGTTGTCCCTATCTAGTTATGTATGTTGCTGCCTCAGTAATCCATTTATTTATCTATTTAATTTTATTCCAGTTCATCGTTTTCGCTTTGTTCGTCGCCGCGGCCGTAGCCGTCCCCATCGACTCGAAAGACGCTACCGTCGTTGTGAATGAGCTGAACAACATCGGAGTCGGTGATTACTCCTACCAGTAAGTATTTTTTTTTATTTAACCATACCAGGAAGCTCGTGTTATTACCCCGTAATATACTTCTTACGAAACTTACGCTAAAGAGGGCCCTTTACGGAGTTCTTACGCCCCTTTTAGGATGACGTAACAGGTGTCTAGTTTAGATAATTAAGTCCCTTCGAACTATCTTCCACCGAAGACTTTTTCGGGATCACAAGAACAGAGGCTGGTGGTGAGCCCGTCGCCATCTTTGTGTCTAAGCCAACAATGTAAATTGTACGTAAGTTTTTGAAAAACCTATTGCTACGAGCCTACCACCTAGGGATCAAACTGGGATCTCTTGACTCGAATTCCGATAACCCAACCACAAGCTATCGCGTATAAGGAAAAAACCTTGAAAATGCAATTGGCTACCGACCAATGGCTAGTCTTTAAAACCAACAGTCCAAGATTCAGTACACTGGTGACGGACAGCAGGGTCTAAGGTGTGACGCGAGGTGTACTGCGATCGCCAATCCGCTTGCCTAACATGGCAATTATGGCAAATCCGCTCGTAGAGGAGAGTTTTGTATCCTGTAGTGAAATTTTATAGGCCGTTGGATCTGACCCACAGCTGAGAGAGCTCTGTTCAGGAGTCCGTAACAGGGTTTTGATATGACGAACTTAATAAACATAATAGTAAAGATAGTAGTAGATAAAGTAGTCATGATAGCCGAGTGGTTGGGTGGTTTGAATTTCGAGTCAAGAGACCCGAGTTTGATCCCCAGGTGGCAGGCTCGTACCAATGGGGTTTTCAAAAACTTACGCACGAATTATATCGTTGTCTTGGAAATTAAGACGGCGACGGGCTCACCACCTGTCGCGTGCACGATGTACGCCAGTGAGATGTACGCCAATATAATTAATACAAAAAATACAAAAGAAAATATTTTTTCATAGGTACCAGACCAGCGATGGCAAGGAGGCCAGTGAAGAAGGTCACCTGAAGAACATTGGCACCGACGGCGAGGTCCTTGAGGTCCGCGGCCATTACTCCTACCCTGGTCCCAATGGAGTCAACTACTTAGTCACCTACACCGCCAACGAGAAGGGATTCCAGCCCGAGGGTGCCCACATCCCAAAACTATAAGCTTAGAAAATTTCTCTAGTCACAACGAACCGTATATGTACAATTTTGACTGATAGCCCTACGATGTTTGTATAGCGAAGGAAAATAAATTTTAATTAATTATACACTTCATAGTTTTGATTTATTGATCGTGCATGACTCGATTCATGAGTACCCGATAAACTTTTTGCCCCATAGCATTTTCGGGACAACGGGACAGGTGGCGAGCCCGTCGCCGTCTTTATGTCCAAGCCAACGATATAATTCGTACATAAGTTCTTGAAAAACCCATTGGTACGAGCCTGCCACCAGGCGATCGAACTCGGGTCTCTTCACTCGAAATTCCGACCACCCAACCGCTCGGCTATCGTGAAATGATAATACAATTAAAAAAAATTTACTGTATATTTAATCATGTAATAAAATATAAATGCTTCCATTTAAAGAAGAAACAAAAGGATTCAGGTAACATTCAGGCAACAATCTTATCTAGAACAATCCATTAACGCGGCAGCATTAAGCTAAGTAGACGAGTTATCAGCGGTATACCTCCGCCTCGCACTTACCTAGATCAAAGTTAATCAAAGGAGAAGCCACAAAGGACCGAAAAAAGGAGTTCCATTGTAGTTAAAAGTCCACGTGTTGTGGTGCGTGTTGCTCCACTTTAAAAAAAGCAAATATTATATAAATAAATAGTAAATAAGTAAATATGTTCACACAATTCCCAATACAGGGTCAAACAGAGGTCCTGTCTAGTCAATTAAGTCCCTTCGATCCACCTTTCACCGAAGATATTTTCGGAACAACGTGACAGGCCCATCGCCGTCTTTATGTTCAAGCCAACGATACAATTCCTACATAAGTTTTTGAAAAACCCATTGGTACGAGCCTGCTACCCGGGGATCGAACTCGGGTCTCTTGACTCGAAATTCCGACCACCCAACCACTCGGCTATCGAGACTATAAATGTTATGATGTTATCAGTGGTAGAGCCACGCATCAGCTTTTGATTTTGCATGAATGGGCCGGCTCGACCGAGGAAGTACCACGACCTCACAGAATACCGGCGTGAAGAAGAAGTCTCATCTGCTATGCCTCTGGTATTGCGGGTGTTCATGGGTGGCGGTAATCACTTACCATCACGTGAGCCACCTGCTCGTTTGCCTCCCTATTCTATAAAAAAGTATTTTTTTTTAAACGAATGGACGGAATTATTATAATAAAACAACAATTAACGACGATATTTTACTTTTTAATTTATGCATTACGAATATTTATTTGTAAATGTGTGTGGAAAGAGATCTTAAACGTATGTTTATTTTCTTAAAAGCCTGCCCTAGTCCACTGCAAGGAATAGATATCTCCCATTATCCATAAATTTGATTGCAATTGATTCAGATGTTTTTACACAAATCAGAGAGATTTTTTTTAAATTTATTTTCCCATAGTCACCTCTTACGACACCTGCGGAAAAACAGGGTGGCTCATTGCATTGCTACATTACATTGCATTTTATCAAAATTATTACTCAAGTAGAGCATATTTACGTCCGCGTTTCATAGACGCACATTGGAAAGAGAGATTACATCAGACTTCAAAGAGGCTTTGATGCTGTATGTGGAGGTGTTGATGCACTTTTGTTACTCGAATCTTAAGACTGGTTAAAGAAATTGGTCGAGTGCAAATAATAGACTTTGTAATAAAAAGAAAGAAATATTTTTATAATGATTTCTTGTATTTACACGAATACTACACATTTTAAATAAAACGATTTTCGGATTTTATCGCGTTTTAATTAGTTTTTACAAACTATTTTTTAATTCCCGACGTTTCGGATGCTTTACAGCATCCGTGGTCACGGGGGGACTCCCCGTTTTATTTAGAAAGATTTATAATTAAAAAAACACACACACACACACAATTGTATTAAATAAAAAAAGGTTAATTTAGATGAAAATGCTTACATTATTATATATATTAGAAACGATATAACTACCTATATTTATACGTTAACTATGAGATAAAAGTCACGATAGCACAGTTGTAGGGTGACTGGGATTCGAGTCAAGACACCCGATTTCAATCACCAGGTAGCAGGCTCGAACCAATGGTTTTTTTTTTCAAAAACTTACTACGAATTATATCTTTGGCTTGGACATAGACATGGTGACGGACTCACCGCCTGTCGCAATGTTTCGAATAACGTCTTCAGTGGAAGATGGGTCGAAAGGAATTAACTGTTTAGATCTCTATCCTAATGTAGGGAATGAATAGGCGTGCAAAATAAATAGTTCTTTCTTTTAATCTTTCTTCTTTCTAATAAAGAGTGGAAAAACGAAATTGTTGATTCTTTAACACGATTGCATTCTTTTCAGCGGGTTTTGTCTCCAGGGTTTTCACAAGAATTTGTGATTTTTACGATTTCAAAAAAATGTGGTGAAATGGTTCTCGCTATCACTATAATCGTATTATAAGATTTAAAACGAATTCAAATGTAAGTTAAAGGATCTTGATAAAAAACCGGTCTGCGACCACCGGTACTCTATTAAATTTAGTGATTTAAATAAATTGACGACCTCCGTGGATGAGTGGCGCATATACCGGGTTTCATTGTCGCCACCTCTGAGATCCTGAGTTCGATTGTGATATCTTTGTTGTTTCCAATTCCATAATGCAAGTAATCCTGATCCCAAAGCATATATTATTATAGCCTTGGCTATACTTGCTTTGGGATCAGAGATTACTTTGATATAAGTATTTTTATGACAGATATAAATAAATATCTTCACGCAATTTCCAATACAGGGATAGACAGAGGTTTTGTCTAGACAATAAAAAAAGAAGGTGGGTCAAAGGGAGCTACCCTTTGACCCACCTTCCACCGAAGATATTTTCGGGACTGATACTTTAAAAAGGGGTGATTATCTGAAAAAAAAACACGAGACGTGTTTCCTACGCCCCCTGGCGCCATCTGTTGGTGAGTGCGCGTTAATATTACAGGTGCGCTTGATCTATCGTCCGCACGTGTTATCCGCTACTCTAAGTTGAACACTGAAGCGGTAAATATGACGTTGTTTTATGTTTGTTATCATGAGGTGTTGTGCCATAGTTGCCACGCCTGGCGAGCGGGTTGGCAATCGCAGGTTTTTTGTTACTACGTAGGAAGATGCTGCAGCCCATCTCCTGACATTTAAACATACATTGCGGGGTGTCGATGGATGTAGGTGGTTCGGGATCGTTGTTTGTGGATATCTTTGGGGGAGGCCCATGTTCAACAGTGGACTTTTGAAAGTCTGTAAAGAAGAAGAAGAAATGTATGTATTCATGAGCACATACATATAGGTATTGAATATACGGTATTTACTCATCAGTTTTGATGGTGTCTATAGCTCTGAGCTCGGTCGGGTCAATATAGAAAACACTTTTCTACATTTTCTCGGGTGTTTGTGGCTTAAGCTGCTTACTTTGGGATCAGAGCAATGTAAGTGATGTTGTCCCTAGCGAAAGAGGTATGCTAGGATCAAGACACCTAACGATCTCTTCTCTCTCACTACTCTATCAAGGACTATGCCTGAATATATTACAATAAAAAAAATACAAAGTTTCATTTTTAATCAACAATTTTTTTTATAACTGGATCTGTTTCCGAGTCCCTTCGCGTATTCTAGCGAAATTTTCCATGAATCATTTTATTTGCTAGAGTAAAAATAATCTGCATAACTCATACAATTTTCAATTTTCATACTCTTCTTTCAACTCAGAGCATGCGACAACATCAAAACTGGTGTGTAGGCCACTCGTCTATGGAGGTTGTAATATCTATTATAGTATATGTAAGCATATTGTATCGTCTGTTTGGACGCTAAGGCGGCAATCAAAAAAAAAAAAAAAACAAAACAGATGCATTATTAGTGTCACTTACTCCACCTACAATTGCACATAACATAACCGCCTATTAAAGTCCACTGCAGGACGAAGGCCTCTCCCGTAGGGAGGATGTGCCATAATCGCAACGCTTGGCAAGCGGATTGGCGATTGCAGTATCAGACACCTCGCACCTTAGACGCTGCTGCCCACCTTCGGTCAATACCATTCATATCATTCACCATTATTTTGGTCTGATATTTTTAGAGATGGTTATCTCGCCATCTATCGGTTGCCATAACGATATTTATTTTAACAGTGGCAGAGCCACGCATCAGCTTTGTTGTTACATGAACGGGCCGGCTCGACCGGGGTAGTACCACGACCTCACAGAATACCGGCGTGAAGTAGAAGTAGTACTAACAATATTCTGCGTTTCGTCTGGTGAGTGCAGGTAACCGGAGGCCCACACACCCCCCAGCCCCTACTCTAAGGCCAGGAACGCATCCCCTATGCCTCTGGTATTGCGAGTGTTCATGGGCAGCGGTAATCACTTACCATCACGTGAGCCACCTGCTCGTTTGCCTCCCTATTCTATAAAAAAAATATTCATGGCTGATTCCCTTAGTCGCCTCTTACGACACCCATGGGATGAAAGGGAGTAACAATATTACTATTAATGGTAGATTAAAAATGACTGTACGAATGTACATTCATATGTTAATAAATAAATGATTTGATTTGATTGGAAAAAATATTCTTACACCGTCATTACACGGCTACAAAGGCACATAATAAATATTATTATAATTTAAACGACCACTTATTTTATAATGTGTAACATGAAACACGAATTCTATTATCTCTATTATTATATAAAAACTCCCTTAGCATATGTGTTGGGCCACAGGTTGCGTAGCGAAAGAACAACCGAATTATTTGTCGAAACAACTTGTCGAAAACGACGTCCTGTAATATTGCACCCGTGCGTGCCTCGGGTGATTTATGTTTTTCAATAACTTCATTTCGTACAAGCAGGAGGACAGATACCTATGTAACAGTGTTGCCATAGATCACGTTATGACTTGGAGTAGAGAATGAAATGTATTAGAATATCGAAATTAGGTAAGGTCTTGTTTTTGAGTAGTTTGGATTTTTTTTATGGATTTATTTGGTTACATTCATTAGTATAAGTCTTCATACCTGACTGGTTGAGTGATCGGAATTCGAGTCGAGACCTGAGTTCGATCAGGTGGCAGGCTCGTACTAATGGGTTTTTCAAAAAAAGACCTATGAAAGATTCGTATCGTTTGCTTGGACATAAATACGGCGACGGGCTCACCACCTGTCACGTTGTCCCAAAATATCTTCGGTGGAAGGTGGGTCGAAGGGACTTAATTGTCTTGACTAAACCTCTGTCTATCTATCCCTCTGTCTCTGTATTGGGAATGGTGTGAAATTGGGTAAGGTGTTGTTTTTGAGTAGTTTGGATTTTGGTTTTGGTTTTATGGATTTATTTGGATACATTCATTATAATGAGTCACCAAAGCCTTGTGGTTGGGTGATCGGAATTCGAGACATGATGCCCATTTACAATCTCCAGGTGGTAGTTACGTACTTCGCTTGGACATAAAGAAGTCCTCAGGCTCACGTCACGTCACGTCACGTCACGTTGTACCAAAGTAAAATATCTTAGGTGGAAGGTGAGTCAAAAGACTTAACTATCTAGACAACTGTCTTTCCCTGTATTGGGAATAGCGTTAAAACCTATGTGTAGTGGTTATAGCATATTTTATCTAAACGGACAAAAGATAAGGAAAGAAGATAAGATAAGGAAAGAAGATTAAAAGTCACGATAGCCGAGTGTTTGGGTGGTGGGAATTTCGAGTCAAGAGACCCCGATGATAGAGATTGCCAGATGGCAGCACCAATGTACTGCCATCTGGGGATCGAACTCGGGTCTCAGTGTCCTCCAAAACTCCAATGAGTTTATCAAAATCTTCTGTACGCATTACATCGTTGGCTTGGACATAAAGACGGCGACGGGCTCACCACCTGTCACGTTGTGCCGAAAATATCTTCAGTGGAAGGTGGGTCGAAACGACTCAATTGTCTAGACCTCTGGCTACCCATGTATTGGGAATGACGATAAAGATATGTATAGCTTCGTTGGCGGCAAAATTATTAAAACAGCCATACATTGTTAAATAGAATTTTGCTATCCCTCCCGCATCCATCGAATCCTCGCAACATTGTGCAGGCCGCTGCTCCATATTAAAGGTTCCGTCCTGCACTGCGTTAGCCTGTAAGAATCTGCTACTGGAAAACCTTTCTTCTCCGAACAGTTATCAGTTGCATGAGCTATATGGCCGGCTCGTTGCCACTTCGGCACGCTGATCTTCACAACATTTTACTTTCAGTAACTGAAAAACTTATGTCACCGTTTAGACCTGTGATATCACTGGTATTAAAAATATGGGTAAAGATATGTATATCTAAATTATTTACTTATCTTCACGCATAATCCTTGACGGTATAGCCAAGGAAAACATTTCGCTAACTTTCATTATCCTTACACCTTTCTCTTCTTTCAAAGTCATCATTTTCTTCATACACTCACCTCTAGCTACCCGAGTATTCTTAACCCTCCTTCCGAAGGTTAGTCTCGGCCTTCCTTGTCAATTTTTAAAGTTAACTTTCGCGCCATATATTTTCGTAACCATTCGGTCTTCACTCAACCGTGCACCATGCGCAAAGAATTGAAGCACTATTATTTTTAAATTAAAAACAGTAAAATAGATTTAGAACATTAACACGTTGACTGCTTTCTAATTTGGTCGTTAAAAAACATCTCGGATACCTCTCGACGTTTTTTTTTCACGTTATCTAATGTTTTTTACGACACTTGGGCAACTTTTTGCGTTCGAACGGAGGAAAGTTTCAATTTTCCTGTCATTAAATACTTCTTAACGTAGGCCGGCGAGGAGTGAGGTAAAAAGTTGAAAAGAGATGGAGAAACGATCAAAAATACGTTTCATTTGATAGTGGGGTGGGACTGTAACCTAATATTTTTGCTCCTAATATTTGTTCGTAATATTTTGTGCTGGAATAAGCGATGATTATACTTTTTTGATGCTGGTTGGAAATGTATCACGTAGCTTTACGTATTGGAATTAACCTCGGAATGTTATTAATGAGAAATGGTAATGTCTCTGTATTTATATAAAAAAATATCTTCATGCCATTCCCAGCACTGGGGTAGACGGAGGTCCTACCGAAGACCTTTCTTTAATAAATTTTGCAAAAAAAAACATTATTTGACAAGCATTGCCATTTTTTTTATTTGTGTTGTTTGTTGTGAAATTTTAGGTTACTATCAAGATCTCTTTATTTTTATCCCCATTTACATGTATGCATTTTTTATATATATGTACACACAACAAAACAAAGAATAATTAAAACAGAATATTTGTACAAAGGCACTACTTATTTTAAAATGAAATATCTCCCAGTAGTCCCATAAAGGAGAGATGATATTACATGGCAAACTTAGTGTGTACATTAGTAAACAAATTTATTAACTTTTTCATTGATTAGCATTATTTATTAACTAAGTTTGGCCTCAGATGTTTCTCATTGATTGAGAATACTTTCAAAGGATTATATAGCGCCAGAAAAAAAAAGGAATGAAAATGTGATGTCACAGTACAGTTGACAAAAAAGAAAAAGTAGCAGTAGTTATATTTAGTAAAGTAAGTAGCAAAGAAGAAAAATATTAAGAAAGAGGCTGCTCTATATAAGTAGTATCTACTAATAATACTGTACAAATTTTGTATTTTTTACATATATTTATAATCTAGTCAAAATAAAAGTAAAACAGAGAACAATAGAAAGAAAACATAATCATCTCATGGAACAAATTGAAAAAGAAAATTTTATTTTTACCTTTTCAGCGAATGAACGAAAAAAATAGAGAGAGAGGACCCTTTTATTATACCTCTATTAGGATAGCAATGGGCATCGAATTGGCTAATAACCGTTCTATCAGGTGAAAGGAATTCACTTTCGCTGGCTTCCTTTCAATACTAGTGATGTTCGCTCTATACAATGATACCGAAAAAAATGTTATTGGTATATGTGGTACCTGACATATGCGAAGTAAATAAGACTATGTAGTAGCATCCACATGTTTTAAAGCAGAGTTAATACAAGTGTATATAAATGGTTCAATAGCAAAATGCTAGATTTTTTTTGTTTGTATACCTTAAAGGTGTAAAACGTGCTAACAGTTCACTGATCGCAAGTGACTGGATGTGGCCTATGTCCACCTGCAAACCATTTTAAAAGGCAAAGCTTTCAGGTGCGTTTTCATTCCAGAGCACAAAGAAGGAGCACATAGTATTACACTGGCTTCCTAATTCACGTACTCTTCAAATCGGAACATAACAGTTTCTACACTGCAGTTTGACAAAAGAAATAGGCAAGAGTAGAGATACTTACCCATATGGCTCCGACGATTCTTTTCGATGCAACGTTTCGGTGCAGCGAAGTTCGCGGGTACAAATCCCACTCGAATCAATTTAAGTTGAATGTATATAATATGGTTTATGAGTTAAAACTCGTCATATAGTAGAAGCCAGGGCGTTTACTTCTGATGCGAATGACCCAGTTTCTATCCCCAGCCCCACGCGTTCAGCGGAGAAAGAAAACAACTTAAGGAAATCTGCAGAAAAAAGTTTTCGAGGACGTTTGAATTAGAGAATCGTGGTGGACGTTTCACTGCTCTAATTCTCTCAAATGTTTGAGAAAAGGCCTTTGCTCTGCAGTAAGAATTTAAAGGCTGCTTAACTTTACTTTTACTTTACTATACATGACATTATAATTATAAGATGTTATCGAATTATCATTTTGAATTTTTGACGTGATATTAAAAATATCCTATATCGATATGTTTTGGTACGCATTTGAACTTGACCCATCCCTATTGTTATCGTTGTGTTACAAAACTTTGTCCACCTTGATAGCAGTTTTAGTGTTGGGTGCGATACTTTTCGGCAGTTTGTCGCGTTAGCACGCTTCTTACTAAGAGCTTCCCTGCCAATTGGTATTCTATTATAGGCTGTTGATGAGTACTTTGGTATAATTGAGTAGATAGAAAGTTATATCTTAGAAATAAAAACATACATAGGAAGACAGGGACAATATTTTAAACACTGTTTTGATACCAAAGTAAGTAGCTAAAGCATTTGTGTTTTGGCATGAGAAGCAGCCAAGGTACGATCTGTCAGTATATACAATAATACTGTGTGGTTCCGGTATCATCAGCATATCACTCTTTCTACATGGGTGTCTCAAGACGGGACTAAGGGAAATACAATAGGCTACATAGACACGAGAAATAGCAGAAAGAAATTCAGTGGATCTGTGACGATCAGCTGCGTGAGGTGTCTAGTATTTCAATAGCCAATACACTTTATAAGTGTGGCGATTACGGTAAGCCACAGTTAACAAGGTTAACAGTGGTTGAGCCACGCATCAGCTTTTGTTGTTGCATGAATGGGCCGGCTCGACCGGGGAAGTACCACGACCTCACAGAATACCGGCGTGAAGTATAAGTCTAACATACTTCTGCGTTTCGTCTGGTGAGTGCAGGTAACCGGAGGCCCACACACCCCCCGCCCCCAATTCTGGGTGGGGGTGCACTCTTAGGCCGGCAACGCATCTGCTATGCCTCTGTTATTGTGGGTGTTCATGGGCGGCGGTAATCACTTACCATCACGTGAGCCACCTGCTCCTTTACCTCCCTTTTCTATAAAAAAAGCCATTACTTACGGGCGAAGTCTATATCCCGCAGCGTATTTTTACAGGCAGTTATGTATGTATGTAAAAAATTAAAACTTCAAATAATCAAAAAAAAAATTGAAACTTAAATTAAAACTTCATTACCTATCCATTAAATTATCTGTCGTCTATTGCTTATAGAAAATTTCTTTTCCCTTTACCTTCTAATCCTTTATATATAAATTCTTTAGTTTTATATGGTATATTTATTATATTATTCGTATTATTTTGTACACCCTTTCCGCTTTCTTTAGAAGAATGCTTTTCCCTAAGGTTGCCTGGAAAAGATCACTGTTTAAGCGATAAGGCCGCCTTTTGTACTAATGTCCATTGTAATTGTAAATTCTATGTCACTCTTGGTGTAAAATAAGGCATATTTTACTTTTTACTTTATGTATGTATGTATTTATATATGTATGTATGTAATTAAGCTCACCAGTGTCGGGTAGCAGTGTAAGGTATGAGGCACTGTACTTCGATTGCTTACGGAAGAATCCTATGTCATATGATACATATACATACATAGATAGGGACAACATCACTTAAATTGCTCTGTCCAAAGTAAGTAGCTAAAGCACTAGTGTTATGTAATCAGAAACAAAGATGATACCACAAACAACCAGATACTAGAAAATGCAGAAAAAGTCTTTTCTACATTGACTCGGCCGGGAATCGTGCCTGGGATCTAGCTGGTGACAACATCGAAACCGGTATGTACGTCTCACGTTCACGGAGGTTATCAAAAATACAAAAGTTTGTTTATTGAAACTTTAAAAAACGTTAAAAGTTCGGTGTAACGTCCGCACTACAAGCTGTCTGCTGCCTCTTTGCACCGCACTAACCTTGGAAGTGATTCTCCTGTGGCATAACTCGATAATTTTTTTTAATTATATTTTTCAGTTTTTCGGAGAAATTGAGCCATACGGTTGTTGTAAATTTGGTGCAATAGTAGTTATTTTCTTCTTCTTTACAGCCTATCAAAGGTCCACTGCTGAAAATAGACCTCTTCCAAAGACATAGACAAAGAACGATCCCGAGTTACCTCCATCCATCAACTCCACGCAAAAAATAGTAGCTAATTATATTAGTCACGATAGCCGAGTGGTTGGGTGGTCGGAATTTCGAGTCGAGAGATCCGAGTTCGATCCCCAGGTGGCAGGCACGTACCAACGGGGTTTTCAAAAACTTATGTACGAATATCGTTGGCTTGGACATAAATGCGACGACGGACTCACCACCTGTCACGTTGTCCCGAAATATCTTCGGCGTTAGATGGGTCGAAGAGACTTAATCGTCTAGACTGGACCTCTGTCTACCCCTGTATTGGGAATTGCGTGAAGATATTTATTTATTTATAATTTATTTAATTATATTTAACTTATCGTGTTTTGACAATGTAACATACCATGATTACAGACAAGCTATTCACTTATAAATTTGACACACAAAACTTACGTATGTTACAGCACTTATTGAAGACTATGTCACATTGCTATGTATTAACAACTATCTACCCAGAGTCCCTGACTAAAAAAATACAAAATGAAAAACTAATATTTATTTATAAAGTATATTTTTCAAAAAAATATATTTTCCATATTCTTAGATATATCTTAATGGCAACATATTTTTGTATTCATGTTATAATACAATAGTAGACTACCCGGACTAACTTATCTTTTTTTTTAAATTGTTAAATTTTACTTCATTTATTGCCTCGGTCCTTATTTTTTTAATGTGAACAACTACCTATGATCGCCTGTAATTGGTAAAACACTTGAACGTTTGTTAACAATTGTAAACAAACAATTTTAAAATTAGAATATCGTCTACTTTTTATTGGTGATTTTATATAAGAGTCGACCTTTATTTCCGTTCTTTTACCAATAGTTCCGTTGCACCAACGTGATAATATTAAACTGCTTTGTGATTTCAAAAATGGAATTCGAATTTTCTGCGGCGGACTTTCCAATAGAGTTCACCGGATGATCGTCTACAGCGAGTTAATTTTCTGAATACCTGCTCACAATGGGACATGACGCTCGGGGAGAAAATATCGCATTTTTCCGCAGCGACAATAGCCTGCATGCGGGCAGTCGGTAACGAGGTATTTGATGTATTTATCGACTACAAACAGGTGATAGTGCTTTGTTAATGGAAGAGAGATCTTTAAAAACTTAGATAGTTTGAAAATATCTTGAATAAGATTACCCACGATATTATTATATCGTGAGTAATCTCGTTAGATTATTATTTAATCTTTAGAGCCAGTGTTAAATACGTAGCCTGTCGTTATAGCGTAATATTTATTTTAATAAATTAACTTAATTAAGCTTACCGATTAAACATATGTAGAACATTGCAATTTGTTACATAAATAATATATATACAAATTTATATATGTGCTTCAATTAAAGGTAAACTCTGCGTTACACGTTAAAAATATAAAATATTTAGATTTACTTCGCCTTAATTGTTTTAATTAGCAATATCAAAGACATTTATATTATTCTGACGAACTCCGTAGTCGAGTGACTTACGCACCGGTTTTCATGGTATCGCCAACTCTGAGGTCCCGGGTTCGATTCCGTAACACTAGCGCTTTAGCTACTTACTTATGAATCAGAGCAATAAACGTGATGTTGTCCCAATCTACGAGTCTGTATGAATTATTATTACATAAGTATTCAGCGTAATTTTAAGGGTGTAAAATGAGTAAAAGTGTGGTATTGATTCAGATGACTTCGCGGCTTTAAAATGTCTTTTAATAATTTCATTTTTATTTAAAAATTTATCTACAGGCGTTGTGCCTGACGGGGCAGATAGAGAGAACTGATTGCCATGTGTCATCATTCTTGCGTATCTCTTCAGCTTCTTTTATATTAATAATACACTTCAAATGGTCTTCGAAAGTTACTCGGTCTACCTCAAATCTATTTAATGCTAACTTTCGCACTTTACATTTTCTTCACCATTCACCAGTAATAAAACGACAACAATCCATCTCAGTGCGCGTCACATGATAATTATCGGTTCAGTCACAGAGCAATGTGACGCAGAGGCATCAGCGCTCTGAATCGGAATCAGCAGGGTGCTTTCGTGTTGCCCGCGACCGCCCATTACTATATTTCAACCGGGTCATTTGTGCAGTGAATCACTCACCTGACCGTGTCCCGTGCCGCGTTGATCTACAACCGGCTTTATTGCTGTGCAGTTTTAGTGCGGCCATTTTGACCCGGCTCATTGTTTGGCCATGACGCAACGCTTGGTGGTTGTATGCTAACTACAGCGAATGGTTTTGTGATATTACACGTTATTTACGAACGTGGAAATGAAATCAAGGCAGAATAACACATCCTTATTAATACTAAATGTAAAAGTGACTTTATTTGTTTGTTTGTAACGCTTTCAAGCCTAAGCCAATGAAGTGATTTTAAAAATTTTTTCCTCGATAGAAATCTACATTATCAGCAAGTAACATGGACTGCATTTTTTTTATCATAAATCCTTCCGAAAGTTACACGTTTATTTCATGGCATTACAACTACAAAAGTGGCTGTGTGATCGAAATACTAGTCAAGAGAACCAAGTTCAATGCCCGATTGTAGTAATCTCAATGGCAAAAAGAAATTCAAAAGCAATTCGATGGTAGTAAGCTCGTACTGTTGGTACGAGCTTACTACTACCGGTTTTTTGATAAAACTTATACACGATTCATATCGTTGACTTGCACATAAAGACGGCATTAGATTCACCGCCTGTCTTTCACGCTTTCTCAAATAACGTCTTCGGTGAAAGGACTTAATTGTCCAGACCTCTACTCCAGTAAGTTTTTAGTGACGGTAGGTGCGTATAACGAACCTACGTGATGCCAACCAGCATCAAAAAAAAAAAATCATGTAACAATGAGTAATACAAGGTTCCATATGCAATCATGAAATAGCATCTGTAATTCACGACAGAAACATAGCTGTGTGTTAAATTTACCACCCGATATTACACACGAGACTGACAAGCTGACCACAACGAGGTCGTTGACTGTTAAATGATGGAGGGAGGTGTTACCCCGATAGTGCATTTAGTTTTCCCTGCCCGTTTACATTTTTAATCATATTATTTAAAATGAAATGAATTACTTTGACGCGTCAATAGCGCGGTAGTAAAGGAATGCTAGGGACAAATGTGATTTGTGATGGATGTCGTTACTGTCAAGAGTATTCATTCGTTCATCTTAAAAACACAACATAAAAACAACTTAAAAAAAGTCATGATAGCCGAGTGGTTGGGTGATCGGAATTCGAGCCGTGAGCCACCTGCTCGTTTGCCTCCCTATTCTATAAAAAAAGAGACCCCCAGTGACAGGCTAAAGACGACGACGGGCTCAGTGCCTGTCCCGTTGTACCAAAATATCTTTGGTAGAAGATGGTCGAAGGGACTTAATTGTCTAGACTAGACCTCTGTCTACTCCTGTATTGAAAATCGCGTGTAGATTTTTTACATATATACAATAGATACATACATAGGGACAACATCTCAAACATTGCTCTTATCCCAAAGTAGGCAGCTTAAAACTTGTTGTATTATTGAATCAGAAAAAATGAAAAAGTCACGATAGCCGAGTTGTTGGGTGGTCGGAATTTCGAGTCGAGAGACCGAGTTCGATCCCCAGGTGGCAGTACCAATGAGTTTTTCCAAAACTTATGTACGAATTTCATCGTTGGCTTGGACATAAAGGCGGCGACGGGCTCAGTGCCTGTCCCGTTGTACCAAAATATCTTTGGTAGAAGATGGTCGAAGGGACTTAATTGTCTAGACTAGACCTCTGTCTACCCCTGTATTGGGAATTGCGTGAAGATATTTTTTTTTTTTTTAGAAAAAATGAAGGCACCACAAACAGCTAAACCAGAGAAATTTTAAAACAAAAGTGTTTTTTTTTTCATTGCCCCGAATCGAACCCGGGACCTCAGAGATGGCGACACTTTGAAAACCGTTGTTGTGTGATGTATACACTCGTCCACGGAGGTCTTCAAGTCAATTTGCTCACATAGTCTTCGAAAGTTAGTCTCGGTCTACCTCGTCATCTTTTAATATTGACTTACGTGCTAGATATTGGCTCAACGTGCCCAAACCATACAAGCATTAACCATTAAAAAATGGCAGACAAAAATTCGGCAGACCGGTGACAGGCACCAGGGTCTACGTTGTAAGGTGTCTGAGAAGACCTTTGCTTAAGAGGCCTATGTCCAGCAGGAGCCATTTACAGGTCGTTATGATGATAATGATGATCCAGCTCTTCGGTCACAATTACGGCCTTTGACTACCTCCGTGGATGATTGGCATACGCACCTGCTTTCATGGTGTCTCCAGGTCTGGGGTTCCGGGTTGGATTCCCGGTCAGGTCAATGTTTACAACAATTTAGACGACCTCCATGGACGAGTGGCGTAAACACCGGTTTTCAAGGTGTCACCATTTCGAGGTCCCGGGTTCGATAACCGGTCAGGTCAATGTAGAAGAACCAATTTTTCTACATTTTCTTAGATCTGGGTGTTTGTGGTGTCTTCGTTGTTGCCGCTTACTATTCCACAAGTGCTTTAGCATCTTAAATTAGGATCGGAGTTTATTTATTTCACAAAAAAAGAAAAGAAAACACTTCTACATTTTCTCAGATCTGGGTGCCGATGATAAGTGTTTCCGGTTCCATAACACAAGTGCTTAAGCTGCTTAGTTCGGGATTAGAGCAATATGATATTGTCCCTATCTATGTATATCTCTTTCGACACTCACAAGATCAAAAGTCACAGGAACAAAAAGTAATATCAGTTTAAATCTCACTTAGGTTCGCGATTCACAGAAAAGTGGTCGAATATTCTTACGCTAATACCACACAATCTACGTATATGTAAAATTATATAAAAAGCACAAAGTTCTGGTTCAGTCGCAGACAATTTTATCAAACACAAACCCATGAGGGAGCACTACACAAACGTAATTCATTCTCGTAACATCCCGTCGCAGATTAAAAATGTTAATTCAGGAATTATTTGAAGCAATTTATTCAACTACCCCTTGAGATCTCGCTACCTTGTTAAGGTATGCAATATACAGGTTGATTTTGTTCAAAAATACACTTATAAGGAAATAAAAAAGGGATTTATTGCATAAAAATCAGCAATCATTAGAAACTGCCAGGGAATGGGGTTAGTGTCTTGAGAAACTAGAATTAAATAATATAATATCTCTATTTTCTTATTAATTTAATTATTCCTGCTATTTTATCATAGATTTATTTATATTTAAATTTTCATCTACCCCAGACAAGTCGTTTATTAGGATATGCGTGAAGATAAAAATGAGGTCTTGACAATTAAGTAAACACCGAAGACATTTTTGGGACAACGTGACAGGTGGTGAGCCCGTCGTTGTCTGTATGTCCAAGCTATTTATATAAATCGTACATAAGTTATGAAAAAAAACTCTTTGGTACGAGCCTTGGGGATTAAACTCGAGTCTCTTAGACTCGGATTTAGATCACCCAACCATGATGTGTCCCTATCTATATATGTATATGTTTGTATGTATCCATTGCCACTTTCGAGGTTTTTCCTTAGTTGCACGTAAAGATACCCATGGAAAAAAAGATAAACTCTTTATCCACACTACACGGCAATAGTGAACAAGTGGATATTGAACTCCCGACCCACTGCAGAATCTTAGCGACGCTCTGACTAAATAAGGTACCTTTATACGCCCGTATCACTGATACACAGATTTTATGCGTATATTAAAACTCATAAATGCGCGGATGTTCAAGAGCACTCTGATAACAAGACGTGTATGTATGAAGAATATGATTAATCTGAAATAAAGTGTGCAAGCGAGAGAGGTATGTATGAAGATTATGACAATTGGCAATCTGTTCTCTCTGGCTACCCCATCAGTAACTGTGCGTGCAAATGTACAAACTCCCATATGTCTTAACTCATAAATTTAATATTGAAACATCCTGTATAACTGACGCAGCTCCAGTGCGATATCTGCATTAATCTGCCTCCAACATCTACGTCTTAATTCATGCTAACTGATGCTGAGGCAATCTATTACGTCACAGTACCTTATCCTTCATCTGTATTTTAATCAATATATATTTTAAAAGATCGGAATTCGTATCACGAGGCTCGATTTCGATACTGTAGTATCGAATCGTAAAACGGCGTCTATGTTACGAACGTTTATTTAATGTTTACTTTTCCTTTGTTCGTACAAATCGCATAAGATTAGATTCTCTTAAGTTTCGGTAAGACATAGATATAGTTTAAGGCCTAGATATAATTATTTTCACCAACTATTTTTTTTTTCAAAAATTCATGTACGATTTACATCGTAAGCTTGGGCATAAAGACGGCGACAGGCTCACCACTAGTCACGTCGTCCCAAAAAATATCTTCGGTGATAGGTGGGTCAAAAGTACTTAAATGTCTGGACCTCTGGCTACCGCAGTATTGGGAATAGCTACAATCTAACATATTTTTAAAATACGATTAGACGCAAAAACTATTTTAATAATAATAGATTAATCTAAACTTAATAAAATGTAAATCACATTCGACTAAGATATATTTTTAAACAACACAATCCCAAATATTCAATAGGAAACTTCATAATAAAAGTCTGAAACACAAGCAATAATTCACCGAAGCACCGACCGTTAAATTCTTTCCACATCATTTATCAAACACAAAATCCAAACAGAAGCCGACAAACTATTTCGCGCAAACATCAGGTGCTAGATACCCCGGACCTTTGGGGATATTTTAATACGGTGCCGTCGGACCCCTGCGCAATCATTTTATTTTCATACCGGGTCTCCGAGGCCCAAAAGGTCTGTCCACCTTCTAGTGATTTGCCATTCAAAGCGCGGTACGTGACTGCGCATCAGGTATTGGGATCAATCTCGCCCGCGTATGTCGAAGGTTAGGGTAATTTTATTGACAGATTATAAAATTTGATCAATCGGTGTTTGTTTTATGGAGAAATATTAAGAGATTCTTCGATTATAAATATAATTATTATTAGCCGAGTGGTTGGGAGGTCGGAATTTCGAGTCAAGAGACCCGAGTTCGATCCCCAGGTGGTAGGATCGTACGAATGGGTTTTTCAAAAACTTGTGGCGACACCTATATCTCCACATAAGAAGCTCGCAAGTGATGGATTCAGGAAACTATTGAAGTTCGCACGATAACATGCATATATACGATTACCGATAGCGCACACTAATGGAGTAGACATCCTCCTCAGGTCACGAACACCCAATCTGGCGGGTAGCTACCCTTTTCCTGCACCACATCATCCGCTACACTAGTGGACCTCACCGCCAACCGACGGTGACCACTGAAGAATAACGCAGCAAGCTTCTCCAACAACATCGACGTCATCAACGCAGTCACAACACTGGACTACTGTCGGCACAACGCGTGCTTCCTAGTCCTGTCAGCCACTGAGGATTATCAACGGCGGGCCCCCTTCTCCTCAGGCTGACACTGCGGCATCGGCATTGTGACCATACATCTCAACTCACCGTAGATCTGGACACAGCCTCTCACCGCAACGCTAGATTGCTCAACGTCAAGCTCTCCGCACTTCCGACCTCCAGTCTCAGCACGGGAGTGATGTGGCGACATCTATGTCTCCACATAAGAAGCTCGGAGGCGGCGGATTCAGGAAACACATCGAAGTCCTAAATCGCGCGAAGTCGCACGATGACATGCATATATACGATTACCGATACCGCACACTTTTGGGGGAGACGTCCTCTCCAGGTCACGATCACCCGACCTGGCGGGTAGCTACCCTTTTCCTGCACCACATCATCCTCTACACTAGTGGACCCCGACGTGATCTCACCGCCAACCGACGGTGACCACTGAAGAATAACGCAGCAAGCTTCTCCAACAACATCGACGTCATCAACGCAGTCACAACACTGGACTACTGTCGGCACAACGCGTGCTTCCTAGTCCTGTCAGCCACTGAGGATTATCAACGGCGGGCCCCTTCTCCTCAGGCTGACACTGCGGTATCGGCATTGTGACCATACATCTCAACTCACCGTAGATCTGGTCACAGCCTCTCACCGCAACGCTAGATTGCTCAACGTCAAGCTCTCCGCACTTCCGACCTCCAGTCTCAGCAGGGGTGATGTGGCGACATCTATGTCTCCACATAAGAAGCTCGCAAGTGACGGATTCAGGAAACTATTGAAGTTCGCACGATAACATGCATATATACGATTACCGATAGCGCACACTAATGGAGTAGACATCCTCCTCAGGTCACGAACACCCAATCTGGCGGGTAGCTACCCTTTTCCTGCACCACATCATCCGCTACACTAGTGGACCTCACCGCCAACCGACGGTGACCACTGAAGAATAACGCAGCAAGCTTCTCCAACAACATCGACGTCATCAACGCAGTCACAACACTGGACTACTGTCGGCACAACGCGTGCTTCCTAGTCCTGTCAGCCACTGAGGATTATCAACGGCGGGCCCCCTTCTCCTCAGGCTGACACTGCGGCATCGGCATTGTGACCATACATCTCAACTCACCGTAGATCTGGACACAGCCTCTCACCGCAACGCTAGATTGCTCAACGTCAAGCTCTCCGCACTTCCGACCTCCAGTCTCAGCACGGGAGTGATGTGGCGACATCTATGTCTCCACATAAGAAGCTCGGAGGCGGCGGATTCAGGAAACACATCGAAGTCCTAAATCGCGCGAAGTCGCACGATGACATGCATATATACGATTACCGATACCGCACACTTTTGGGGGAGACGTCCTCTCCAGGTCACGATCACCCGACCTGGCGGGTAGCTACCCTTTTCCTGAAGTACATCATCCGGTACAAACTTATGTACGAATTACATCGTTGGCTTGGACATAAAGACGGCGACGGGCTCACCATCTGTCACGTTGTCCCGAAAATATCTTCGGTGGAAGTTTGGTCACAGGGACTTAATTGTCTAGACTATACCTCTGTCCCTGTAATGGGAATTGCGTGAAGATATTTATTTATTTATTTGTTATTTATATTCATTACAATAATATCCACAGGGTCGACCTATCGATCATCAGCCTCGAAGACAGCGTCACTACCCAGGCTAATCGATAGCCAATTATTCTTCATTACTAAGTACAAAAGTAATAATAACCGTAAATTTTTAAGCACTTCTTGTAACAATAAACATTGCAGACAGCCAGCCCTTACATTTTTCTTATTACAGCTATCGATACAATACTTTAATGAAGTCGCAAAATTCCACCGAACACAAATCGAAATCCACGAAGTCCATTCGAATCGAGAACACGTACGATAGCATCTTCAAAAGTTCCGTTCCGATTTCAATATAGAAAAGGGGGAAAGGATAGAAAAAAAACTTTATATCAAAGTGGAAAAACTACTGGCATACCTTCGCGGGGCTCAAATCTGGCCGGCGCTTTACGTGACCGGGATTCAAATGTCTACCCTTTAATAAATCGCTCTTTATTTTTTATAAAGCACACCTTCTGACGTCCGCCATGTTTATGCGAGCCGTGCGTTCGGAATTTGAGAATGGGATCGAGAAGATTCATGATATAGAGACCTTTTATTTTAATGCTGCGTTTTTGAACTACGGTAGTCTTTTTTAAATTTTGTTTGTTTCTTTATATTTTGTTTTTGTAGGATCTATGCGATAAATATTTTTTTGTAGTTTTCAATAACAATTTATTATTTTATTTTTACGTATCATTCTTGACGCGAGTTGGAGACATTGCGTTTTTCGGTTACGTCTGACTAAGTCACGCGTATAAGTACTACATAAATACAGATATAAGGTTTATAACAGTGTGAGTGAGCAGTTTTATTGTACTCTTCCAGTACAAATTTAATTTTCCAAACGTGATCGAGAAATATCAAAATTTCCGTGAAACCAATCTCGGTACGTACGGGCAGGAAAATCTAATACAATAAAGTGCTTATATTATATGCGGTGCGTGCATCAGCTAAACGATAAAACGAGTCTAGACAAGTGATTTACGTTCACCTGAGCGTGCCCCGAGCTGTCAGAGACGTCCCTACCTACGTTTGCGTTTTTAATTTAATAAGTATAAATTCATTCTTTATTGTAAATATTAGAAGGGAAAATATACATAGTTAATTGACTCAGGCGTTACTTTGGGGAAATTCATTGTAAAGTTGTTACTGAATAATTACATCGCACCATTCCGCATGCAAATTTAAAAGGTATATGTTACCTGGTCCGAAGAGAAGAAGTTCAGGACCAGGTAACATATTACAATTAAATTGTTAATAGAAGCGTTAATAGCCTACTTGTTTAGGATGCGGATTACGAAACATAACATCGCTGGTTCAGGGCTCGCTCTTCCACAATTGTCCTAAACCTACATTAACTCTAGATACATGCATTTTTAGGTTTTAGCTTACCAGGAGTGGTTAATAGCAATATTAAGAATGCCATTTGGCAGTGCTAGTATTAAAAAAAAATAAGTTACGAAAATTTACAAATACGAGCCTCTAATATTTATAATAGCAAATACTAAATCTAAATCTCTACTAGCAAATCATTGCCGAAAGAGAAAAGTATACTAAACAAATTAATTTAAATTTTAACTGTACACATGAAAAAGAACACGTATCCTTGAAATTATATAAATCAGGGGCAGATTATTAAACAAAGTGTATATCTGCTGATTTAATCAGTCCTTGTACAGACTAATGGGGAAAAAGGTTCTTGGTGGCAACCTCGTTTAGACAAATATACTGTCGGTCCATCCCCACTAGATGGAGTGACGACCTGCAAATTGGTGCTGGTAGTTAATCGGTGCAGGTGGCTGGAGACTGTTCTTTCTGAATTTTAGTGCAGGCATATGTTCAGCAGTGGATTCTTAATAGGCAGTAAATAAGGAGTACACAATTGCTTATTATATAAGTCACGATAGCCGAGTTATTGGGTGGTCGGAATTTCGACTCGAGAGACCCGAGTTCGATTCCCAGATGGCAGTTTTCAAAACTTATGAACGAATTTCATCGTTGGCTTGGACATAAAGACGGCGACGGGCTCACCATCTGTCACGTTGTCCCGAAAATATCTTCGGTGGAAGTTTGGTCACAGGGACTTAATTGTCTAGACTATACCTCTGTCCCTGTAATGGGAATTGCGTGAAGATATTTATTTATTTATTTGTTATTTATATTCATTACAATAATATCCACAGGGTCGACCTATCGATCATCAGCCTCGAAGACAGCGTCACTACCCAGGCTAATCGATAGCCAATTATTCTTCATTACTAAGTACAAAAGTAATAATAACCGTAAATTTTTAAGCACTTCTTGTAACAATAAACATTGCAGACAGCCAGCCCTTACATTTTTCTTATTACAGCTATCGATACAATACTTTAATGAAGTCGCAAAATTCCACCGAACACAAATCGAAATCCACGAAGTCCATTCGAATCGAGAACACGTACGATAGCATCTTCAAAAGTTCCGTTCCGATTTCAATATAGAAAAGGGGGAAAGGATAGAAAAAAAACTTTATATCAAAGTGGAAAAACTACTGGCATACCTTCGCGGGGCTCAAATCTGGCCGGCGCTTTACGTGACCGGGATTCAAATGTCTACCCTTTAATAAATCGCTCTTTATTTTTATAAAGCACACCTTCTGACGTCCGCCATGTTTATGCGAGCCGTGCGTTCGGAATTTGAGAATGGGATCGAGAAGATTCATGATATAGAGACCTTTTATTTTAATGCTGCGTTTTTGAACTACGGTAGTCTTTTTTAAATTTTGTTTGTTTCTTTATATTTTGTTTTTGTAGGATCTATGCGATAAATATTTTTTTGTAGTTTTCAATAACAATTTATTATTTTATTTTTACGTATCATTCTTGACGCGAGTTGGAGACATTGCGTTTTTCGGTTACGTCTGACTAAGTCACGCGTATAAGTACTACATAAATACAGATATAAGGTTTATAACAGTGTGAGTGAGCAGTTTTATTGTACTCTTCCAGTACAAATTTAATTTTCCAAACGTGATCGAGAAATATCAAAATTTCCGTGAAACCAATCTCGGTACGTACGGGCAGGAAAATCTAATACAATAAAGTGCTTATATTATATGCGGTGCGTGCATCAGCTAAACGATAAAACGAGTCTAGACAAGTGATTTACGTTCACCTGAGCGTGCCCCGAGCTGTCAGAGACGTCCCTACCTACGTTTGCGTTTTAATTTAATAAGTATAAATTCATTCTTTATTGTAAATATTAGAAGGAAAATATACATAGTTAATTGACTCAGGCGTTACTTTGGGGAAATTCATTGTAAAGTTGTTACTGAATAATTACATCGCACCATTCCGCATGCAAATTTAAAAGGTATATATTACCTGGTCCGAAGAGAAGAAGTTCAGGACCAGGTAACATATTACAATTAAATTGTTAATAGAAGCGTTAATAGCCTACTTGTTTAGGATGCGGATTACGAAACATAACATCGCTGGTTCAGGGCTCGCTCTTCCACAATTGTCCTAAACCTACATTAACTCTAGATACATGCATTTTTAGGTTTTAGCTTACCAGGAGTGGTTAATAGCAATATTAAGAATGCCATTTGGCAGTGCTAGTATTAAAAAAAAATAAGTTACGAAAATTTACAAATACGAGCCTCTAATATTTATAATAGCAAATACTAAATCTAAATCTCTACTAGCAAATCATTGCCGAAAGAGAAAAGTATACTAAACAAATTAATTTAAATTTTAACTGTACACATGAAAAAGAACACGTATCCTTGAAATTATATAAATCAGGGGCAGATTATTAAACAAAGTGTATATCTGCTGATTTAATCAGTCCTTGTACAGAGTAATGGGGAAAAAAGGTTCTTGAGTGGCAACCTCGTTTAGACAAATATACTGTTGGTCCATCCCCACTAGATGGAGTGACGACCTGCAAATTGGTGCTGGTAGTTAATCGGTGCAGGTGGCTGGAGACTGTTCTTTCTGAATTTTAGTGCAGGCATATGTTCAGCAGTGGATTCTTAATAGGCAGTAAATAAGGAGTACACAATTGCTTATTATATAAGTCACGATAGCCGAGTTATTGGGTGGTCGGAATTTCGACTCGAGAGACCCGAGTTCGATTCCCAGGTGGCAGTTTTCAAAAACTTATGAACGAATTTCATCGTTGGCTTGGACATAAAGGCGGCGACGGGCTCACCACCTGTCACGTTGTCCCGAAAATATCTTCGTTGGAAGGTGGGTCAAAGGGACTTAATTGTCTAGACTTGACCTCTGTCTACCCCTGTATTGGGAATTGCGTGAAGATATTTTTTTTATATTTTTTATTTTTTACAATTGCTTATGACTAAAAACTTCGCCTACAAACAATGTATCCAGGTACTGCCTGATGTCATATGCCTGATACGAGTGTAGGGATACGAATATAGCTGGATAGAGGCGTTTCTCGTAAAGAGAATTGCCACGCTTTACGAGCGAATTGACCAACCCGAACATATTTGACATTTATTCTAAAAGGTTTTTATTAACCAAGAACTGGTGTCTATTCTCTTGTATTATATCTCTATTTTAGTAATTGTAAAACAAAATTATATTTATATTATATTTATATCTTTTATCCTTCCGACCCACTTTTCACCGAAGATAATTTTTGGGACAACGTGACAGGTGATCTGTCGCCGTCTTAATGTCCAAGCCAACGATATAAATCGAACATAAGTTTTGAAAAAACCCATACCTAGGGATACCAGCCCACTACCTAGGGATCGAACTCGTGTCTCTTTACTCGAATTCCGATCACTGAACCACTCTGTTATCTTTATTTTAATTTAAATATTTAAAGATCACTTGAATTAAAAACAACAGTTAAGTTCTGACATCCACAAATCAATTGTACGCTACATCGGAGTTCGCCATAATACCCTCTGTCTACAAATCTCGCGCTCAATACCAAACCCCTAAGTCGTCACTTAAGACGATAGTATTGTAAATGGTTCGTTTGTGGCCACTAAAATAATACAAATCTTACATCTTAAATAAATAATACATATATAGATGAGAACAAACACACATACATTGATTTGATCCAAAGTTAAGCGCTTAAGCACTTGTAGTATGGAGTCAGAAACAACGAAAAAACCACAAATACCCAGACCCGAGAAAATGGTGGTACCACCTAGGGATCGAACTCTAATCCCTTTTGTAAGTAAAAGAAAATATTTTGCAGAGTTTTCTAATTATCTTTATTATTAACATTAGAACGTAAATCACTTTCTAAATACGAAATAATAACGAATTTATTAAACTAAAGAGATTTTTTTCTACAATTTCAACCATCACGCTTTTACCTCTGAGGCACCATGTCTTACACGCATCATTTGAAATTTTAAATCTATAAAATAAAAATAATGAGTATAAATATCTTCTCGCAATTCCCAATACAGTGGTAGACAGAGGTCTAGTCTAGACAATTAAGTCCCTTCGTCCCACCTTCCACCGAAAATATTTTCCTACGATAAAAACCCATTGGTACGAGCCTGCCACCTGGGGATCGAACTCGGGTCTCATGACTCGAAATTCCGACTACGCAACCACGCGGCTATCGTGACTTCAATTTTAAATCTCTATTCTCATTTTCTTTATTTATGCCTGCTTAAGGCATTAGCGCCGTCTACTGTCACTTTTGCAAATGACACCTTAATATTCATGACTTTTTAGTCAGGAAATATTACGATAAGAAGAAATTAAGATAACTTCAACTAATTTTTTATTGATTTTAAAGCATATAACATTTTTTCTTTTTAATTTGATAACAAAAAATTCAGCATAATTTATATGCTCTAAAGTCAATAAAAATTGCGTAATTACCAATTTATTATAGAGGGAACATAATGGCATATACGACAGTATTTACACGATAAAAGGTAATATATGGATTAAATAAAGATGACAAAATCATCTTGATTTCACTATTAAATTAAATTGAATCTTGTTTAATGGCCACACAAGGTGTGAGAGGAAGATTAACCAAACACTCTAGAGACAATATAAACCTCCGTATTACGGTATGGTTGTACATATGAACTGCACAATTATTGACTAGTCCCTTCGGCTGATGAGTTATTAATTGAGATTTAGCGTCGAAAAGATGTGAGAACTAAGTACTGAAAAGGAGGCGGAGACGCACATTTTTCTAATATTTTCCCCAGTTAACCATACTGGGGTAACCAGAGGTCTAGGCAATGAAGTCCTTTCATAAATAAATAAATAAATATCTTCACGCAATTCCCAATACTGAGGTAGACAGAGGTCTAGTCTAGACAATAAAATCTTCGGTGGAAGGTGGGTCAACCTTCCACCGAAGATATTTTCTTATTCAGTATTATAATGATATTATTATTCAGTATTCTTATTCAGTATTAGTATTATAATTTATTATTCAGGTGGTGAGCCCGTCGCCGCCTTTATGTCCAAGCCAACGATATAATTCGTACATAAGTTTTTGAAAAAGTCATTGGTACGAGCCTGCCACTTGGGGATCGAAATCGGGTCTCTCAACTTGAAATTCCGACCGCCGACCCAATCGGCTATCGTGACTTTTTTCCTTTCATGAATGATATGAAAAATTATAATAAATATAGAATGATAGCAGTGCTATAGTGGAAATATCACGGTACTGCTCATATTATGCTAATAATATATAATTTAGATTTTCAAAATACATTAAGTAAAATAAATTAAAACTTTATTACATTGTAAATTTTTTCAATACATTATTTACACAAACAAAATCATGTTTACATTTACAATACTTACTAACTAAAAATTACAATAATCGTATCGCTTTCTCTCGTGGCAAGGAACCCAAGTAGACTTAGCCGAGAAAAGAACCAGCTGTATTGTCACCAGCGGCTATACGGTAGATGGAACAAATATGTAGTCTTCCGTCAAGGACTCATATTACCGATTCAGCTGTCTCTGATGATGCTCTGGTCCTTATTATAACATTCACTGTTTACATATCTTTGCTTTAGTGATAGCTTCAAAGGCATGATCACTACCAACTCATCTATCGGTTTGAAAAAGTTATCATACATTTAATATCAGATCCTTGTAACATAAAGCAATCACCTGGCCACATAAAATCACGGCCGCTGTTCAAAATAGCCAATAAAGCCCGAGGTAAAGTTGGGGGCGAACTGTCGAGCGTTTGAAACGCCGCGACGTGTCCGAAGCGCAATAGGCCATTACCGCGGCCGCTCGTAAAGAGCAGCTCGCTCGCACGGAACGCGCAGATACCGAGCGACATCGGATTACACAATGCGGTTGGGACACACTGAGAGCTGATTGGTTATAAATGATAATAAATAAATAAATATCTTTACACCATTCCTAATATAGGGGAAGACAAAGGTCTAGTCTAGACAATTAAGTCTATTTGACCCACCTTCCACCTAAGACATTTTTCAGGACAAAGTGACAGGTGGTGAGCCCGTCGCCGTCTTTACGTTTAAGCCATCGATATAATCATACACAAGTTTTTGAAAAACCCATTGGTAAGAGCCGGCCACCTTGGGACCGAACTCGGGTCTTCTGACTCGAAATCCGATCACGCAACCAATCGGCTGTCGTAAATTATAAATTATAAATTTAAATAAGTAAATACATAGATATGTGTTGTGATCGTATTAGAGATATCTGATTGTAATTTGAACTCAGATTTTAAGTTCTATATTACATAATGTATTAAATAAATATATGTCTTCACGCAATTCCCAATACAGGGGTAGACAAAGGTCTAATCTAGACAATTAAGTCTATTCGACCCACCTTCCAATGAAGATATTTTTCGGGACCAAGTGACAGGTGGTGAGCCCGTTGCCGTCCTTACGTCCAAGCAAATGTTATTATCGTACATAAGTTAGGGGGCTCTAAGGAGGCAACGCATCTGCTATGCCTCTGGTATTGCGGGTGTTCATGGGCGGCGGTAATCACTTACCATCACGTGGGCCACCTGCTCGTTTGCCAGTTCTGCGGTCTTTAGGTCAATGTAGAAAACACTTTTTCTACATTTTCTCGGGTCCAGGTGCTAGCGGTACCTTCGTTGTTTCTGATTCCATAATACAATTGCCAAACAGCTATATGCTTTGGGATCAGACCAATGTATGTGACATATAAAAATATCATAATATATAAAAATATAAAATGGTTTCTACATTGACATGGCCGGGTATCGAACCCGGGACCTCATAGCTGGCGACATCATGAAAACCAGTATACGCCATTCGTCCACACAGCTCGAGGTTTTAACAAAAATATAAAATACATTATCTAATATCTTATATTAGATAATGTATATTTTTGTTTTTATTTTAGTAGTGTTTTAATGTATAAAAAATCTACAAATTTGAGCTGTGGTAACAAAGAATAGTTGAGCAAAACGAAACTTAAAGTTGTTGCTCTCGGTGTATCCCAAATTTCTTTGCTACCTTATTTTATGGGGATTATACGATCAGCCTCCACCTTGTCAACGTTCTTACACATACCCAGGTTGGACATTGTAAGCGTTACCATACTCTATATGCATTCATCTTAAACTTTATTGCATCCGAATAATGCTCCAATTCCTTTGAATTTTGCGCCAAAAATTATTTCGGTAAGGGTGGAGTGGGGAAAATTGACTTACCCTAGATAAGAATAGTAATGGCCAGTGTTTTTTCTATACGAAATTACGTTTAGACGTTAACAGTTTTCTTGTTTACCTTTATTTTGTTTACGCTTTTTGTTTTATGTCCATTGCCAAATAAATTGTTGCTTATTTTTTAAAGTTTAATTTCACTTAATATTTTATCTATCTATTAAATATTATTATTATATAATTTATAATGTGACTATTATTTTCACATAACATTCTGTAACAAAACGAACTAATTAAGCACTTTTCTTACCATCAACACACGTTCAACCAAATAAATTTTCTTGTGTCCTCTGTCCCAAAGAATTTTTAATTTTTTTGATAGTCTTAATTAAACTTTTGTTATAATATACTGTGTAATCACACATAACATAGTAAATAAATTTAGTTAAGTAATTTTCCTTATAATGTAATTTAAGTGAACGGCATAATGTTCTTATGATCAAATCAGTCCTAAAGTAAAAGTTTTTGGATGATAAAAATGAAAATACTTACACCACCGAACCAAAAATTGATAAATATATATTTATTATACCAATATTTACCCCTAGCGGGGCTCCAGGCCGAAACCTTTATGCTTGTAGGCAATTTCATCTAATTTCGGTTAGGTATACATATAATTTACAGAACCGTTCGTCACTTCGACTACTGGTGTAGTTTGGGATAAATATTCTACTTATACGTGGTAAGAAGTGTGTGCTGGTAAAAATAGATATAATATTTATTCTTGGCAATTTGACTTTGTTTATAAAATAATTTTCTCTTACATTAGTAGTAGTCAATCGCTGTGTACGGGTTTTCTGGATCACCAATGTAGTCTACCAATTGGTAGATTACATCTCTGCCAAGGTCTGGGTCAGTACCAGATGCTTACTTAACTCTGCTGGGAAGGAGCAGTTTAACAAATGTTGTGTTCCAGTTTGATGGATATTAAGAACTGGTGTTATTATAGACTAAAAGGCATTCCATCTTATTCCTAACCTTCTAAGATTGAATTGCTGTGCAGCGGTTCATGGACTGCTCAATCCACCATTAGGTAGACTGTTAGCTTGTTTTTTTTATGGAAATAGTACTCTACTTCTAGGAGTCACGATAGCCGACTGGTTTGGTGATCAAATTCGTGTCAAGAGCCTCGAGTACGATCCCCAGCTGCTAGACTCGTATCAATTGGGGTTTGTACAAAACTTATGTACGATTCATATCGTTGACTTGCAGATAAAGACGGCGACGGGTTCACCATCTGTCAACTATTCCATTAAAAGGTCTCGAGTTAAAGGTCATCTATCTAATAAAAAAAGGGAATATGTCAGGGCATTTTTTCCACTTCTCGTGTCACATAGGTTTGATTAGAAATCGCTTACTCTGTGTCCAAATAGGATAATGTGAATAGATGTTTGCATATAAGACAGGAAGATTTGTTTAACATTTCAACTTGTGAGTCAGGTTTTGTAGCCAAGATTTTCATTTCAACGGTGAAGCGCACCCACTTGTATCTATTTTCGGAACATTGCCAAAGTAAGTTGTCATTGTTCCCAGCAGTCTTTCTTTTGGATTTGATTCTTGTCTGTTAGAACACGAATTCTTTATTATATTTACGAGTATTACTCTTACTTTATGTGTTTGTTTAAGTTAAGTAGATTATTAATTAGATATTTGTAAATGTATAATAGATATCTAAATGAATCGGCAATAGCCTAATTGTTGAGGGTCGCAGGTTCGGGCCCGCCATTCGACTATTGTTGTGAAACACTCCAGACACAAGCATTGCAGCTTACTTGGAGTGGTTAATAGGAATACTAGTAATAGCATTGCTAGTATTCTTTTAAGTATAGTATTCTTTCTTTTATTTTACGTCCTTTTGTGTTGTAACAGCGTTTCGATTTTCATAGTGTCGGTAGCTCTGAAATCCCGGGATGGATTTCCTGACATGAATGAGAGATGAAAGATCCCGGGATGGATGGATCAGTGTAGAAAACCACATTTCTACATTCTCTTTTTCAGTCTGGATGTTGGTAATACCTTCACCACTTCTAATTCCATAATACAAGGGCTTTAGTTTTTTTTCCAAATATAAATAAATACATACATAGGTAGGGACAACATCACATACATTGCTCTATCCCAAAGTAAACAGCTTAAGCACTTGTATTATCGTGTTAGCTACTTACTTTGGGATCAGAGCAATGTATATGACATTGGCATATGTGATCCTATTAAATTAGAGAGATTTTTGTACAAATTTAAACTGATCGTTGCCACGGCACTGTTAAAGTCTCGTGTTACAACCCCGCTAGTGTCAGTAGAAATTTAAAAAAAATATTTTTATTCAAATAACAAACATTAAATTGAATATAAAGTTCAGGATAACTTATATACTTTAAAATCAATAAAAATTTTACAATATGTGATGTTGTAATAAATGTAAAAGAAAATATCAATTGCGGTAAAAGAAGAGCATCCTAGAGAAATTTGCATTCTCGAGAAAATAAAAAAACCGATAGCCAAGTGGTTGGGTGATCGCAATTCGAGTCGAGAGACTCAAGTTCGATCCTCAGGTGGCGGGCTAATACCAATGGGTTTCTTCAAATACTTATTTATGTACGACAATATCGCTGGCTTGCATAAAGATGAAAACCATCACCTCACCACCTGTCACGTTGTCCCGAAAATATCTTCAGTGGAAGGTGGGTCGAAGGGACTTAATTGTCTAGACTAGGACCTCTGTCTACCCCTGTAAAAAGCGAAATATTTATAATAAAAAAGCGAAATATTTCTAAAAGACAATTTAATTTCATTCACATTATAACAATTTTAAAATATTCCACTACAATATAAAATTTCAAGGCTGGAATCCATGAACGGAGATGCACCTTAACATTACTTTTGACTATCTATGAAAAGATAAACTTGGCAAGTTAGAAACATGTTTGGAGGCCTTTGTTGTGAATATGCATTTAAGTGCGCTTCACACGTGCAGTTTGCGATTGCGTTGCGATTTAGGTAAATAAAATAATCTTTTTTAGTTTATCTTGGTGTATACCTGTAGTTATGATAATTGATGATATTTTAATGTAACGAACTAAATTCGAGAAGGTAAAATTTAACAGGCAAGAAGAGATATCTTTATGTTACACTCCATCTCTGCTCTAGTAATTGACTAGGCCAGTAAGACACTTTTGTCCATTTCTGTCGTCAAATAACAATGCAATAACTGTTATGTTCTATTTTAAAATGCATAGGAAGCCAGTTTTAAATTTAAACATAAGACATAAGGGAATAAGATTTTATCATAGTAGCGGTGGCGATATATTAGTAACTTTGAGGTTCTTGCCTCGGGCAGCAGAAGACACAAACAATCAACTGTACTGTTGGCACTTTTTAACCCATTTCCGTAAAAAATAGGTTCACGCGATTCCTCATACAAAGGTAGAAAGACGTCTAGACAATTAAGTCATTTAGAACCCAAATTTCACCAAAGACAATTTTGGGACGTGACAGGTGATCGCCATCTTTATACCCAAGCCAACGATATAAATCGTACATGAGTTTTACAGCCTACCACTAGGGTAAAGATCTCTTGACTCGATTTTCGATCACCCAAACATTCGGCTATCGTGACGTGACCTTTTTTTTAATAAAAAAAATTTGGTATTAAAATATTATACGCAACCGCATCATCAAGTGTGTAGAGTACTTAACATCTCCCAGTACCTGACCACCGTCTGCCAAATAGCCGAGCCCACTGCCAAATTAGATCATAAAGGTTAATATGTTCTGTGGTTAGCGGTAGGTATGCGACATTTTCGACGGAATGTAGTTTGTAATGGATTTTTATGAGGCTCTGTGTTGCCAGCCAAACTGAGTGTTTATTTTTTCAATAGTTTGGTAAACAGGAATGTTCTGTACATATAATTTACGGACATCGCACGTGGTTAATTCTTAGAATCAGCTGTCATGCTTTTTTTAACCTACGTAGAAAAAGGAGGATATTATCTATTACTTTTTATTTCTTTTTTTAATTGTTGTTATCTGATAACAATCCCTTAAATAAAAATATTAGAAATAAGATAGAAAAAAGTCACGATAGCCGAATGGTTAGATGATCGGAATTCTAATCCAGACCCACAGGTTAGATCCCCAGGTGGCAGGCTCGTACCAAGAGGTGCAACAATGCGGCGGTGATGGGCTCACCACCTGTTACGTAGTCTCAAAAATATCTTCGGTGGAAAGTGGGTCGAAACGACTTAATTGTCTAGACCTCTGTGTACCCCAGTATTGGGAAGGGCGTGTAGATAATCAGCAGTACTGGTGGCGCCTAAAATTCAAGGTGCATATGACTGGTGTCTCTACGGGAGAGGTTAATATTAAAAACGTGTGAAGTACGTCGAACCTCTTTGAAGTGGAGGACTTACCTGACTAGGGAGGCCCCTTAAGGAATAATTTAGAGAGGATCTTTTAGCATCAAGAGGGCATTTAAGTTGGCAAATTTACATTTAATGTAAATAATTGACATTACCACGACTTTATCAAGTTTTGTAAAGCTTATTTTACAAAAATCACGATAGCCGAGTGGTTGGAGGATTGGAATTCGAGTCAAGAGACCCAAGTTCGAACCCTAGGTGCCAGGCTCGTACTAACACTTAAAATAACTTATAAAAATATAATAAAAAAATATCTTCACGCAAGTCCCAATACAGGGGTAGACTAGGTCTAGTCTAGACATTTAAGTCCCTTCGACCCACCTTCCACCAAACATATTTTGGGGACAACGTGACAGGTGGTGAGTCCGTCGCCGTTTTTTATATCTATAAATTTGGAATAAACTAAAGAAATAGGTGTGTATGTATCGTAGAAATAGGCGATCTATTCCCTCCAGATTGATCAGGGACTTAGCGCGAAGATAATTAGTTAATAATAATAATCTGTATAAAATTACAATAAGGACTAAGTGTAAGATGTCCAGCGGTATTCAAACCCGCAACCCTTAGCTTCAAGGGCAGGATCACTAACAAGTAGGGTATCGTATAATCACGTTGTACTCGGAGTTATATTGTAATGTGAAATATTCGAGTAAACCAAAGAAATAATAATGATTGAGAAATTTGTAATTTTCAGTCACACGACAATTTCAAATATATTCAACGGCAAAGTTCAAAGAAAGTGTAATTGACTTAACCACTGGGATATGAAGTTACACTAGATTTTAATGTTTGCCTGTATCGCTGTTGCGTGTTGCCAGTAATCATGGGCTACCGATTTCAATTTGTATCGTGACTGCAAACTTAACTAAAAATTCTCACATGAAAACAAATCGTATATTTTTTACCGAGAGACTGAAGAGGAAACAACCGTTAAGCATACATTTTCAACTGAAACTACTTCTTACTTCCTGTCGGAGACGAGCCGGGTGAAAACAAAGCGAGTGTAGGTGCGCGTTGCGCTTTATCTAGCATCGGGGGCGAGAGCAAACACAGTTTCCACTTTTAATATAAACATCAAATTTAATATAAACATTAAAATAGACTCACGATCTATGTATATACAAACAAAGAAAAACACACACACACACACATATATATATATATATATATATATATATATATATATATATATATATATATATATATATATATATATATATATATATATATATATATATATATATATATATATATATATATATATATATATATATATATATATATATATATATATATATATATATATATATATATATATATATATATATATATATATATATATGTATATATATATATATATATATATATATATGTATATATATATATATATATATATATATATATATATATATATATATATATATATAGTATTTATAACTACTACCAGCTTAAGATGGACCATAGGCTGCGCTGAAAATCAGTCTTGCGGTAACCTGTAACGTATGCTGAGTGTTGAGCTTTTTGTTGTTTTTATTTCATTTTGAAATATCATGTATTTATATTTTATTGATTGTTATGGTGCAACAAATAAAGTTTTATTTCTTTCTTTCTTTATATTCTTAAATAACTTACAAAATACAACAACGTGCTTCTATCTGTCATTGATCAGAGATACATGCTCTAATAACAAATCTGTTTTTGGCATAATTTGTCTCGTATATATTTTCTTAAATATTTTGTTTTACAGCAAATACAAATTTTGGGCGAATTCAAACATACATAGCTTCTGCAATCTGATAATAGCAACTGCCTTGTAGTGTTTTTCGTTCACACTTTTAATATGCACGTGCAATTTGTGAAAACAATTTCAGAAAACGTACCATAGACAGATAACGCGTTTTATCTGAAATTGGCTAAATTAAGCGGTACCCCGCGTGCCCGGAATTTAATTTAAATGTCGGCGTGTTAAAAATTTCGCCTTGTTACCTGTCACGTTGTGTCACGCGCGAGGCCACGCGACGTGACGTTGGCCGTTACGTTTTTCTAATTTTGTTGTCGTTCGATTCGTCAGAAACAAATATTCCGTTTAGAATACGGTGTTTCTAATAATAGAGGATATATATCGATGGCAAGAAATTAAAGGCATAGACAAAGGTCCTCTGTTTTTCCAGTTCCGTAAGAAAGCAGATTTTTAACAAAAAAGGGGTCGAGGTAGGCCGAGACTAACTTTCGTAGAAAATAAGCTCCGGTGAAATGTGAGTCGAAAGGTCTAAACTATCTAGATCTCTAGTTACCCCAGTATTGCGTGAAATTCGTAAAAATAAAAAAAATCTTGTATCTCTCGCCAGCCAAAGACATTTAATGGCTTTTCCTCAGTGGTTTCATACGAAGTCCACGAAAAGAAATGGGCTGTTATTTACTATCAGTGCCGTAATACAATAAATTTACTACCTAATACGTTTTAAAGTTGAGACACGAAACTCACAGGTGATCGGAATTCGCGTCGCTCTCGAAGATCTTCGATACCCAGAAGGTAGGTCTGTACCAATGAGTTTTTAAATAAAAATTCCCAATACAGGGATAGAGAGAGGTCTAGTCTAGACAATTAAGTCCCTTCGTCCGGGACATTTTTCGGGATAACGTGACAAGTGGTGAGCCCATCGCCGTCTTTATGTCTAAGCCAATGATATAACTCGTAAATAAGTTTTTTGAAAAAACCCATTGGTACTGGCCTGCCACGTGGGGATCGAACTCGGGTCTCTTACTCGAAATTCCGGCCACCCAACCACTCGGCTATCGTGACTCATATACATATAATGAGTTTTTTAAACTTATATACGATTTGTATTGTTGGCTTGGATATAAAAACAGCGATAGGCCCACCATCCGTCACGATGTCCCAAAATAAGCTCCAGTGAAATTTCGGTCGAAACAACTAAATTGTCTCTACCTCTGCCTAGCACTGTATTGGGAAATGCGTGAAGATAAAAAACATCTATTAAAGTTAAACACACAAAAACTCCTTTTCTTTCCTTAATGTCGAAACGATTAAAACTGAGCATGTCCCGCAACCCCCTTATTCCCGTCTGGCTGCATCGTTATTTTTATTTTCCACAATTCATCACGTCTCGCTTCTTGGGGCGCCGGTGTCACGTCGCGTCACGCCGCGTGACAGGTGACGCTTGTTGCTCGCTGCCCCTTTTTTTTTGAATATTAATAAATTGTGTTTACCCGTTTAAGGATATTGATGACGTGTTAAGCATTGCATCGATCATACTTGGAATATGTACGTGTGTTAGGTTGTTGGTAATGGTATGGAATTAGTGATTACATATCGTCGTTGCTTATTGGTTTAGGATGTGGACTGTGAAACATAAGGTCGCAGGGTCGGGCCCTCCATTTAACTATTGTTGTAAACAGCTCTAGAAGCAAACATTTCAGCTTAGTTGGAGTGGTTAACAGGAATACTAGTGTTGTTATTTGGCAGTGCCAGTAATCTTTGTAAAAATTCCGTTGAAGCTAATAAGTTAGTGGTTAGTGGTTGGTAGGTTGGTAAGTTAGTGGGTTCAAATCCAGCGGAGAGCAAACATTTGTGATTTTGAATGTTTGTACTCGTGTCATGGAAGATTAAATATAAACAGTATTGTCTAAATATTTTTTATATCACGATAGCTGAGCGGTAGGTTGATCCGGTTATTGAGACGTGGTAGTGGTAGCCTCGTACCAATGAGTTTTTTAAAGCCTTATGTATGATATATATCGTAAGCTTGGACATAACGGCGGTGACAGACTGTCACATTGTCCTAAATAATTTCCTCTGTGGGTCGAACGGACTTAATTATCTGAGCCTTTGTTGGGAATGGCGGGATAATCACGTCATAAGAAAATTACGTGGAGTACTTAGCAGCATAGTGGAAGTATGTCTTACTTAGTATGACTTTTGTAAGCCAACGTAATAATAATATATTGTATATTAACAAGTAAGCATTTTACTAACTTCATACATTTCCCAATACAGGGGTTGTCAGAAATCAAGAAAATTTTATCCCTCCGACCCACATTTCAACGACGCTTATTTTTAAACAACGTGACCAGTAGTGAGCCTTCTGTATATATCATTATAAATCGTGCTTATGTTTTGCAAAAACTCCTCGGTACGAACCTACCTTTTGAGGATCGTATTTGTGTCTATTGACTCGAATTCCAATCACCCAACCACTCGGCTATCGTGACTTTTTTGTAAATAAGCATTTAAACTTATACACAGAATTCTATACGCATAAGTTTATGTAGTAATATCATTTAAGTAACATTAGAACAAAAAGCATTCGAGTAGAAAAAAACATAAGACAATAGTGCATAGAATACAAAAATATTCCGCTGAAATGCAAAAAGGCTTCGTTCCCTCGTAACGATATTAGACGGCAAGGAGCCAACGTAATGAGTCTCATCTAATTATCACGTGGAAGACGTGAGGCAATTGCTAACACCTGCATAATGCCGTCCCTGTTAGGGTGAGTTCTTTATGTGGTTGTGTAACAAAGAAGAAGAAAGAAACAAATTTTATTCGATGCCAAAATACAACACA
Organism: Sericinus montela; assembly: GCA_029286605.1. Taxonomy (NCBI): domain Eukaryota; kingdom Metazoa; phylum Arthropoda; class Insecta; order Lepidoptera; family Papilionidae; genus Sericinus; species Sericinus montela. Next base: position 11,015,769 of record JAGSMR010000044.1, read on the forward strand.
GTTATAACACATTAATAATAAATGCTGTTTTAATACATTGGTATGTTGAATTCTAGCAACGAAAAGGCGTCCGATTCAGCATATTGCTGCAGCAGTGTGGCTGCAGCGCTGATATTCTATCGCTGCCTTTGTTAAATCTCGGGATCAGCAAAACAGACACTGTTAAGGCAAACTATATATAATGTAAATTGTAAAAATATATCAAATAATAAATATATAAAATAGTAAAAAAATAAAAATAAAATACTAGGGAAAATATATAAATATAAGGGAAGTCACGATAGCCGAGTGGTTGGGTGGTTGGAATTTCGAGTCAGTAGACCCGAGTTCGATCCCCAGTTGACAGGCTCGTACCAATGGGTTTTTCTAAAACGTATGTACGAATTACATCGTCACGTTGTCCCGAAAATATATTCGGTGGAAGGTCGGTCAAGGGACTTAATTGTCTAGACTAGACATCTGTCTATCCCTGTATTGGGAATTGCGTGAAGATACATTTTTTTAAAATAAAAATACCGAATGACACCACCTAGCAATTAATACCTTAACTACCCTATTAATCTTTTGTAAGTAGCTTCTATTGTGGCTTTTGTAGTAAGGATCTTCAAAAATATGTACCCAAAAACATTAGCCGCGTGGCAGGATGATCGGAATTCGAGACACAATAGAGAAAGAGTCTCTAATTGATATCAGTTTTTAAGATTGATAGAGTTTTTCCAAAACTTATGTTGGATTTATGTCGTTGGCTGTAACGTCGTTTGTCGTAAACAAATTCCGTCTGTATTGCATGAACAATGGTGAAACGTTTAAGTCATTTAAAACCTCGACGAAGACTTCCGTGGACGATAGGTGTGCACATCGGTTTTAATTTTTAAATTCTTTATACATTCTGTGGGTATCACTGTGGTGAGGTAACGGTTAGATTTCACCACCCCTTTCATTCTGTGGGTATCACATATTCTATTAATGAAAAAGCTTAAACATAGTAATGGCTATACATAGTAATAGCCGAGTGGTTGGGTGGTCGGAATTTCGAATCAAGAGACTCGAGTACGATCCCCAGGTGGTAGGCTCGTACCAATAGGTTTTTCAAAAAGTTATGTACGATTTATATCGTTTACTTGGACATAAAGACGGCGATGGGCTCACCACTTGTCACGTTGTTCCCAAAATATCTTCGGTTGAAGGAGGGTCGAAGGGATTTAATTGTCTAGACTAGACCTCTGTCTATCCCTGTATTGGAAATTGCGTGAAGATATTTATTTTATTTATTTATAGTAGTGGCTATGGAACAGTATAAAGTAGTAATAAATACAAACGTAGATGGGGAGAACATCACATATATTGCTCCGAACCTAAAGCAAGTAGCTCAAGCAGTTGTGTTATGGAATCGGAAACAATGAATGTTACACAAAAACTCAGACCCGACAAAATATACAAAAAGAGTTATATACATTGACCCGATTGGGAATCGAACCCGGAACCTCAGAGCAGGCGACCCCATGAAAACTAGTATGTACGCCACTCAATCACAGAGCCGTCCATCGTTGGATTGTTCCAAAGACACACACACTTGTAAGAATTTGCTGCTGTGACGCTGTCTGTGACTGCTTTACTTACGCTCGCCATACGTTACTCTTATAAATATGTATATCAGCGTAAATAACAGTCAAATAGTTCGGACAGGGCGTGAAAAGAACGCGCAAATGTTTGGCTGTCCGTGCGCCCTGCACCGTGGTGATAAATCAGCGCACCTGACCGGGGCCACTTGTCCCCGCGCATAAATCTCGTCGACTTGACCACTGTTTCATAGTGATGTGCATTCGTTATGTTTTAATATCGATTTATTATAATTTACATGCGAAACTTACTACCTATAGACGTCTTTATGTCCAAGCAAACGATGAAATTCGTACAAAATTTTTTGAAAAATTCATTGGTACTGTCACCGGGGGATCGAACTCGGGTCTCTCGACTCGAAATTCCGAGCACCCAACAACTCGGCTATCGTGACTTTGTATATTGTACAATTTTATAATAAACATTTTACTGAGGGCTAAGATACGGGATATAAGATGTAGTAACTATCCATTGTTGAGAAGAGCCTTTCTCCGCATCACTTCCTAAATTCTAGTTTAAGAAACGCCTGCCACACTCCTCTAGTACGAATATGAGTTCTTGCCAATAGTTAAATGAAAATTGTGAAAAAATATTTAATTACATATTTATGGACATTTTACTTTTTGTAAGGTTTTTTTCACCAGGCTGTGTAAGATGGGCGAGTTCCCAGGTCATAAATAAGTATTTTTTATAAATTATGTAATATTTTTTATCTTCATTCTAGTAACTAGAAAAGACAAGTCAGAGTTCTAGAAAATTAAATCCTTTCCACTCATCACCGTCTTAGTGTTCACGAAAACGATACATATAGATAAAGGAGAAGTTAGCTTTGGTTAAAAATGATTTGTTTTCAACTTATATAAATGCTATAATTCGATTGACGTCGTGAAAGGGTAAGAAATGTATGCTGTGTAATATATTAAAGCTAATATTTTATGCAGGAAAAAAAAGTAAATACTGAAATTGGAACTCGCAACCCTTAGCTACAAGAGCACGTTCGATAACAATTAGGCTGTTATCGGGTTGTTATAGGGTTGTCAAAAATGAAAATAAATTAAAGTACACATAATAAAAAATTTGTGTGTACAAAAATAAATGGAAGAGATGTTCTCGATATTAATGTTAGACATGACTAGGAGTGATAGAGACCCCCAGCTCGTAAATATTGAACTATTGACTCCGCACCGATGCCAGGGTTAGGCTGACTGTTTGTTAATGATAATGGTTTAGGGGCGGGCGGGAGGCCACCATTTTCTAGTTTTGTATATAGAATTATTTTCCTACTTAGATTTTTGTCACATGTAAAGCTAATAAAAACATAGCAATCTATATACGATAGCCGAGTGGGTGGGTGATCGGAATTCGAGTTAAAAGACCGAGAGTTTATCCCCAGGGCTCGTATCAATGAGTTTTTTCGGACCTTACGTGCGATTCATATCGTTCAAGTTCACACAAAGACGGCTACGGGCTCACCACCTGTCACGCTGCCACATAAAATGTCTTCAGTGGAAGGCGGGTCGAAAGGATGTAATTGTTATTGGGAGTGTCGTGAAGATATTTTTTTACTTCCTACTAATAACACAAATGTGAATCCTATTCAAGTTTGTAAAAACTTAAAAACATATTTCAACTTTCAAATATAATTTAAAGAGACGTTTTTATGAACATCAAAACAATGTGGAAACGCAAAATCACGATGCCAGTGATATCTAAAAATACAAAATTGATTGAAACTATTTTTTGTTTTAATTCTTGTTTTATATTACTCATATCACTACTCTTTTTCCTTTTGGTGTATTTTTACTGAGAGTGAGGTATGCTAGCACAATTGTTAACCTTGTTATTCATGTATGCTATTAATTAATTTTAGAAGGTGTTGGGTCATTTAGATTGATTCTTTTTGAGTAGTTGATTTATTATATTTTCTTTTGTATTTTGTTTTCTTTGAGTCACGATAGACGAGTGGTTGGGTGATTCCAATTTGAGCTGAGACCCGAGTTCGATCTCCACCAATGGTTTTTATGACTTGAGGTATGGCGTACGTACGGCTTGGAAATAAAGACGCGACGGGCTCAAAAATGTCCCTAGGCTCGAATTCCGAAAACCTAGCTAGGCTATGTGACTTTACTATTATCACTTTGTTTTTTCTGGACCCAATTGGGAAGTCCACTTAGACAAAGTCGCGGACAAAAGTTACATGACAGAGTTAAAGTGTAGTTTAAAAAAATAACAACTTTACCATTTTTCCATTCCGTGGGTGTCATAGTGCTAGGTGATTTAATGCATACCTAGATGATTTAATAAACATCTTGAAAAAAAAACAAAACAAAATTCAGCAAAGCCTGAGGTATAAGTTGTCTGCTATTGCAATCGCCAACCCACTTGCCAGTCGTGGCGACAAATTTGAGAAAATTTGAAATTCAAAAAGAAATACTTCGTCTTTAGTGAAAGGTGGGTCAAAAGGACCTCATTGTCTAAACTAAACTATATACTAGCTAGTATTGGGAATATGCGAGAAAATAAAGAGAGAAGGAACAAGGAGTTTGTTTTTTTTTGGACGATCGAATCCTTCGAGTTTGTCTTCGTGCCTTTAATTTGGAATATTTGTAGGTGCATTAAGATTCGTGCAACGAGGCAACCTGCATTATTAGTGCTGCGTCTGGACTACTAACGAGATACTTTTTCAATGTTCCTGAGAGCCGGTGAGAAATATACAGTTTTGGAGGCGCTGTAAAGTTAGGTTAATCCACTAAAAAAAAATTAAAATAAAAAAATAATTCCATTAAAAAGAAGTTTATGAAAACAAAAAAAAATTAAAGATTTTAAAAATGAAGGCGATTCTCAATTCTGTTATATGTATTTTTTAATATTCACGATAGCCGAGAGGTGGGGTAATCGGAATTTCTTACTTCCTTTCCTTTCTTCTGTGGATCGAAAGGGCCTAATTGTCTAGACCTCTACTGTATTGGGAATGGCGTGACATATCAGCAAGTAATGCTTATTAGAATATGACGACCTCCGTGGACAAGTGGCGTAAACACCAGTTTTCAAGCTGCTTCGATTCCCGGATGGGTCAGTCTAGAAATATCACTTTTTCTACATTTTCTCGGCTCTGGGTGTTTGTGGTGCCTTCGTTATTTCCGATTCCCATACCACAAGTACTTTAGCGTACATTGGGTTCGAAACAATTTATGAGATGTCTATTTATTTAAACGAATAAGCTTTTTTTTTGCATAAATGTTGTTGTTTAGTTTTGCATAAATGTTATTATTTGTTTTATGAATGAGCCGAACCGCTGTTTAATAAAAAAAATTGAAATCGTACTAGCGGTTCATTAGATAAGCTTATAAGTGCTCAAACGAAAAACAAACACACTTTCTCAGCTTTAGTTTTGTATAAATTGTATCATTGTATCTTCCGGTAATGTGAAGTTATGTGAAAGTGATAATTGTTTCAAGGCGTCGACTTAAAATTATTGCTTAACAGTGAATTCTGCCGACACAGAATATCGACAGCCACCGCGTCTATTTGGTGGAGGTCGAGACATGCCGCGACTAAGTTTCGAAGACTATGGGAGCAAATTGCTCGAAGAAGGGAGGGTAAAGAGTACTCGGATGCCTATACGTGGGTGTACGAAGAAAGTGATAAATTTTGAAGTAACTCTAGTAGTATGTAAGGACCGTGAAATTTGGCGATCTGTTCTCTCTGGCTGCCCCGTTAAGAATCTCGACCTACCTCTGAAGAATTTTATTTTATTTAGCTCATTTAAATTTATACTTAAATGAGAATTTGTATGTAAAATGTTTACATAGAAAATAAAAATACCTTGACGCCGTTCTCAATGATAAAGTAAACAGAGGTCTAGGCAATTGCGTCGTTTCGATCCCACCTTCCACCGAAAACATTTTTGAGACAGCGTGACAGGCGGTGAACCTGGCGCTATCTTTAACATGTATAAGCTTTAAGCTTTAGTTATCTAAAATCATTATTCTTGGTTGAAACACGGAATTTCCAACTCAAATTTTATAACATTTCAGTGAAGCTGTCTCTAGCAATACCCGTGTGGAAGATTCATTTTCCTTCTTAAATTCCTATCTAGAATTTAATTCAGTGTCCGAGCCCGCGTCTAGGCTTACTAAATCAAAGCTAGATGGCAGGTGCCGGGGTAGCGGCCTAGTCAACCGTGAAGGCGATAGTAATAAATTTGTCCTTGCAATGAGCAAAGGTAGGGGACCTTTATTGATAGAAGAAGACGGTAAATATGGTTAAATGAAGTGTGGTATAATTTAGAAAGAGATTGATTATAAAAATCCTCTTTATGCTTAAAGTCGCATAGGAAAATTACGTTTCGTTGACTATTCGATAGCCGAATTGGTAGTGAACCTGCTTTCGAATCTAAGGGTTGCGGGTTCGATTCCGCTAGGGACAAATATTTGTGTGATGAATATGAATGGGGATGTTTATATGTAAAGGTTCAATATTTATCTATGTAAATATACGCCTGTAAGTATATTCTACCGTTTGCTTGGATATTAAGACGGCGATTGTCTCACCATCCATTACGTTGTCCCAAATAAGCTTCGAAAAAACTCGACAGAAAGGTCTTCAAGGTCTAGACCTCAGGTTCCCCAATATGGGATTGCTGCAATCGGGATTTGAGACCGAAACTTTTTGCTCCGAAGGTAGGGCTACCAACAACTAGGCTATTGGGCTATACACATTAATTTTTCAAAGTAGCTGTTATAATTTTTACATTGATACATACATAGATAGATACAGCATCCCGTACATTGATCTGATCCCAAAGTATGCAGCTTAAGCACTTACTATAAATTTTGTTTGTTTGTTTCCTATTAACAAAGTTTACTTAGTAATTAAGAATTTGGTAAATGTAGATAGTATACTTCGCTAAGATATGGAAGAGCGATGTCTCCTGGCACAGGCATTTGTTTTGTTTAAAAGGAGACACCAGATAATAGTAATCACCTGTATTCTCTGTGTTTACGTAAATAAAGATATTTCTATTTTATTTTAAGCACTTGTATTATAGAATCAGAAACGTCACAGGTCCAGACCAGTCCACCATCACTCAGACCCTAGAAAATGTGGAAAAAGTATTTTCTACTTTCCCTTGACTCAGAGCTGGCGACACTATGAAAACCAGTGTGTATGTCACCGTTCATGGAGATCCTCAAAAAATAATATAACACTTATTATTCTGCATGTTATTTGATAGTTGTGTATATGTTACAGTAAAAATTATTAACTGTCTCAAATAATATAACAAAGTTCAAGGCGCAAAAACAGATAAATGGCATATGTCATCTAGTCCGAAGAGAAGAGGTTGCTCATAACTGCGAAATATAATTTTATAATAATACCTCTATAAATCTAAAATGAAAATGGTTCGCGTTAATACAAGAAATTATTATGTGTACTTCTATAATAATGAATTTTCGCAAAGTAACGCCTGGGTGACGACCTGCGAAATGTTGCGGGAAGTCCATAGATACAGGCTGAGGAACGTTCATTGTGGAAAATTTTGGAGGCTATGGTCAGTAATGCACTCTTGAAAGCTGAAAAGAAAAAGTATGAGTTTTTAAGTTCATTTATGTGTTCGATTCTATTGAAATTAGTTACGAAATTTACTTTAGAACACTTTACTTCAAAACTCTGTCGTTTCTTATCTATATATAAAAAACGTCAGAGACGCTACTTACCGTCAGACAGTTCGCTTCGTCATTGGAACAACGCCATAGCTCTTTCCAGATGAGAATATGTCTAGACCGCACGAGGTAGCGCGAACACCTAGGAAAACATCATATTTCACAACGGTTTACGTCTTATACGGTCTGTAATGTATGCTTTTTGAGAGATGAAATTTAGCATCCAATATTGGGGATTAGACTACAACTTTTTTCATTTACTTATAACTATTTTTATTTATTTATCGGTGAAAAGCGAGAGGATTTAATTGTCTAATCCGGTTTTTGGAAATATGTTACGATAAAAAAATATTTATCGTAACAAATAATCTTTTAAACCTATAAATAGGCTTTGATAAACCTTTCTATTAATAGTTTTTAAAATAAAAATAAATATCTTCACGCAATTCACAATACAGGGGTAGACAGAGGTCTAGTCTAGACAATTAAGTCCCTTTGACCCACCTTCCACCGAAGATATTTTTGGGACAACGTGACATGTGGTGAGCCCGTCGCCGTCTTTATGTCCAAGCCTAGTATTCTTCAACTTTCGTTGTTTTGTCCACTTTTAAAAGTAATTTATTAACCGCCAATAGTCTAATGGTTCAGGTTGCGGATTGCGAAACATGACGACGACGGGTTCGAGTCCACTATTGCTGGAATTATAGCACCATGAATCGCTGCAAATACGAGCATTGCATTGGGTTCGAACCTTGCTAGAGACAAACATTTGTATTATGAGTATGAATGTTTGTACTCGAGTCATGGACTTTATATTAATATTTATCTTTGAAAAAAAATAGAAATAAATAATAAGTAATAAATTGTATCGGCTCACCACCTGTCGTCACGTGGTCCAACATAAGTTTCGGCGAAAAAGTGGGAAGAAAGGATTTCATTCTGCATACAGCAGGAAATTGCGTGAAGATACAAAAAAAATGAGCGACTCTACCGATACCTCTCTTAGGAACTAATTCGTGAAGAGCCTCCAATCACCCGTCATTGTTCTCCTTGGACCATCGCATTTAGGCCGCTCTCTCTGTAGCAGAATTATACATATCTATCAGGTGCAACACTTACTTGATAATATTCTTATCGACCCTCAGCAATGAAGCACTATCGCCAAACATATTGGAATCTTTGTGCACTACTATGCTCTCCACTCTATAGATACCAACTTTTTTAAGTCTTTTCTCTTTGAAAACCTCAAAAGTTTTACCCTTACTAAGGTTATTCATCTTCGCGATCGTGACTATTACTTTAAACCAGTTTAATCGACTACTTTACGTTGACTTTATGTGGTATGAGACAACAGTACAACTCTATTGGAATATATACAGGATTTCTACTCTTTACTTTTCACCATTACAAAGGTTGACTGGTAACCTATTATTCTAAGGTGTACACAATAAAGAAATAATAAATAAATATATCTCGGGAGTCCCCCGTTACCCCACGAACGTCGGGAAATTAAAAAAAAACTAAATAAAACGCTACAGAATTTGTAAATAATAGTTCAATTTTAAAGTTGTGGTATTCTTTCATATTATACGAAAGAAAGTTTTCAATTTATACCACTATAAATGTTTTGCGATCGCGAATGAGCCACCTTAGGTGGCGATTATGGTATATTCTCCTTACTGGAAGTGGCCTAACCCTACAAACCGTTGTGAATCGAAATCATATTACCGTTACCATAACACTTTTCTGTATTGGCGTAAACATTTACAACCCCTATATTTTCGCGGTCCACGTTCAGAGAGACTGGAAAGAAATCTTTAAAACCATCTAGTAAAATTTATTAATTACAGGATTTATTATAAAAAAAATCTTCATTACAGTAAAATCTTTTATGGGAATATATTTCTTCACGCATTTATAAATAAAGTTAGACTGGAGTAGACAGAGGTTAAAACAATTTTGTTCTTATGACCCACATTTAACCATGGCATATTTTGGACAACGTGACAGGAAGGTAGTGAGCCTGTCGCCGTCTTAGGGTCCAAGTAAACGATGCAATGCACATACAAACACTTACACATGTATGTATATAAACATCTACAAATATAATGAATATGAATAATTATTCATATTCATAATACAAATGTTTGGCACTGAAAACAATACGAACCTTCGACCCTTAGCTTCGAAAGTAATGTCACTGATCCCGTCAAAATTTTCACATATGGCTGATGTAAAAATAAAAAGTTGTAAATTATACGTATACAAACAATTCTCAATAGAGCAGCGCAAAGCACTTCATCGCCATTCATGCATACGAATCAATCACGGGCCGGCCTACAGCCTGCGCCATAAATTCCCCCCTTTCAGACCGTTTTCCAGTTATTTTCACCTCTAGCCGCTATTCAAATGATCGGGGGTTTTTCGACAATTTGTCGTACTGTTCGCCTGACAAATGTATCGTTTTGGTTTGGCTTACAGACATACGTAAATACTACAGAGGTCCGCTGAAAGCAGACCTTTCTTAAAAGTTGGGTTTTGGAATTATTGACACGCTTGGAAAACGGATTGGTGATCGCCGCATCAGACACGTATTACCTCTTAAATGAAATCAAATCTTTTAAATAGCGAAATAAGAATATAAATTCGTTTATCGATTGTCATGTTTTAATCTACCAACGTTTCATAACCAGGTTCTTCTAAAGGAGAAGATACAGGTGAAAGAAAACCTATGGGTATCGTCTTTTTTGGTCAATCTTTGAATAAATAAGATAAGATATATTACAAATAACTTGGGAGCGATCACCACATACACAGGGTTTTCTTAATGTATGTAAATACTCACATAAACAATAAAGTTAATACTTTATTGTGCACCTCAATCAAATGACAAATAATAAAAACATTTTTTTTCAATACAAAAAGTTTATTTGAAGCGTAATTATTATAAATTTTTGATGTATTATAGTTACGCTTCAAATAAACCTTTTGTTTAATAAAAATGAAATAAATATTTTCACGCAATTCCCAATACAGGGGTAGACAGAGGTCTAGTCTAGACAATTAAATCCCTTCGACCTACCTTCTACCGAAGATATTTACGGGACAACGTGACAGGTGGTGAGCCCGTCGCTGTCATTATATCCAAGCCAACGATATAATTCGTATATAAGATTTTTTTTTTGAAAAAACCATCGGTACGAGCCAGCCACCTGGGGATCGAATTCGAGTCCCATGATACAAAATTCCGACCACCCAATCACTCGGCCACTGTGAGGTTACAACGACAACAAAAAACGATAAAATCAGTTTAAGTACAATTTCTTAAATATACTACAATATGTTATTACATTTAGACTCGTAAACATCTTAAATTCGTAGAGTTCCGATCTGTGACTGAAAACTGAGATGCTGAGATAACGCAGCATCCCAAGTTAGCAACTTGCCCGGGGGTGTCGTTCGGTCAACGCGCACAATACGGACAGACTGTACGAGTCAGTTTATTGTTATTGTGTCGTTAACCTGCTGAAATAAACTACACTATACGTTGTTTAACTTGTCCGTTTTGCACGTCTTGGTTCTTGAGATTCAAAACTTACATCGAAATTAATCATTACTTGTGAACTACTGCTACTACTTCACGATAGCCTAGGAGTTGGGTGATCGGAATTCGTGTCAAGTAATCCCCTGGTGGAATTTATATCGTTGGCTTGGACGGGCTCACCACCAATCACGTTGTCTCAATAAATGTCTTCGGTGAAAAGTTGCGAACAATGACAATTAAGTATAGTTTTTTTAACTTTTCAGTTTTTTTAAACTACATGTAGACGAGTCGAGGTGTTTTAAAAAAATAATGACGATTTATATCGTTGGATTTCTGTATCAGAATTTCTTTCTTTCCTTTGGTAGAAGGGTGGGTCTAAAGTACTTAATTGCCGAGACCTGTCTACGCTTGTAGTTAGAATGGCGTGAAGATATTTTTTTTATTTTTATTTAATAAAACTTTATTTTTTGCGGCCGAGATTTTGGTTCACAATATTTCTTAAAGTAATATTTCAAAATTAATTTATAATTAAGTTAATAAATCAGTTTGCGAGAAATTACTGAACTACAGCAGCGAAGTGTAGTCGTAACCAGAGAGTAACAATATAAAGTAAGAAACTGCGAACGTGAGAATGGAACTAAGTGACCGGCTCAATCGCACTAACGCCAAGTGGCGATATATCATCCGTGAGCTTTTATACCTGACGGCGGATTTATAGCTCTCCACATTGCGCTTATGAATGAGGCGTGGATTGGGGACGCGAAAAACGACTTAAACCTTAATCCGTTTGGTCTCGAAAAATTTATATATTTTTGATAAGTCACGATAGCCGAGTGGTTGGGTGATAGGGATCCGAGTCAAGAGATCCGAGTTCAATACCCAGATGGTAAACTTACTTTATTTGTCACGTGGTATCGGCAAAAATAATACTAGCCCCTCTTTTCCCGTGGGTCTTAAGAGGCGACTGAGGGAGCGATTAAAAATTTTATTACAATATTTATTTTAATAATATAAAAATTAATAACTATCTTCACGCTATGCCCAATATTGGGTAGACAGAGGTATAAATAATTAAGTCCTTTCGACATACCTTTCACTGGATCCATTTTTTGTGACAACATGACGGGTGGTAAGCTTGTCGCTGTATTAATGTCTTAGCCAATGATATAAATCGTACATAAGAAAACCCATTAACTCTGGTCTTGACTTGAATTCCGATGACCCAACCACTCGTTCCATGTGGTAACGGCGGAAGAATGTTACCATTCCCTTTCTTCCCGCGGATGTCGTAATAGGCGACTGAGGGCCTTGCATATGTTTATGGCGTATGGCATATATTTAACAGCCTTGAATATCTTTATGGCGACCGATAGATGGCGGAATAAACATCTCTAAAAATATCAGACCGAAAAGCTCTGCTACTGCGATCACCAATCCGCTGGTCAAGCGTGGCGATTATGGCGAACCCACCTTATGTGAGAGACCTATGTCCTGCAATGGACTGCAACAGGCCAATACGTATATGTAACCACTCGACTATCGTGACTATAAAGACAGTAAAGTTATGGTAGAATAAATGGAATGATTTTTAGCTGAGTCTGGACTTTAGCTCCACCTTTCAGCCTCGAACGGTCAACTAGAATAACCGAACCGAACTTTTGCGTTTAAATCAAAGTTTAAAGTTTTCATTACCTCCGTTTGATTCAAACTTTGTTCTTCCTCGGTCTTACTTGTTTTCATCTAATTTAAGTTGGGAAAATATATCTGGAGATGACACTTTATTTTATAACTTGTGGTGGTTTTTGACAATAGTAAAATAAGTTTTTTGTAATTATTTTAGTTTGCGAGAAAACTTCAACTTTCTACAATTAACCTAAAATTATTTTAGGTTAATTGTAGAAAACATTTTATGTTATAATTTGAAAAGGGTTTTTAAAAAATAAATTAATTTATCTTCACGCAATTTCCAATACAGGGTTAGATAGAGTACTAGTCGAGACAACTAAGCCCTTTCGACTCACCTTCCTCCGAAGATATTTTTTGGGGCAACGTGACAGGTGGTGAGTCCTTCGCCGTCTTTTATGTTCAAACCAACGATGTGAATCGTACATAGGTTTTGAAAAACTCATAGGTACAAGACTGCCACCAGGGGATCGAACTCGGGTCTCTCGACTCGAATTCCGATCACCCAACCACTCGGCTATCGTGACTGATCAACTAATTAAAGCATACAAATTATGCTGAACTTAATGTTATTAAAGAGACATTTTTTTTGCTTGTTGCCACGGTTCAGCAGACGTCGCGGGTTCGATTCCCGCCCGTGACCGTTGAAATTTCTAAAACGTTTTTTCTCTTTAACTTTATACCTAAATAATTATTAAATTGAAGACAGCACAACACAAAATAGGATATTTTATAAAAGTGATGGTGATATAACTGCCCGTTTCGAATAATAAAGTGATTTCACTGTCCAAAGAAACAAACGCGCCCATGATCCCGATGAATGCTCGCCGAAGAGCTTTCAATTAAAGAGGAGCCAGGACTGATGGATCGCCGGGCCTCTTTCCGCTAAATCACCGATTGGAGATAAGGTATAGCCTGTAGACAGAAGCGCGAGCGATTCTCCTAATCTCCATTTCCTCATAATTGCTTCCATGTTAGGTTAAATATAAAATAATAAATATCTTCACGCAATTCCCTATACAGGGGTAAACAGAGGTCTAGTCTAGACATTTAAGTCCCCTCGACCCACCTTCCACCGAAGATATTTTTCGGGAAAACGTGACAGGTGGTGAGTCCTTCGCCGTCTTTTATGTTCAAACCAACGATGTGAATCGTACATAGGTTTTGAAAACCCATTGGAACGAGACAGCCAACTGGGGATCGAACTCGGGACTCTTGAATCGAAATTCCGACCACCCTACCACTCGGCTATCGTTCAGGTTAAATATCTTTGCGCATATTAACAATACTGGGACAGGAAGTATTCTTGACAATTAAGTCTTTTCGCCAACCTTTTGCCGAAGCCTATTTGTTAAACCTATCCCAGAATTAATGTCCAAGGTAGCGGCATAATATATTTACGTATAGACATTTAAGCAGATAAATATTCATATATACATATAAACATCAATGAATCGAGTAAAAACATTCATATTTATCACAGAAAATTTTCCTCTAGCTAGATCGGAACGTACACCCTTTACATTCGAAAGCAGTGTCAATACCAACTTAGCTATTGGGTTGTCGTATCATAAATAAAATAAAATAAATATCTTCACGAAATTCCCAATACAGGGATAGATAGAGGTTTAGTCTAGACTATTAAGTCCGTTCGACCCACCTTCCACCGAAAATATTTTCGGGAAAACGTGACAGGGGGTGGGCCCGTCGCCGTCTCAATGTCCAAGCAAATGATATAATTCGTAGATAAATTTTTGAAAAAACCCTTTGCTACCACACACACTACCACTCGCCTATCGTGACTTTTTTTTTATAAAATATATAATATTTTATAAATTTCAAATTATTCCATGTTTATTATTAAAATATATATTATATATGTATATTATTTAAAATATATGTATATATTTTTTTTATTATTAAAATACTTTTTTTTAAGAAATAAGATACTTTCGGAGCTTCTTTCGTTTGTTTCTTCTTCTTCAGAGGAGGAGGATTCGGTCGACTTCGAATCGACCTCATTACGAAACGGTGGTACACTAAAAAGTTACGGTCAATGTATGTATGTATGTTACTTATATCAATGAATAAATGTTTTGATTTGTTTACACGAAATCGGCGAAAGGCTCATCAGCTGTTGTCTTAAATAGCCTTCAGTGAAAGCTAGTGGAAGGGACTTTATCGTTTGGACCTCTGTCTACCCCAGTATTGGGAACATGTAGAAATAAATAATAATATATTTTCCATATCCTACTGTTTGAAAAGTTGTAATGACAGAGAGCTACGCGGAGCAATTTCTGAACGATTACCGGGCAACGGGCCGAGACATTCATTCACCTGTCCGGAAGGCTCAACGCTTCATTCTACTGTTGAATATACTCATAGAGTGGTTGCAACATTAAAAAATTAAAACATACATTTTTATTAGTAGATAAATAGGTAATTACAACGTTACATACATTGCTCTACTCCCAAAGTAATTTTCCCTGTTATGGAATTAGAAATAACGATGGTACCACAAAATAACCAGGTTCGTGACAGTATTTTATTGAGAAATTGATTCTGTCTGTTACGCTTTCATTATTGAACTGATTTTAATGAAATTTGATATAGAGGTAGATTGCAATATGAAAAGGTTCTGATGATAGTTTTAATCCTGAAAGAAAACAAAACTATTTTACGTCGTAAAGGTTTTCCTTGTGAGCGATGCTATGATACACAGATAGTAAAAATAAGGTAAAACCATTTTTTTCGTAAAAAAAAACAGGGCCAGAAGGAAATTTATGTATTTTATAAGAACAAAATTTCTCTTAAGAACTATCCTAATACCTTACTGTCCTATACAAACTTGCATATTAAACGGTCTGTGTAATTCAGTGTAAAATATTGGCCTCTCTCGTAAGAGAGGGTTTGCCATAATAGTCACGTATGGCAACTGGAAGTCACCATCTGCTGAATTTTCATATCTTGAATTTTTCTAGTTGGTTATCTCGCCGTATGCCGATCATCAGTAAAATTTTGAACATTTTTCATAACCTCTCACAACACCCACGGGTAGAAAAGATATGGTATATTTCTAAGTCTGTAGCAATATCTGTGTCTCCACAGCAGAAGCTCGCTAGTGCAGTACAACAACTATATCCTATATCGCGCTATAGTAGTTCTTTCGATAAGATGCATACATACTAGTACCGATAGAACATTTGATGATGAGATGTTCGCCACAACCAGGAAGGTAGCTCTTACACCATCCTCTAAATGTCGATATAACATAGTAAGCTAATTAAGTCACCGCTTTAATGTTGTACATCTCTTTAGATATCCACCAACCGGGCGCCCAAACAAAGCATTTATCGCGATAGCTCCGCTCAGCGAGAGCTATTGAAAAACGAAAAGGAAGTGTCTGGAAGGTTTTAAAAAAGAGAAATGGTTGTGAATAGCTTTTAAAGGTGGTCCGAGACAAATGATTGTGTCGACGTTGCGCGATCCGCGCGGGAGCGAGCGGCGCTTTTGCCCGTCGCGAATGGATTATTTAAGCTGCCGAGTGAAATGAACTCCATTTTGCGTGAAATCAGTAAGGTTAATGGGTTGATGAAATCTATATTTAGTTTTAGATTCTGTCTATTATCGCCGGTAGAGGGCGCGATGTTAAAACATGTCAGACTAAATATTAAATTTTATTGATTTGAAAGATATGAAGTAAAGTTGACAACCTGCGTGTACGAGTGGCGTACCCATCTGTTTTCATGCTGTCGCCTGCTCTAAGGCCCCGGGTTCGGGGAGGGAATAACATAGATTGAATAAAAAAAGAGGATACCTTTGGAGTTTCTTTCAACTGTTTCGTCTCCGTTAGTGAAAATCTCATTACGATTAGTGGTACATTAAAAAATTACTGTCGATAAATGAATGTATGTTATTATTTCGATAAATAAATGATTTCTTTTGATTAGTGGTACTTTTACTGTTTCTGAATCCATAAAACAAGTGCTTAAGCTACTTTTCTTTGAGATCAGAGTAATGCATGTGATTTTGTTGTTTACAATTATTTAAATGCAATTTTTTTATATTCAATATGTCTGCGCAACAGACATATTGAATATAAAAAAAATGAATACAGGTCCTAATAGGCTGCGATACCATGAAAACCGTACGCCACTCAATCACGAAGGTCGTTGAATATCTTTCATGCTCTCGATTTCAGAACTTGAATAATTTCTCCAAATAAAGACGGCACTTTTTTAAATAAAAGTCTTTGTTAAATTATGTAAATAATTGTAATGGTTATTAAACACTTCCTAAAATAAAGCACAAGAGAACCGACGGACAGTACCCGGTGCGGATTTCTTAAACGTCGCACGTTTTGTGCTATGTAGGTACACTTGAATGCTAATTGGTGTATGTACACACTTACACTAATAAAATAAATTATTTATTCGACGCTTACATTCAAAAACGGCGTAGGCTCACCAAGTGTCACGTCCCAAATAAGCTTCTGTGGTAAGTGGGTTGAAAACGACTTGATTGTCTACACATATACCTATTTTATAATTGCGTCAAAATGATTCGATGGCTTGGGTAGGTCGAGCGAATGAATGAAAGCCGAATGGTGAAGAAAATATATAGCGCGATAGTTAATATTAAAAGGTGTCGACGTAGACCAAGACTAGTTTTTGAGGACCATGTGAGCAAATTTCTAGTAGAGGGGTGGGTCAAGAGTACTCGGATACCTGACGTGCATGTATGAAGAAAATGATGAATCTGAAGAAGCGAAAGAGGTAAGGATCGTGGCACTTGATGATCTATTCTCCCTGGCTACCCTAAAAGGGATTGTGCGTGAAGATAAGTAAGTAGATAAGTGTTACCGTGTTTTGGGAGTAAGCCGTTTTTGCTTTGTTTGATAATTGTCTATTATACTTCTACAACTCTAAATTAGGAATGTCCATCTGATACAGGAACCGGTCATAGTTCAATTAGAACGCACCAATGAAGACGGTTAACACTTGTAACACTTAGCGATCTGTTCTCTCTGGCTACTCTGTCAGGGACTGTGCGTCAAAATGACCAACCATAACCAATATATCATGACACCAGGCAACCTGTTTATCCCTGTCTTCCCTACTATTAATGAAGACATGAAATTAAAAAAATAATATTATTTTTATATTATTAAGAAAATCACGTATCTTCCAGGGGTAGTCATAGGTCTAGAGTATTTGAAATTCAGTCTTCAACCCACCTTTCACCGGAGCTTATTTGCGACAGAAACCACTAGTTATAGTGTACTGTACAGATTGTCTGGTGTCATGATCCTAACATACCGTATTCGTTTCTTTCACATTCATCCCTCACCACCTCCCTCGTTGTCACAAATAAGCTTCCTTAAAAAGAGTAGGTCGAAAGGACTTCAAAGTCCAGGTGACTGCTTCTCCAGTATGGGAAATTTCGTGAAGAAAATAAATATTTAAAGGTCTAGTCTCGAATGCACCAAGGTCTGCACAATCATCTTCCCTAAACTCGTTAAGGCTTTACATTTTTTTCTCTCGGTTTGGGAAGTGTTTGGGCTTTGTTAATTAAAAACCTGTCTGACGGCGTAACGCCGACTGACTCTGGATTTTCATGTTACTAAATAACTCGAAGAGAGAAAAAGATAGAGAGAGAGAGAGAGAGAGAGAGAGACAAATCTAAAGACTATTAAACTATATTTCTAATCGCCACTTTCATTATCGAATTTTCCCCAGAAATACTAAGTACTTACTTCTCTTCACGTACAATCCCTGACAGGGTAGCCAGAGAGAACAGATCGCCAAGTGTCACGATCCCTACATACCTCTTTCGCTTCTTTTAGATTCATTATCTTCTTCATACATGCACGTCACGAATACCTAGACCCTCCCCTCTTCGAGTAATTTGCTCACATGGTCTTCGAACGTTACTCTTGGTCTACCTCGACACCTTTTAATATTAACTTTCGCCCTATATATTTTTAAGTGGTATTTATAATATTTTATACAATTAAGTACTTTCCACCACTTTACATCTAAGCCTATTCAGGACTACAGAACTGGTGGTGAGACTATTTTTAACACTTACTACTCTCGTATGGGAGAGTTCTGCTGTGAACTTTCTCAAGATGATTTGCCATTACGGCCATTCTCCACAAACATCCTTGTGATTAGCGATCGCTGTACCACGACATCTTGCACCTTAGAGCCTGCTGCCCTGCTTATTAGTACATTAGCCCAGTGGTTGGTTGATCGGAATTCTTGATATGAGACCCGAGTCCGATCCACATGAGGTAGGCCTGTTATGTACGATTTATACCGTAGGCTTGGATGTACAGCCGATGAAAGGTTCACTAACTGTCACGTTATCCCAAAATAAGCCTGGTGAAATGAGTATCGAAGGATTAAATTATCTAGATCCATGTCTAACCGTATATTGAGAAATACTTGAAGATATGTATGTAGTTAACCTATTATATTGCCTAGTTAGTAGGCAACCTATAATATTTTTAAGGCTTTCTCTTAATATTAAATTAAGGCTTCTAAACTAAGACTTACGAGCACCGAGAGAAGAAAGGGGGTGGTACATACTTCACAACCACATGATTACGGCAACGAGTCCTACAAGTCATTGATAGGAAACTATACTATTAAAGAAGAAAACTAACCTAATTGTGGCCGTCCGTGCGTAAAATGACATCGAAACTTTTCCACTCAATTCCTTGAGGCGAAGCCCGGTTGAAGGGTTGGCTCGTAAATTGAAGGCAGGTGCACTCAAAGTTTTATCAGACGGAGTTATTGAATGCGTAATCCTCTTTTATTACTCTCGCGTATTAAAGCGAGATATAGATAATTGATCGGGACCGGAGACCAATGGATTACTAATAGCTTTTTCTTACTTCCACCCTATTTCTATCAGGCAATAAATAAACAGAAACTTTTATATTCACGTCATTAAAAGACACGATAGCGGAATGGTTGGGTGATCGGAATTCGAGTCAATAGACTCGAGTTCGCTCCTTAGGTAATAGGCTCGTAATTTTGTTTTTTTTTTTTCAAAAAGTTATGTAAGATTGATATCGTTGGCTTGGACATAAAGACGTTCGTTCATCGGTCACGTTGATATACAAAATGTCTTCGGTGCAAGGTTATTAATTGTCTAAACCTCTGTCTACCCCTGTATTGGGAAAAGCGTGAAGATATATTAATATGTACAAGTGAATGTATGTATGTAAGTGAAATAAGATATATATCGTTGGCGATAACGACACTTTGATGGACATAAAGTTCATTAAAGTATCGTTGGCTCACTACCTGTAACGTTGTTTCAAAAAATTTTTCGGTCTAAAGGACTTAATTGTCTAGACCACTATCTACCCCTGTGTTGGGAATGGCGTGAAGATATTTTTGCATGTATAAGTTTATATATGTATGTAGCTGAAATGAGTATATCTTTTACAGCCGGTTTGTCATTACGAAATCGATGTGACGATGTGACCACCAATTGTAATTCGTTAGCTTTTCCGAGATTATTAAAAGAAACGATGGCGATAACCATTTTTAAATATATCTGATCCAAATAATCAGACCGAAGATAGGAAGCAGATGGACGGTCCGCTTGCCAAGCGTGGTGATTATGGCAAATCCTCCCAATGGGAAAGGCCTATGTCCTGCAGCGGACTTAAACAGGCTGTATGTATGCTAAGTATATAATTAATCTTTGTAATTCAAAACAATTTGATCTAAAATCTTTTGATTTTCTCAATGACCAAGCAAGAATTAAACTAACTTCTCTAAGGGAAAACAAATCGTCTGCTTGGTGGCGGAAAATTCTCATGGAGGTAATGTGTAAGCAACTACGCCGGGAGTTTAACTTACACGATGTTTGTTCACGAACACTCGACTTACGATGCATTCTTTTTATTATCACCTTGCGCAGAACAAAATAAAAAGGAACTAAAAAATATATCTCCAGGCCATTTCAAATACTGGTCCTTGTTAGGAGGTCTAGACAATTAAGGCCTTTCGATCCACCTTCCAACGAATACATTTTTTTGGGATAATTAATAATTATCCCAAAAAATGTGGAATTTAAAATACATTTGACAGTGGTAGAGCCACGCATCAGCTTTGTTGTTGCATGAATGGGTCGGCTCGACCAGGGAAGTACCACGACCTCACGGAATACCGGCGTGAAGTAGAAGTCTTATAAACTTCTGCGTTTCGTCTGGTGACTGCAGGTAACCGGAGGCCCACACAATCCCTTCCCCCAATTTTGAGGGGGGGGGCACTCTAAGGCCGGCAACGCATCTGCTATGCCTCTGGTATTGCGGGTGTTCATGAGCGGCGGTAATCACTTACCATCACGTGGGCCACCTGCTCGTTTGCCTCCCTTTTCCATAAAAAAACCTTTCACCGAAGCCTGTATGCCTTTACGTCCAAGCTAACGATTTAAATCGTATACAAGTTTTTTTAAAACGCATTGGTACGAGCCTAGCATCCTTTTGAAAAAAACCATTGGTACGAGGTAACTGGGGATCAAACTCGGTTCTGTTTACTCAGAATCCCGATCATCCAGTCTGTTCGTCGTTGTTGTGTCGTTGTTTCTGATTCCATAATACAAGTGCTTAAGCTACTTTGGGATCACGCCATATTCACAATATCACATACGTGATGTACGACCCTGTCTATATATCTATTTATTTATTTCGGTCCCGTCTCAAATCATCGGAAAACGTTTAGTTCACCTGCCGGCCGTATTGTTTGTTGGGGGATAAACGAAAAAATAACCGAACAGTCCAATCAGTGGGGGAAGCACCAAAAAAAACCAATGAATTCCACACACGTGCGGACGTCCTGCAAAAAATTCTAGGTGTTTTTTGTCGGCTACATTGTATATGAAAATTATGAAAGTTCTAGCTTCGTTTGTTGTTGCACCGCGTTTTTTAATATTTCAATTAATGCGACTTTGGTTTAAACTTGTGATTGCTATCGTTAATATATTACGGTGTTACTTTGGGGAAATTAATTTTTATAGAGATGTTATTATAATAATAAATAACACATAATATTGTCACGTTAACTGAGTGATTGGGTGACCGGAATTTGTGTCATGAAACTCTCTTGGGACAGGGAGTATGCGTTCAATATTTGGGTGTCGTTGGTTCCGATTCCATAACAAAAGTTTGAAGACCTCAGTTGCCAAGTGGCTTACACACTGGTTTTCAGGTAGTCATCAGCTCTGTGACCCCGGGTTCGATTTTCGGACGAACAAAATATTGCTTAACTACTTACTTTGGAAACAGATATGCTATTCCTATCTACATATGTATGTATTTTATTACTATAATGTGTCAATGTAACTTAGCAATCAAAAGTCCATTCATAATACATTTAAGGATTAAAACTAGCTCTTTTTCAATTAGCAGAATACTAAATGGCCAGATAGATAAGTCTACAAATATCCGTGAGCAGTCTACTAAAGTTCGAATCGAGCCAGCGGTGTAATAACTCCAAAGGAGAGGGGTTTTAATTAAAATTTTATCCTTTGAGAATTGCATACACATCTCCGGGTCCCGACTTTTATCTCAGAGGTTTGCACTGTACGTTGTGGATTTTGGTTGAAAGTTTGAACTACCTCCATCTACAATCTACTCTCTTTTAGAGATAATTGCAAGTCGTGACTATAGAACTAAAATTGAAATTATTTCTAGATAATTAGAAGTTTTTTTAGTTATCCAGTCTTTTTTCATTGACCACATTCAAAATTTAGGTGGTTCCAGTGGACAACCCTAGGCAACGTTTATACCATATGCTAAACTCGATAAATATGTGATGATTAAATGTAACTATGGAAATTTGTGTTGAAATACTTCAGCCTCGAATTAGTTTTCGAAAAGAGTAGTTATTTAATTAATTGTGAAAAACGAAAAACACTTACCACGTTCTCTTTGTAAAGCGTCCGTCTACCCAAGAATTGGGAATATGCGTGGAGATACTTCATTATTCACGTACTTGTAAATTCCGATTAAGTTCCACAAGCTAAATGGCTGTGATTTCTTGCCAGCAGTCCTTTTACGGGGTAGCCAGAGATAATAGATCGCCAAGTGTCACGGTCTTTAAATGCCTCTATCACTGGTATCAGATTCATAATTTTCTTCAAACACGCACATCATGGATCCGAACACTCTTGACATTTCTTTCGGCGACCTATTTCCTACTCACACTGAACAGGAATCAACTGAGACTCTCTTTGAGTCACGCGTGTCACATTCTTCTGACTTCACGTCGGCAGTCTGCAGTGATCCTACCCAGGTCGAGCCGATCGAGCCGGTGGAACAGAAACAGAGTCAAGCGGGACCCACCTTGACTCTATTCCCGTACGCCTTCATTGTCTTCAAGGATCTCATTGTATAGAACCAGAGCATGGGAAATTGCGTGAAAAAATATTAATTGTAGTACGACTCACACAATGCATTACATACATAACAAAACTAAATAACTAAAAACCATATATCAATTTCACTAACAAATCCCAAAGGCAGTAACAAATAAATTTATTTTTCCAAATGAAACTATCCCGTTCAATAAATTCAATCGGAACAACTTACTAGAACTATCTGTAAGAAAGTTCGAATTAAATTGAAGGTAATGAAAACTAAAAACTTCGTTGTTTACGCTGACACTTGGTCACTTCAATTGACCTTCTTTAATCCTATCGACTCTATTCACTTTAGAGACATGTTTTTGTCCCATAAGAAGTCTGATATTTTTCTAATTCTAAAAGGTTCTACTTTCTATCAAACATTACAATAATGGTGACTGCGTAAAAATATAGGACTCCATTCCATACCGCGGGTGTCGTTTGTAGCGACAATAGGAAAATAAAAGTTATAGTCATTACCGATACAAAGCTCATTCCACACCTCTCACGTTGTCCAAAATATTGCGTTCGTGTTCAGAAAAATGGATGGTGGGTCGAAAGGTATTGATTCTCTAGACCTCTATCTACCCCAGTACTGAGAATGGCGTAAAGATTTTTTTTTTCATGGCAAAATATAAATCAATTTAAGAAAAAATTTAAATCATTCCTAATAGAGAAATCTCACTGACAAATCCACATGTATATGTTGACATTTTATTTATTGACATTTATTGATTGACATATATTGTTTTGTGCAATTATTATTGTAAAATTGTAGATTTAATTAGGTAAATAAATGAATTATTATTTAAAAACATAATTTAAGGAAAATTTATATTGTTGTTCCTTCGGGTTAACTCCTCAAATTATAACACTGTATCTTTTTTATATAAATTAAGATAAGTTACAATAGCCGAGTGTTTGGGTAATCGGGATTCGAGTGAAGAGTCCTGAGTTTGATTCCTAGATGACAGTCTCGTACCAGTGGGTTTTTTCAAAAACTTAAATACGAATTGTCTCGTTGGCATGGTCATAAATAGCCCGACGAGCTCTCCACCAGTTTCCAAAAAAAGTCTTCAGAGGAAAGTTGAACGGACTAATTTGTTCAGACCTTTCTACCCTTGAATTGGGAATGGCGTGAAGATATTTTTCTTATTAAGACGTATGTACTGTATGAGAAAATAAACCTATTACATAAATAAACGATGGCGGAACGTGTAACAGTGCGTAACAGTGCGTCCACCTGCAAAGGGCGTACGGCGCCCGCGGAAATCGGAAACAAATCACATGCTCCCCAAGCTTGATATAAAGCGCGGTTCAGACATAGCGTTTTATTGTTTATTAACTTATACCCGAGGATTTCTTCGCGTTGCTGTCTTAAGAGAACTGTCACATTTATAATAATCATTATAACAGTGTAAATAAAGTTATAGTATGATTATTTCTCACACAGATACAAACAGCCTGTTTTAAAAAAAATACATATATAGATTGGGACAACACATACATTGCTCCGATTCCAATGTAAGATGCTAAAGCACTTGAGGTATGGCGATCGGAAACAACGAAGGTACCATAAACACCAAGACCCGAGAAAGTGTATAAAAGCGGTTTTTCAATATTGACCCGACCGGGAATCGAACCTTGAGATGGCGACACCTTGAAAACCGGTTTTTACGCCACTCGTCCACGGGGGTCGTCAAAGCTAGTTTCATCTCAGCGATATACCTGAGTAGCTTTCCTTTGTTTGTTCATTACGCTATTGCAAAATGGAATTTAGTTTCAAATTTTAGTTCTCGGAGAAATTGTATATATTTTAGTCTTTTTTTCCTACTAAGTGCCAAATAAGTGTTTCTTTCTCCGTGAACGTGTGGCGTAAACCCGGGGTTTTTCAAGGTGTCATGAGCTTATAGGTCTCGGGTGCGATCGCCGGTCGGGTCAATGTAGAAAAAAACTGTTTTCTGTATTTTCTCGGGTCAGAGTGTTGTCCCTATCTATGTATGCACTTATTTATTTATTTGTTATTTGTATTTATTGTAACTTTAGTAAGGATCTCTAAAAATAAGAAATAAATTGACTATGTTACTCGCTGATTATGCTTTCTAGTAGTGAAATAATTTTTAATATTATTATAGTGGTTTAGGCGTTACAGCGTACCAAACAAACAACTTACTTTCGCACTTATTATATTAGTATGATTACATTTAATCAATCCGGGTGATCAATGGTAATCAAATGTGTGATTCTAAGATGTAATGGGAAAATACCGCTTTAGTTTTATTTACATAACCATATAAGTGACATTCTAATGGACCATCTCTAAAAATATCAAATCGAAGAAGGGCAGCAGCGTCTAAGTTGCGAGTGGTCTGGTACTGCGATCGCCAGTCCACCTGCGAAGCGTGGCGATTATGGCAAATCTTCCATATGGCAAATCTTTCCTATGTCCTGCAGAGGACTTTAACAGGCTGTTATGTATGTATATGTCAAAGAACAAAATTTACTTTAAAGTACAGCGTTTGTAAATCATTTTAATCGTTTATGATTTGGGTAAACAGGGATATAAACAGATACATAGAAACAAATAGATTTAATATTTAATAAGTTCAGTATGAAGCTATAAAAGAGACCTATATAATAATCTTTTTTATAGTAAATGTAACAGTACCCCGCTTTCATCTCTCACTAGATATCTTTAATAATGTCAGCGTCTCGACCGTCTAGTGTGTTCTAGCCTTATCGATATAAAATCTTGTCACGTCGCTTATGGCAGAAGGTGGAAGCGGCCAATAAAAATGTATAGAGGGATTTGTACGAGGAACAAACTTCACATTCCGATTGCCGAATCGTCGACAATTAGTCTATTATTATTGGTGAAGAATTATAGATTGATCTCATACTTTTATGAGTGCATTTTTGTGAATTATTACTATCATTTTATGTTTATAGTCACGATAGTCGAGGGTTTGGATGATCGGAATTCAAGTCAAAAGACCCGAGGTCGATCCCCAGGTAATTTATAAGTATAAGGTATTAAGTACGAATTATATCATTGACTTGGACATAAAGATGGCAACAAGCCCACCCCCTGTCACGTTGTCTCTAAAATGTCTTCGGTGAAAGGTGGGTCGAAAGGACTTAATTATCTAGACCTCTGTCTACTCCAGTATTGAGAGTAACGTAAAGATATTTTTTATAAATCTTTGTATGTTTATGTTTAACAATGTTTTTGTTTTTATTTTGTCCACCGTTTGTTTTTGTTGTCTACGGCTTTCCGTGGACGTCGGATTAAGCGTGTTTTTGTTCATTACAAAGGATAAATGGTCACCCCCGTATGCGGATTGTTCAGGTGAAGCTGCGCCCAATTAACGGGATTATTTATTTAATCGCCTTGTGAATTGTGTTTAATTAACCTTTAAAATGTAAAAATAATTACAATCTTTCAATGCAAAATTGAAGGAAAATCTTCTGTCTTCGTGAAATAAAATTAACAAATGAATATTTTCACGCAATCCCAATACAGGGGTAGACAGAGATCTAGTCTAGACATTTAAGTCCCTGTGACCCACATTCCCCCAAAGATATTTTCGGGATAACGTGACAGTTGGTGAGCCCGTCGCCGTCTTTTAATCCAAGCCAACGATAATTCTTACATAAGTTTTTGAAAAACCCGTTGGTGTTTGGTGGTATATGTTACCTGGTAAGAACTTCTCGAAAGAGAAGAAGACTTTTCTTTGGACCAGGTAACAAACACCTTTTTATATTTGCATACGGAATGGTGCGAAGTAATTATTCAATAACAAATTTTCTTTGGTGTTAAGACAACCACGGGAAGATAGTACGGCAATATATTATTACTGAATATTATTAAAACTATGCACATTCTGTATTAATCCAGGATCACGGCAGATAGTGAATGGGTGATCGGAATTCGAGTCAAAGTACTTAGTTCGATCCTCTGGAGGTAGGCTCGTACTAATGAGTTTTTTCAACACTTATGTACGATTTACATTGTTGGCTTGGACCATAATTATAGACGGTAACTGGCTTACCATATTATCCCAACTAAGCTCCGGTAAAATGTGGGTTTAAAAGACAAAATTGTTTACTTTTGCCTACCCCTGTATGAAGAAATGCGTGAAGATTAAAATTACCTTTGCGATTACCATTTCTATTGTGTTGTAATGACACAGCATTTTATATTTAAAATAATAATCCATTTTCTAACGTTATCAATCAGATATGTCGGATTCGAAGGGCTGATCATATTCTACAATCTATAAGCTACAACAATTAAAGTATCTATTCCAATGGCATAAGATGCATGTTCGCGTTAACGAATGTAATAACTAATTTGGTAAAGATCGAAGATGTCAGTACAATTCAGTATGAATCGCCAAGTAGAATCAATCAATGTCGTGTAATATCTTTGTGCCCTCAATCCCTCATGCGGGATCGTACGTAATCCCTGCACCTTTTGAGGTGGTACAGTTATCTATACTTGCGGCTTTAGGAATTTTTACTTTTATGTTTAAAAAAATTAAGTTTAGATGCTATAATTTCTTAATTCATTATATTTCTTTCTTATTATTAATGTTATGTATTATAATAATGGCCTTCGATAATTTTCCTCTCCACAAGGTTGACAGGCAGAGAATGCTTTAAGCATTATATCCGCCTTTTGTACTTATATATTTTATAAGGTTCAATAAAGTTAAATAAATAAATTTTTATATTAAGTTAGTTGATTTATTACTTTACGTTTATGACGTTTATTTTGTTACTTTAAACGACCTATATGTATTGTCGACCTCCTTTGTCGAGTGGTGTTCGCAATGGTTTTCGATATGTCGCCAGCTCTGAAGTACCGGGTTCGATTCCTGGATGGAAAATTAAGTTTCCTGGAGCGGTAAGTAGATAGATACACCTTGATGGATAAACCGGTGTGTACGCCATTCGTCCACAGAGGTCGTTGCATTAAATAATCTTAAGAAGTTTGATCACAGAGTAATTTTATAACAATATCTCTATTATATCAAAGTAACGAGTCTATTAACTATGTTATACATGGTCATAGTCCCACAGTGCACTTTTATAGGTCGTTAAGTACGTAAGTAACATGATACAATCTGTTACATAGTATTTTAACTACTCTATGCTAAATACGTAGATAAAAGAACATTTAGATTAAGCGTAAACTTCAAGCAAATTACAAGAGAGCGAAGCAGGAAACTGCATCTTACCTGCTCCTAAAGTCTTATCAACTACAATGAATTATTCATGAGTGTACCGCAACAACCACTGAGACTTTCGTTAGAACAAACGAAGTACAGCCGGATAATCTTATTAATTCTGTACGGGTTTAAAACAATACTGAAGAATTAAGCAGCGGGAAAGTGGCGGTATAATTTCTGTGCCGTTATTGATGTAGGTAATTATTACTTAACTGAGTTTAAATAAAGAGACTTTTGCATGTGACCGTAATTTTATATACGCAATAGCTCAAAGGAGCTCAGCGTGCTATAGAAAGGGCTATGCACGGTGTCTCTCTCCGTGATTGAATCTGTAATGAAGACATCCGCAGTAGAACCAGGGTAACCGACTTAGCGGTAAGGATCAGCACGTTGAAGTGACAATGGGCCGGCCACATAGCCAAACCAAACAAATATAAAAACAAACCACATAGTAAAACTGACAACCGGTGTACAAAAAAGATTCTCAAGTGGAAATCTCGGCTAAGATAGTGTAAGATGACCCAGCCAGAGTTGGAGTGAAGACCTGCTAAATTGTGGCAAAATAATATAATAGTGGCAAATTCTAGGGGAGGCCTATGTGAGCAGTGGATTATATAGGCTGTGAAGAAAAGAAGGGTTAAGGGTTGCAGTAGCCATTTATCATCAGGTTAACTGTCAATTCAAAAATAATAATTCAATTCACGAAACAAATAAGCTTCTATAGTCTGACGTAACATACGTATATTATCATAAAAAGAAAAATTAATCTCCAAGTTAAAATAGAAAGGTTATTGTAATTGAATCGATTGGTTTCTGTAAAGCTACAGTTGTTTGCTCCTCACCCGGTGCGGTTCGGACATCTCGCGCCAATATAAATGTAAATCTATTGAAGGTACCATGCCAGTGTAGATTCGATAACATAGAAGCGCAAATGGGTATAATAAAGAATAAACAAGAATTTTTGCAAAAGCTATTTTTAATAGATAAGGTGTTAAATGTACAATCGATTTATCTCATTGTAAATGATTACTCATACTCAAGTACTTTCGCCATACTTAACCAGGTGTTTTGCCTACCTACATAAAAGGAATTAGGAGAGAGTAACGTGAAGAGGAAAAGAGGATGAAGAAAATGAAAGAAATTCTGCTGTGTCGTAATCCTGCCCCAGTCGAGCCGGCCCATTCAAGGTTAGGAGCTTGTTTTTTGAAACACAGGCGGTAAGCGCTTATTTGTGTACGTATTTCCTAATACTGGGGAAGACATACGATTTATTTTTTTATTTCTGGAAGTTTTGGTCCCTACACCCTTCAAAACACCGGACCTTTCTCTGTGACAGATGGTGAGCCTGTCGCGCCTTTCTAACCAAGCGAATGAAAATATGTACATCGATATATATTTATATACATCGATGTACAAGTCACGATTGCCGAGTGGTTAGGTGGTCGGAATTTCGAGTCAAGAGACCCGAGTTCGAACCCCAGGTGGCAGTACCAATGAGTTTTAAAAACTTTTCTAATCTTTGGCTTGGACATAAAGACGGCGACGGGGTCACCACCTGACACGTTGTACCGAAAATATCTTCGGTGGAAGGTGGGTCAAAGGGACTTAATTGTCTAGACTAGACCTCTGTCTACCCCTGTATTGGGAATTGCGTGAATATATTTATATTTATTTATATTAGATCTATATTTACAGAGCGAAATATTCATATATACAAATCCATGACACGTGTACAAATATTAATATTCATCATCATGTTTATCTCTATCGTGATTCGAACTCGCACTCCATAGCTCCGTAGATAGGGTCACTCCCAAAATAAAATAAATGTCTTCACGTCATTCCTAAAAACAGGCAAACCTTCCACCGAATATGTTTTTGTTACAACGTGACTGGTGGTGAGCCTGTAGGGTTTTGAAAAACTCATTGCTCGCCTGGGGATCGAACTCGGGTCTATTGACTCGAAATTCCGACCACCCAACCACTCGGCTATCGTGACTTCTTTCCAACAAGGGTTTTTAAGTCTAATTCAGCCTTATTGCCTCCCGGACGGAGTGTTCTATGATGTGTGGGAAAGGCCTATGTCCTGCAATAAATTTTTACAGGCCGCATGATGATAATATGATAAGTTTATTTCACTGTTCTTACGCATCTCCGAGCAACGTGGTTTAATCTTTGACAACACATGTCCGCGGACTTTCGTTCCGAATCACAAGAGCTCTCATGCATAAAGAAACCCGGCCGCGGCGGCGCTCCGACGGCACCTGCACGTCATCCAACTGAATATTTCATTACCGTTCGACTGCCGTACACGTTCCGCAATCGAAATTTCATATTTGGAATTTACGTTTAATTTTATTATTTCTTCAGCAAAGTTTATGGCTGTCGGGTGAAATTAAGGGGGTCGCAAACTGTGTCTCATTTCGCAAATTAAACAATAACAATTAAATTATTTGTGCAATTATACTGAAGTGACTACTATGACACCCAGACCAATTTAAAACTTACCAATTCTATTCACATTTACATCGGATGCCCCCGACAACCTTTTTTTTATTCGTTTGGTAATAAAGGTACAACCTATTCAATTCTGTTGGCACAGTACCAAGTTATTTCTGGGTTAAAACTCAAAATAATAGCACACTATTGGACCTCATTGACAGCGAAGCTTAAAGACATTTTTGTTACCAGAATCTCGGAACTTATTTAGCGTGATGACGCAATTAGGTCCTTGAAGACCCGAGACAATGTATAAAAAAATGTTTTTTAACATTGACCCGTCCAGGATTCGAACCCAGCACCTCAGAGATGGCGGCACCTTCAAAAACGGTAGGCCACAATGCAGCAGGCGCAGTTCTAAAGAATGGTAGACTGATTAAAGTTAAATATTTATAAATACAATAAACATGCACGATTCGAGTACAAACAATCGTACTGATCATACAAATGTTTACCCCGACTGGGATTAGATCCCGCAACTCTTAGCTTATCTTACCAACTAGGCTATAGAGCTGTCGAAAGTTCGTGACTGCTACATACTACCAAAAGAAAAATCTTCACGCCGATCCCAAAAGTAGTCTAGACAATTAAGTCACTTCGAATCACCTTTCACCTAAGACATTTTTATGCAACAACGTGACAGGTGGAGAGTCTTCTGCCATATTTTATGTCCAAGCCAAAGATATAAATCGTACCTAAGTTTTCGAAAAAGCCCATTGGTACGAGTCTAACACCTGCGGATCAAGCTCGAGTCTTTTGACTCGAATTCCGACCCCAACCACTCGACTATCGTGATAAAAAGCTTAAATTTATGTTTAAGTGTTAGTATAAATTGAAAACTATGTTTAATTTTTAGACAAACTTTAGATAACAAGACGCTTAAAATATTTCAAAAGTGTTTTTAATTTAAGTGAATTTTCGCAGACCGAGCTCCCACATTACGTCTTGGATACCCCACCTGACCCCGGCGAACTTTTGCCCACTTTTAATGAATACTTTATTCCATCGGCGAAGTTACTGAGCTTCCATGATTTTTATACTGCAAAGTTTTGAAGACATTACCTATGCATTGTCTCTCGGTGGCGCCGTATATACTTATTTAATTTTTAGGGCGGGGGCAAGGGACATCTGTTTATTAAAGTTTTCCAGCACTTTCCACTTTTTAATTCTGTATGTATTACGTAAAATAGAAACTTGGTGAAATTGTTTCTAAATTTAAAATAGATAGAGTAATGAAATTTCTAATATTATTTCGTTACTTATACCAATCCATATATAATGAAATAAAATATAAACTTAAAAACATGGATTCACACCTCGTTGTGATTTTATCCGAGATTTGTAAATTTTCTAAAACGATATTTCGTATCTCAGAGTTTCGTCGAGAACGAGAAACATTTTCTTAGGAGACAGCATTAAATATGTAATATGTTTTATAGTTTAACATAACATTGTTGTCTGAAAAATTACATACACGATATTCTTTGCACGATACTCTTTGATACCAATCTTTCTTACTACTTTTAACTCATTAATATTGTTTCCGTTGTTATTTTCAAAATGTACTATTTTAACTCATTCAACTGACTTGAGCCAAACCGAAGCGTGGCCAGGTTTACATAGCAGATATCAAAAAATTCATGTAAAGGTGAGGTACATTAATGAGCTGTTCACTCCTAGCCACCTTAAAACACAATCAATTTGAGTGGGCAAATGATAGTAATCGTTTCAGCCACTGTCTTGAGCTCTAAATGGACCTAGTTATTCAATTTAAACTGGATATAGATAATATAAAATTTAGGAATGTAAGAAAATCAGAACATGATAAATACTACTGGAGGAAATCGCGTTAGAGTATAATTTGAGAAGAGTGAAAGGTGATTTCTAATATTATCTATTTCCGTTATAAGTCACGATAGCCGAGTGGTTGGGTGGTCGGAATTTCAAGTCAAAAGACCCGAGTTCGATCCCCAAGTGCAGGCTCGTACCAATGAGTTTTTCAAAAAACTTATGTACGAATTATATCGTTGGCTTGGACATAAAGGTGGCGACGGGCTCACCACCTGTCACGTTGTCCCGAAAATATCTTCGGTGGAAGGTGGGTCAAAGGGACATAATTGTCTAGACTAGATCTCTGTCTACCCCTGTATTGGGAATTGCGTAAGGATATTTATATATTTATTTATCCATTTCCGTCCTCATGCTATGAGGGATTTTTATACAAATAAAATATTTGAGTAGTTCGTGCCGATAATTGAAAAAATGATACCAAAACTCTAAATATTACACTAATAAATTAATAAATATTAAATAATCTCCACGCATATTCCTAAGACTGAGGAATACAGAGGACTAGACACATAAGTTCTTTCGATCCACTTCCCATTGTTTATTTGAGACAACGAGACAGGAGGTGAGCCCATCGCCGTCTTAATGTCCAAGCTAACGGCACAATACAACTATGTACATAAATATTTACATAGATAGTAATTATTATATATATGCAATCAACCATGACTCGAGAACACTCAATAAACACTATGAGTGTTTATTGAGTGTTCTTGAGTGGTTAATCCATCAAATATCTGTCCCTAGCGGGATTTAAACCCTTAGATTCGAAGACAGAGTCACTCGGTTGTCGAATGATTCCGTTTAACCAAATTGTATATAGTGGTAAGAGTCACGATAGTTGATTGTTTGTTCATCAGTATTTAAGTCAAAAGACCCGAATTCGATCCGTAGATGGCTCGTACAAATTGGATTTTCAAAAACATATGTACGATTTATATCTTCGGATTGGGCATAAATAACGGCGGTAGGCTTATCACCAGTCACGTTGTCCTAAAAATGTTTTCAGTGAAAGGCAGGTGGAAAAAAATCAGGGTTGGACAGGTCTAGTCTAGACAATTCAGTCCCTTCGACTCATCTTCCACCGAAGATATTTTCGGGACAACGTGACAGGTGGTGAGCCCGTCGCCGTCTTTATGTCGAAGCCGACGATATAATTCGTACATAAGTTTTTTGAAAAGCTCTCTGTTACGAGCCGGCCACATGGGGATCGAACTCGGTTCTCTTGACTCGAAATTCCGACCACCCAACCACTCGGCTATCGTGACTTCTACAGGTGGAAAGGAATTAACTGTTTAGGCCTCTTCCTACATTGGGAACCGCGTGAAGATATTCTTTTATATGGGATTACAACTTTACTTCAACAGTTACGTTTTAGTTTCACCAAACATTGGAAAAACGAAGTTAAAGTGAACAGTGCGCGAATGATGAACGCGCGCTCATCTGAAATGAATCTTTTAATATCGCGGCGCCGGGCAGAGCTCAAATATTGGTAGCACACGTAACAAAAGGTCGATCGCTTTATTGAAATCCGCAGTTCGGTGCCGGCGCGGCCCGATCATACCTAATAACGAAATCTGTCGCGTTGTGTGGAAGTGGCTTCTTTTTATGATGTAACGTTATAATTTAGTAGTAATGTATTTAGTGCAGCTGCGTCTGAGGTGCGAGTGGTCTGGCACTGCGATCGACAGTCCACTTGCCAAGTATAACTTCATCTTTCCATAAAATCCGTTCTTGGTCAGGGTTTACATCGCGAATCCACCTCTAACCGAAGATATTGTTTAGGACAACGTTATCGTGTTTATGTCATGTGTTTATGTCAAGTTTAAAAAACACCCATTGTTACGAGCATACAACCACTCGGCTATCAATACTTCTGAAAATTAAGCAATACTAAAGCCACTCGGCTAAATCAACGTGTGTTGAAGTTGTTGAATCAATTTCACAATGTAGCTGAATACAGTTTGATTTATAGTTCGATATTATAGATTCTTTAGAAAATATTTTCGGTGGAAAGTGGGTCAAAAGGACTTAATTTTTTTTCAGACTTTTGTCTAGACTAGACCTCTGTATTGGGAATTGCGTGAAGATATTTATTTATTTTATTTAGAAACTTATAAAATCAAGTGATATATTGTACAACTGAGATTCGAACCCGCACTCTCTGCCTCTGAGCCATCGTGTTCTACACGCTTCAATAGAAGACTTATGGACATGGGTAGTACAGTGGATACTAGAGTACTAGAATTCCCAGTTGTAGTTGTAATACATGAACAAAACATGTGCTACCTGAAAGTTAATTAAATTGTTGAGGAAACAGTGATTTCGTCAGGCTGTTGAGCGGAAACTAGGGCCACTCACTTCACTTTCGCTTCTATCAAATTCCAATACAGGGGTATTGGAATTTGATAGACAAAGGTCTAAACAATTAAGTCGTTTAGACCCACCTTCCATGAATATATTTTTGGTATAATGTGACAGGTGGTGAGCCCGTCGCCGTCTCAATGTCCAATCCAACGATATAATTCGTACATAAGTTTTGAAATAGCCTATTGGTACGAGCCTGCCTCCGGGGGATCGAAAAAACAATTAAATAAATTTTACCTTTATCAATATCGGAGTCCACTTCCATATTTTGTTAGCCGTCGACTGATCGTTAGAAAAAAAGCAACAGGGAGATCAGGAAATGAAACAAAGGTACCAGCTAGTGAGTGTCAACCCACTGCTGGTGCTTATGCCCGGAGACTCTTCTCAAATGAGAGCCAATCGCTTTGCAGGGGGTTGATACTCACTTTCATATTGCTAACAAAAAAATATTGCGAATGGCCGGAAGATATTTTTTTACATCGAACTGCAACAATCTCCAATATTCTATACATACATACAGCCATAACTCCTACTACAGACATAAATAATATCCTATGAAAGTCCACTGCAAGATGTAAGCCTCTCCCATAGAGTGGATTTGACATAATCGAGACGCTTGGCAATAACGATACTCAAGGCTGTTTCCCTAAGTCGCCTTTTACGAAACCCACGGGAAGAGCAAGGCAATTCTTACACCGTTACCACACGGGATTTCTATTAAATTTATATATTAAATTATTTTCTATAAAATAAAATTATAAAATGTCGCCGTCTTTATGTGCAAGCCAACGATATATTTCGTATATAAGTTTTTGAAAAACCTATTGGTACGAGCCTGCCAACTGGGTCTGCAAACTGCCAAATTATTCAATTATCAAAACTTTCGTGAGAAATTATCAGTCAAATAATTATAAATGGCTAAACTCACCTTTAAACAATCGGTAATCAACAATCAGACCTGTCAGATGTTCATCAGGGTGAGTGGAATGAGAAAGAATGTGGTGAGCGCGATGAGTTTATGTTATTGTTTGCCTTTAAGGGCGCACTAAATAAACTATAGGCATCAGGTCCGCCTTTTGTTACCTTATAATATTAAGTATCTTACCGTGTGGTATCAGAGTAAGAATATTGACTCGCTCTTTCTTCCCTTTGGTGTCGTAAGAGGCGACTAAGGGCTTTGAAAGTGTAATTGGCTACCTATAGATGGCACGACAGTCATCTCGAAATATACCCGACCAAAATTCAGCAGACCGGTGACGGGGCAGAAACGTCTAAGGAGTAAGTCGCGATCGCCAATTCGCTTGCCTATGTTGGCGATTAAGGCAAACCCTCTCTAACGGGAGTGGCATATGTCCTGTATTTGAATTCACGGGTAGTTGCGATGGTGTTGAATAGTAAAAAATTGTTACAACTTTGGCAATATGTATTTTGAAATTCCATCCATATCGTCAAATTCATAGAACTGATGCAACGAAATTTCACGTTCCTGCCACAATTTTCATAAACATGTAAAATTAAACATGGCGGCAATAAAACAAACTAAACGCGCGAAATGCAAATGCAACGGTCACAATAATTTCCTAGCGGGGCGCGCGACGCATAAATACCGTCCACGCTTTCCTGTTCCTCGCGAGTGCTGTATTCTATTCACGTGCAAACTGTTTACGAATATTTGGAAATTCCATTAACATTGAATATTCACTTTAGACTTTGCTAAGGTATTACACAGATTAAAACGTCTTGCCGAAACAGTATTGCGTTTGCTCCAGGATATCACTTACTCAGGGTGGGAATGCAATTTTGGGAAGTGAACCAAAGATGTTTGGCAGTGACATGAATGTTTTATTTTAAAACATAATGTAATGTGAATGTTACTATTGTGTATTCAGCAATATTCGTAACTGCAATACAGTATGTAAGGTTTTTATCTGTTTCAATAATTTTGAATGAAGAGAGTAATGTAACATTCCTACATCTGCCTTAAATTTCATGTATGACATGGTTACTTTCAATCGAGCAATGGAAAGTGAAGACAAAGTCTCTGAAACTTAATCCCTTTTTCATATCTAAAAGACTTATAGCAATATTTATAACAATGCCAAATAACACTATTAGTATTCCTGTTAAGCACTTCAACTATGTTGTATGTAAAAAAAGTCACGATAGCCGAGTAGTTAGGTGATCGGAATTTTGAGTCATGAGACCCGAGTTCGATCCCCATGTGGCAGGCTCGTACCAATGGGGGTTTCAAGAAACTTATGTACGAATTATATAGTTTGCTTTGACATAAAAGGCGACGGGCTCACCACCTGTCACGATGTTCCGAAAATATCTTCGGTGGAAGGTGGGTCAAAGGGACTTAATTGTCTAGACTAGACCTCTGTCTACCCCTTTATTAGGAATTGTGTGAAGATATTGATTTATTTATTTTATTTATTTCATAGCCATAAGAAAAATGTTTAATAAGAATTTCAGGGCTTGGTAACATGAAATTTTAATTAAGGTATACATTTTTAAAAATAAAATAAATTTATAAATAAATTAATATACACATGGGGTGTTCCTACCTATGTGTATATACACACATTTCACTGATTCTAAAAAAGTATCTCAAGAACTTCTGTTAAAGAATCAGAAACAACGATAGTACCAAAAACATAAAAATAAAATTATAAAATGTCTCCGTCTTTATGTCCAAGCCAACGATATATTTCGTATATAAGTTTTGAAAAACCTATTGGTACGAGCCTGCCAACTGGGTCTGCAAACTGCCAAATTATTCAATTATCATTGAATATTCACTTTAGACTTTGCTAAGGTATTACACAGATTAAAACGTCTTGCCGAAACAGTATTGCGTTTGCTCCAGGATATCACTTACTCAGGGTGGGAATGCAATTTTGGGAAGTGAACCAAAGATGTTTGGCAGTGACATGAATGTTTTATTTTAAAACATAATGTAATGTGAATGTTACTATTGTGTATTCAGCAATATTCGTAACTGCAATACAGTATGTAAGGTTTTTATCTGTTTCAATAATTTTGAATGAAGAGAGTAATGTAACATTCCTACATCTGCCTTAAATTTCATGTATGACATGGTTACTTTCAATCGAGCAATGGAAAGTGAAGACAAAGTCTCTGAAACTTAATCCCTTTTAATATTTAAAAGAATTATAACAATATTTTTATAAAGAATTATGACTGGCAGAGAATGCCTAAAGGCATTAAGTCCGCCCTTTGTATAACTTTCTTTGTAAGGTTTGCAAAAATGTGTAAATAAATTAATAAAAAAATATTGCGAATGGCCGGAAGATATTTTTTTACATCGAACTGCAACAATCTCCAATATTCTATACATACATACAGCCATAACTCCTACTACAGACATAAATAATATCCTATGAAAGTCCACTGCAAGATGTAAGCCTCTCCCATAGAGTGGATTTGACATAATCGAGACGCTTGGCAATAACGATACTCAAGGCTGTTTCCCTAAGTCGCCTTTTACGAAACCCACGGGAAGAGCAAGGCAATTCTTACACCGTTACCACACGGGATTTCTATTAAATTTATATATTAAATTATTTTCTATAAAATAAAATTATAAAATGTCTCCGTCTTTATGTCCAAGCCAACGATATATTTCGTATATAAGTTTTGAAAAACCTATTGGTACGAGCCTGCCAACTGGGTCTGCAAACTGCCAAATTATTCAATTATCAAAACTTTCGTGAGACATTATCAGTCAAATAATTATAAATGGCTAAACTCACCTTTAAACAATCGGTAATCAACAATCAGACCTGTCAGATGTTCATCAGGGTGAGTGGAATGAGAAAGAATGTGGTGAGCGCGATGAGTTTATGTTATTGTTTGCCTTTAAGGGCGCACTAAACAAACTATAGGCATCAGGTCCGCCTTTTGTTACCTTATAATATTAAGTATCTTACCGTGTGTTATCAGAGTAAGAATATTGACTCGCTCTTTCTTCCCTTTGGTGTCGTAAGAGGCGACTAAGGGCTTTGAAAGTGTAATTGGCTACCTATAGATGGCACGACAGTCATCTCGAAATATACCCGACCAAAATTCAGCAGACCGGTGACGGGGCAGAAACGTCTAAGGAGTAAGTCGCGATCGCCAATTCGCTTGCCTATGTTGGCGATTAAGGCAAACCCTCTCTAACGGGAGTGGCATATGTCCTGTAGTTGAATTCACGGGTAGTTGCGATGGTGTTGAATAGTAAAAATTGTTACAACTTTGGCAATATGTATTTTGAAATTCCATCCATATCGTACGCAGATTTGTAAAACATACTATCTTTTGTAAAGCAGGAGGCATAGGCCTCCCTGAGCTCTTTCCTGTGAAATTCCGGTTCAGTATAACCCTAAGGACGGGACAGTAGACTAAATATAGAAGTATAAAAGTATAGAACAATAATAACACTATTAAATATATAAGAAATTTAAAAATTCAAATGACTCTGACAGGATAATCCATTTCAATTAAAATTTATTTTCTAACAAAATACTCTGTATAGCTTACATCCTTTAAAAATCAATAAAATGCATCAAACTTCTAATTAAAATCATTTGATATGTATAGCAAACAAATTCATAGAACTGATGCAACGAAATTTCACGTTCCCGCCACAATTTTCATAAACATGTAAAATTAAACATGGCGGCAATAAAACAAACTAAACGCGCGAAATGCAAATGCAACGGTCACAATAATTTCCTAGCGGGGCGCGCGACGCATAAATACCGTCCACGCTTTCCTGTTCCTCGCGAGTGCTGTATTCTATTCACGTGCAAACTATTTACGAATATTTGGAAATTCCATTAACATTGAATATTCACTTTAGACTTTGCTAAGGTATTACACAGATTAAAACGTCTTGCTGAAACAGTATTGCGTTTGCTCCAGGTTATCACTTACTCAGGGTGGGAATGCAATTCTGGGAAGTGAACCAAAGACGTTTGGCAGTGACAAGAATGTTTTATTTTAAAACATAATGTAATGTGAATGTTACTATTGTGTATTCAGCAATATTCGTAACTGCAATACAGTATGTAAGGTTTTTAACTGCTTTATTAATTTTGAATGAAGAGAGTAATGTAACATTCCTACATCTGCCTTAAATTTCATGTATGACATGGTTACTTTCAATCGAGCAATGGAAAGTGAAGACAAAGTCTCTGAAACTTAATCCCTTTTTAATATTTAAAGAATTATAACAATATTTTATAAAAATTATGACTGGCAGAGAATGCCTAAAGGCATTAAGTCCGCCCTTTGTATAACTTTCTTTGTAAGGTTTGCAAAAATGTGTAAATAAATTAATAAAAAAAATATTTTTAACAATGCCAAATAACACAACTAGTATTCCTGTTAAGCACTCCAACTATGTTGTATGTAAAAAAAGTCACGATAGCCGAGTGTTTGGGTGATCGGAATTTTGAGTCATGAGACCCGAGTTCGATCCCCATGTGGCAGGCTCGTATCAATGGGGTTTCAAGAAACTTATGCATGAATTATATCGTTGGCTTGGACATAAAGACGGCGACGGGCTCACTACCTGTCACGTTGTCCTGAAAAGTCTTCGGTGAAAGGTTGGTTGAAAGGACTCGACTGTCTAGACCTCTGTCTGCCCCAGTATTGACGAATGGCATGAAAAAACGTATCAGAATGAACATCGTAATCCGCTCTAGGTAATAAATCACCACGGCCATCAGTCACGTGATCAAAATTGCCATCGGTAAGCATACGCGCACTCCACGGAATGAATCACTCCATTCAGTTGAGTTAACAACCGCATTATGGCCCCGTTTACAGGGAAAACGAGCGGACCGCCATTATTCATCCCGC
This sequence comes from Sericinus montela, assembly GCA_029286605.1. Lineage (NCBI taxonomy): Eukaryota > Metazoa > Arthropoda > Insecta > Lepidoptera > Papilionidae > Sericinus > Sericinus montela. The sequence goes on from JAGSMR010000044.1 coordinate 11,056,526, forward strand.
TCGCTGTATTAATGATAGACATCTTGCCTGACTTACCTTTACCGTAACTTCATCTGTACAATTGACGGGAGGTAGCGACACGGGGAGCGGAGCGGATTGCAAAGAAGACAATTTAATTTCAATTGTTATAAGTAATTTTTAAAAAGTCAACAGTTCAGTGACAAAATCTATACTAAAGCCACTTTTACAAGGTGGGCCTGTAATACTAGCGGTGTGGTTCTGTTATTTAGACCATAAAATATTAAGCAAAATACTGTGTCGGTGGTGTTTCATGTTACGTTTTGTGGGTTCTTGTAATAAGCAACTAAGGTGGCGCCCTACTGATAATAAATATTAAGTAGTCAATATTAAGAAGTACTAATATTAAGACTGATGATAATAACTAAGTAATATTAAGTTTTAAATAGTCATCCAGTGGTCATAAGTATTAAATTTTATTTAAATTTTATTTAAATTTTATTTAAATTTTATTTAAATTTTATTTAAATTTTATTTAAATTTTATTTAAATTTTATTTAAATTTTATTTAAATTTTATTTAAATTTTATTTAAATTTTATTTAAATTTTATTTAAATTTTATTTAAATTTTATTTAAATTTTATTTAAATTTTATTTAAATTTTATTTAAATTTTATTTAAATTTTATTTAAATTTTATTTAAATTTTATTTAAATTTTATTTAAATTTTATTTAAATTTTATTTAAATTTTATTTAAATTTTATTTAAATTTTATTTAAATTTTATTTAAATTTTATTTAAATTTTATTTAAATTTTATTTAAATTTTATTTAAATTTTATTTAAATTTTATTTAAATTTTATTTAAATTTTATTTAAATTTTATTTAAATTTTATTTAAATTTTATTTAAATTTTATTTAAATTTTATTTAAATTTTATTTAAATTTTATTTAAATTTTATTTAAATTTTATTTAAATTTTATTTAAATTTTATTTAAATTTTATTTAAATTTTATTTAAATTTTATTTAAATTTTATTTAAATTTTATTTAAATTTTATTTAAATTTTATTTAAATTTTATTTAAATTTTATTTAAATTTTATTTAAATTTTATTTAAATTTTATTTAAATTTTATTTAAATTTTATTTAAATTTTATTTAAATTTTATTTAAATTTTATTTAAATTTTATTTAAATTTTATTTAAATTTTATTTAAATTTTATTTAAATTTTATTTAAATTTTATTTAAATTTTATTTAAATTTTATTTATAGTTTTAATTAAAATTTTATTTATAGTTTTAATTAAAATTTTATTTATAGTTTTAATTAAAATTTTCGGAAATCTCTCACCGCTAACTAAAAAGCCTATTTAAAAAAAAATATAAAAGTTACAATAGCCGAGTGTTTGGGTGATCGGAATTTTGAGTCATGAGACCCGAGTTCGATCCCCATGTGGCAGGCTCGTATCAATGGGGTTTCAAGAAACTTATGCATGAATTATATCGTTGGCTTGGACATAAAGACGGCGACGGGCTCACTACCTGTCACGTTGTCCCTGAAAAGTCTTCGGTGAAAGGTTGGTTGAAAGGACTCGACTGTCTAGACCTCTGTCTGCCCCAGTATTGACGAATGGCATGAAAAAACGTATCAGAATGAACATCGTAATCCGCTCTAGGTAATAAATCACCACGGCCATCAGTCACGTGATCAAAATTGCCATCGGTAAGCATACGCGCACTCCACGGAATGAATCACTCCATTCAGTTGAGTTAACAACCGCATTATGGCCCCGTTTACAGGGAAAACGAGCGGACCGCCATTATTCATCCCGCTCGCTGTATTAATGATAGACATCTTGCCTGACTTACCTTTACCGTAACTTCATCTGTACAATTGACGGGAGGTAGCGACACGGGGGAGCGGAGCGGATTGCAAAGAAGACAATTTAATTTCAATTGTTATAAGTAATTTTTAAAAAGTCAACAGTTCAGTGACAAAATCTATACTAAAGCCACTTTTACAAGGTGGGCCTGTAATACTAGCGGTGTGGTTCTGTTATTTAGACCATAAAATATTAAGCAAAATACTGTGTCGGTGGTGTTTCATGTTACGTTTTGTGGGTTCTTGTAATAAGCAACTAAGGTGGCGCCCTACTGATAATAAATATTAAGTAGTCAATATTAAGAAGTACTAATATTAAGACTGATGATAATAACTAAGTAATATTAAGTTTTAAATAGTCATCCAGTGGTCATAAGTATTAAATTTTATTTAAATTTTATTTATAGTTTTAATTAATATTTTCGGAAATCTCTCACCGCTAACTAAAAGCCTATTTAAAAAAATAGCAAGGAATATAATGGATCTGCCATTCGAAGTAATATATTTTATTATATTTTCTCATTTGTGTACATTTTCATGAAAGACATGGCAAATTCATTGCTTCAAATTAAATATTTAATTTTCTTTAAGGATTGCTTCTCTGTCTAAGAATCACAAATATATTTAAAAGTTGCAACCTTTAAATATATTTGTGTTTTAAAAAAAACAGGCAAATCAAACAACATATTCTAAAATGAAGGAAAAACATCAGTAATTGCTAGATCCGACATGTCCTGTTTCCACAAATAGCACCTGTACAGGCATGACGCTTATGGCATGTGCCCTTATCAACCATATCAAAGGGAAGCACAGAACAAAAAGAATTTATGAACATCTCATGTTAACAGCGTCATAACATAGTATGATATATATTCAATAAGAATATATCCCAAAAGATCGTTAAACCCCGCTTGTTACTTTTAACTTAATCATTAAAGTAAACAGATCTATTACACTGTAATTTTAACTTTATTTTGAAAGTGAAAAGGTTTAATTCACATTGAAAATTATACCAAAGGTTCCTTAGACAGGTTACTGAAGGGTCCCACTCAATTCGTTACAATTTTTCTTTGTCACAATGAGACGGATTTGGGTGTACGTAGAGAAAAGAAATTTTATTAAGAGGTATTCAAGGTAATCTTTACTCAAGATTAATGGTTTGAAGGCTTAATTGTGATAAAATATAGTCCGTAAGCAACACATTAATAAAATTATATAAGAAAATCTTGAATTTATCTTCACACCTTTTCCAATACCGGGCTAGACGGAGATCTAGACAATTTTGACTTTAGACCTTTCACCAAAGCTTAAATATCTTTACGCCATTCCCAATACTGGGCTAAGCTGTGGTCTAGATAAGTGTGTTTTCAATCCACCTATCACGGAATACTTTTATTGGTAGTACGTGACAAGTAGTGAGCCTGTTGCCCTCTTCGTCAACCAGACGTAAGTTTTTGAAAAAACCTATTAATGCAAGGGGGCATCTAGGGATCGAACTCGGGTCCTTGAATTAAATTACGATCACCAAACCACTCGGCTAATGTACTGTAAAAGCTTAAATTGTAATTATTATCTTATATCTTAAAGCTTATGAAGTCACGATAGCCGAGTTGTTGGGTGGTCGGAATTTCGAGTCGAGAGACCCGAGTTTTATCCCCAGGTGGCACTACCAATGAGTTTTTCAAAAACTTATGTACGAATTTCATCGTTGGCTTGGACATAAAGACGGCGACGGGCTCACCACCTGTCACGTTGTCCCGAAAATATCTTCGGTGGAAGGTGGGTCAAAGGGACTTAATTATCTAGACTTGACCTCGGTCTACCCCTGTATTGGGAATTGCGAGAAGATATTTTCTATTTTTATTTTCTTTATATCTTAAAGCTAAAAATATTATTTAAATTTTGGACTTACAGTTTTTAATTCTCTTACAGATTTCTAAGTACCCTTAATATCTATTAATTACTAATATACTTATTTATTTTAAGTAAAATATTCTTATACTTCTTTAAATTATATTATTTATTTAGATATTTCTAATTACTAAAGGATTTTAAATACATCTCTGAGTTCGTACCGAAAACGGTTAATAGTGGTCCCGGATTAGCTGGGAGAGTAATGCCGCCCGAAACTTGCAGACGGATACAAATGCCCAAAGAATATTGGTTAGTGGGCTAGCGGGCCCTTTTAAAGAAGGGTCAGATTTTCTATTCTCCTGTACACCGTGGATATTTATTTACCAAAATATTTGTGTTTTATATATTAATAACTGTCTACCGTGGCTTTGCCCGCGGTTAAACACTAAACGCTGACCCCTAATTATTTTTCTAAATGAAAAGTAGCCTAAGCTACTCCTAAGTAGTAATCAGTAATCAAGTTGTTAATCAACTATCTGCCAGTGAAAGTCCGGTCAAAATGAGTTCAGCTATTTCAGAGATTAGCCGGAACAAACAGTCAGACAGACACACGGACAAAAATCGTAAAAAAAATGTTATTTTGGTTTATGTACCGTGTATATTCACATATTAACATGTTTACACATATTAACACGGTAATTTCAATATTACACAGACACTAAAATTTTATTTACATGTATAGCGTGTAGCGGAAAATATTTAATAAAATATTTAGTTATTATAAAAAAATGTATTGCCTCTGAGCGTATACTAATTAATATTAAAAAGTCACGATAACCGAGTGGTTGGGTGGTCAGAATACGAGTAAAGAGCGGATGTCCTTACTCGAATTCTCATCCGAATTCCGATTTCCAAAACATACCACCTAATACGTTCTTCCAAAATTAGCTCCGGTGAAAAGTGGTTCGAATGCTCTAAATTTTCAAGACCTCTATGTGTATTAGGAAATTAGTAATGATAAAAAAATAACAGATAAGATAGATAAATCGTTCGTAATGCACGAAGGTTAAGCCATAATTAGAGAAAAATACTTTCGAAAAGAGACTTCAGTATATCAACCAAATATCTTCTTTCTATCTCCTTTTTAACGCGGTGGTGAAGGAAAATATTGTTCGTCTAAAAATGATAAAAAAAACATATAGTTTAAATTTTCCGCAATCCGCAAACTGATGTTGAGTGGTGCATGTTCTTTTACTTTCATCTATCAAAGATATTTGTCCCGCATTGGGCATGATTACGCAGCTGCTACTTTTTTACTTTTTACATATAAATTCATAAAAAATAAATAGACAGGTATAAGATCACATACATTGCTGTGATCCCGAAGTAAGTAGCTAAAGTACGCGTGTTATAGAATCAGAAACAACCTAGGTACCACAAATATAAGCAACGACCCGAGTAACCCGTTAAGGAATCGAACCCGGACCTCAGACCTGGCTCCACCTAAGGGCGGTGTGTACGCGACTCGTCCACGGTGATCGAGAAACATTATTTAAGATTTGTCTCTCCCCTTCCAACACTGCGGCCAATTATTAATTCAAGCGCGGAAGTCTACACAAAATTAAGAATTTTACCTCTTCAAATAATTTAGAATTCCCGTCTCGACGTCGCGGCGACAAACAAGGCGGGCGTAAATAAAATTAATTGACTATTCAAGGCCTCACCTGTCTCTAGACGCTGGCTCTAACGAGAAGCCAATTTTATTTGCTGTACATTCTTAAAGAATATTTACAGAGTTGGAGAAGATACAATAAAAATTAAATCAGAATTGTATAATATTCTATGAAATATTATACCAGCGAGTATAACATGTCCAGTTGTCAATATTTGTGCCGGACTGAATGTCCTAAACTGAAGGCCAGTAGAACTAATAATAAAAATAAATATAGGTATAGATAGGGACAACATCACATATATTGCTCTGATCCCAAAGTATGTAACCCAGAGCCGAGCTATATAGAAAAAGTGTTTTCTTCATCGATCCCAACGGGAATCGAATCAGAGCTGACGACACCGTAAAAACCGGTGTGTACACCACTCATCCACGGAAATCTACTACTAGTATGAGAAGATAAAATAATATAGATAATTTAAAGGATTACTTGCAAAATTATTAAGTTTTTTTTGGCACACACACACACATAAATACTAAGAGCTACAATATAAATAACTTAAATAAAACAATGCATATAACTTAAATGAAAGGAATAACAGTACGTTAATTTGTTATACATAAATATCCTCACGCCATTCCCAATACTGGAGTAGACAGAGGTCGCGATAACTAAGTATATCAACCCGCCTTCCGCCTAAGACATTTTTGGGACAAAGTAACTTGTGGTGCGGCCGTCTTTATGTCCAAGACAACGATGTATACATGGTATGTAAGTTTTTTGAAAAAATCCATTGGTACGAGCACCTGGGGATCGCACTCGGATCTCTACTGGAATTCCGATCACCAAACCACTCGCCTATCGTGACTATGTTTAGTTAATTTGTTAGTTTTTGATATCTCAATATATTTTTTTCAAAGTAGTGGAACATTACCAATACTTATCTAATCCACTACGTCCGAATATAAACAAACTGGGACATCTGTCTGTGCAATTCAACTCAATGATCCATCAATAAGACGGATCGGCGGCGGGTGTCCCGCGTCTCGATCCCGTAATCCCGGAATTCGGTGCTCACCTGCCGGATTACTCCGGACTCGAAATTATCCGGACGCGGGACGATTATCCCGTGTCACTTTGTGTATTTGAAGTTACGCTTAGGTGGACTTATTTGGGTTCTTTACGTAACCTGCGTGAGTTAGTTGGGTTTTTATTTATTTAATCATGTGTGTAGTTTGGATTTCAATCTTAGGTTTATAGAAATGTGCAAATCAACCGTGACGAAATGTTACAGTTACAGTAGGATGATTGGAATTCGAGTCAAGAGATCCAAGTTCGATCCTCAAGTTGCCCGTACCAATGGGTTTTGTTAAAAATTGTGTACGATTTATTTAGTTGGCTTGGGCATAAAGACGGGAACGGGCTCATGACCTGTCTCGTGCTCCTAAAATATCTTCGATGGAAGGTGGGTCGAAAGGACTTAATTGGCTGACCTTTGTCTCCTGTATTGGGAATAGCTTTTCATATTCTGTTTACTATATACATTCTTTATACTATACATATTTAACAGCTGCTCGTTTGTATTATAAGAGTTTATGAATACATTCTGTCAAGTTGTTATACTCCCTTCATATGGTCTCGCCAGCTCTGATGTGCCGGGTTCGATTTCCTAATGAGTCAATGTAAAACACCAATTTGTCTATATTTATTTATATTTAATCACACACCAATTTATTTATATTTAATGTCGTGAAGATATTTATCGAAATCAACTGCGTAAATTCGTCACGCGTTTACTATGATAGTTGGCTTCACGGTGTCCTACAAGCGTTTTGGGGCACTCATTCTCCTCTTAGCGTTATTTACATATCACAGAAGACATTAAAAAAAAATCTTCACGCAATTCCCAATACAGAGGTAGACAAAGGTCTAGTCTAGACAATTAAGTCCCTTCGACCCACCTTCCACCGAAGATATTTTCGGGACAACATGACAGGTGGTGAGCCCCTCGCCGCCTTTATGTCCAAGCCAACGATGAAATTCGTACATAAGTTTTTGAAAAATCCATTGGTACGAGCACCTGGGGATCGCACTCGGATCTCTACTGGAATTCCGATCACCAAACCACTCGCCTATCGTGACTATGTTTAGTTAATTTGTTAGTTTTTGATATCTCAATATATTTTTTTCAAAGTAGTGGAACATTACCAATACTTATCTAATCCACTACGTCCGAATATAAACAAACTGGGACATCTGTCTGTGCAATTCAACTCAATGATCCATCAATAAGACGGATCGGCGGCGGGTGTCCCGCGTCTCGATCCCGTAATCCCGGAATTCGGTGCTCACCTGCCGGATTACTCCGGACTCGAAATTATCCGGACGCGGGACGATTATCCCGTGTCACTTTGTGTATTTGAAGTTACGCTTAGGTGGACTTATTTGGGTTCTTTACGTAACCTGCGTGAGTTAGTTGGGTTTTTATTTATTTAATCATGTGTGTAGTTTGGATTTCAATCTTAGGTTTATAGAAATGTGCAAATCAACCGTGACGAAATGTTACAGTTACAGTAGGATGATTGGAATTCGAGTCAAGAGATCCAAGTTCGATCCTCAAGTTGCCCGTACCAATGGGTTTTGTTAAAAATTGTGTACGATTTATTTAGTTGGCTTGGGCATAAAGACGGGAACGGGCTCATGACCTGTCTCGTGCTCCTAAAATATCTTCGATGGAAGGTGGGTCGAAAGGACTTAATTGGCTGACCTTTGTCTCCTGTATTGGGAATAGCTTTTCATATTCTGTTTACTATATACATTCTTTATACTATACATATTTAACAGCTGCTCGTTTGTATTATAAGAGTTTATGAATACATTCTGTCAAGTTGTTATACTCCCTTCATATGGTCTCGCCAGCTCTGATGTGCCGGGTTCGATTTCCTAATGAGTCAATGTAAAACACCAATTTGTCTATACTTATTTATATTTAATGTCGTGAAGATATTTATCGAAATCAACTGCGTAAATTCGTCACGCGTTTACTATGATAGTTGGCTTCACGGTGTCCTACAAGCGTTTTGGGACACTCATTCTCCTCTTAGCGTTATTTACATATCACAGAAGACATTAATTACGCAATTAGTTAAGTATACAAATATGTCAAAGATATTGCGATTATAAACGTGTTACGGTCATGTTAACATTTATTAGCATAATTCTGAGTTATTTTGAATTTTGTTGCTATAAATATATAACGTAATATTTTATTTAACGTAATAATAATAGCAATCCCAAAATATCTTCTTTCTATCTCCTTTTTAACGCGGTGGTGAAGGAAAATATTGTTCGTCTAAAATGATAAAAAAAACATATAGTTTAAATTTTCCGCAATCCGCAAACTGATGTTGAGTGGCGCATGTTCTTTTACTTTCATCTCTCAAAGTTATTTGTCCAGCATTGGGCATGATTACGCAGCTGCTACTAGTACTTTTTACTTTTTAGATCACATACATTGCTGTGATCCCGAAGTAAGTAGCTAAAGTACGCGTGTTATAGAATCAGAAACAACCTAGGTACCACAAATATAAGCAACGACCCGAATAACCCGTTAAGGAATCGAACCCGGACCTCAGACCTGGCTCCACCTAAGGCCGGTGTGTACGCGACTCGTCCACGGTGATCGAGGAACATTATTTAAGATTTGTCTCTCCTTCCAACACTGCGGCCAATTATTAATTCAAGCGCGGAAGTCTACACAAAATTAAGAATTTTACCTCTTCAAATAATTTAGAATTCCCGTCTCGACGTCGCGGCGACAAACAAGGCGGGCGTAAATAAAATTAATTGACTATTCAAGGCCTCACCTGTCTCTAGACGCTGGCTCTAACGAGAAGCCAATTTTATTTGCTGTACATTCTTAAAGAATATTTACAGAGTTGGAGAAGATACAATAAAAATTAAATCAGAATTGTATAATATTCTATGAAATATTATACCAGCGAGTATAACATGTCCAGTTGTCAATATTTGTGCCGGACTGAATGTCCTAAACTGAAGGCCAGTAGAACTAATAATAAAAATAAATATAGGTATAGATAGGGACAACATCACATATATTGCTCTGATCCCAAAGTATGTAACCCAGAGCCGAGCTATATAGAAAAAGTGTTTTCTTCATCGATCCCAACGGGAATCGAATCAGAGCTGACGACACCGTAAAAACCGGTGTGTACACCACTCATCCACGGAAATCTACTACTAGTATGAGAAGATAAAATAATATAGATAATTTAAAGGATTATCTTCACGCAATTCCCAATACAGGGGTAGACAAAGGTCAAGTCTAGACAATTAAGTCCCTTCGACCCACCTTCCACCGAAGATATTTTCGGGACAACATGACAGGTGGTGAGCCCGTCGCCGCCTTTATGTCCAAGCCAACGATGAAATTCGTACATAAGTTTTTGAAAAACTCTTTGTTACTGCCACCTGGGGATCGCACTCGGATCTCTACTGGAATTCCGATCACCAAACCACTCGGCTATCGTGACTATGTTTAGTTAATTTGTTAGTTTTTGATATCTCAATATATTTTTTTCAAAGTAGTGGAACATTACCAATACTTATCTAATCCACTACGTCCGAATATAAACAAACTGGGACATCTGTCTGTGCAATTCAACTCAATGATCCATCAATAAGACGGATCGGCGGCGGGTGTCCCGCGTCTCGATCCCGTAATCCCGGAATTCGGTGCTCACCTGCCGGATTACTCCGGACTCGAAATTATCCGGACGCGGGACGATTATCCCGTGTCACTTTGTGTAGTTGAAGTTACGCTTAGGTGGACTTATTTGGGTTCTTTACGTAACCTGCGTGAGTTAGTTGGGTTTTTATTTATTTAATCATGTGTGTAGTTTGGATTTCAATCTTAGGTTTATAGAAATGTGCAAATCAACCGTGACGAAATGTTACAGTTACAGTAGGATGATTGGAATTCGAGTCAAGAGATCCAAGTTCGATCCTCAAGTTGCCCGTACCAATGGGTTTTGTTAAAAATTGTGTACGATTTATTTAGTTGGCTTGGGCATAAAGACGGGAACGGGCTCATGACCTGTCTCGTGCTCCTAAAATATCTTCGATGGAAGGTGGGTCGAAAGGACTTAATTGGCTGACCTTTGTCTCCTGTATTGGGAATAGCTTTTCATATTCTGTTTACTATATACATTCTTTATACTATACATATTTAACAGCTGCTCGTTTGTATTATAAGAGTTTATGAATACATTCTGTCAAGTTGTTATACTCCCTTCATATGGTCTCGCCAGCTCTGATGTGCCGGGTTCGATTTCCTAATGAGTCAATGTAAAACACCAATTTGTCTATATTTATTTATATTTAATCACACACCAATTTATTTATATTTAATGTCGTGAAGATATTTATCGAAATCAACTGCGTAAATTCGTCACGCGTTTACTATGATAGTTGGCTTCACGGTGTCCTACAAGCGTTTTGGGGCACTCATTCTCCTCTTAGCGTTATTTACATATCACAGAAGACATTAAAAAAATATCTTCACGCAATTCCCAATACAGGGGTAGACAGAGGTCAAGTCTAGACAATTAAGTCCCTTTGACCCACCTTCCACCGAAGATATTTTCGGGACAACGGGACAGGTGGTGAGCCCGTCGCCGCCTTTATGTCCAAGCCAACGATGACATTCGTACATAAGTTTTTGAAAAACTCTTTGTTACTGCCACCTGGGGATCGAACTCGGGTCTCTCGACTCGAAATTCCGACCACCCAACAACTCGGCTATCGTGACAGAAGACATTAATTACGCAATTAGTAAAGTATACAAATATGTCAAAGATATTGCGATTATAAACGTGTTACGGTCATGTTAACATTTATTAGCATAATTATGAGTTATTTTGAATTTTGTTGCTATAAATATATAACGTAATATTTTATTTAACGTAATAATAATAGCAATCCCAAAATATTCCCGTTATTCACTCCTACTAAGCTGTAATGCTTGTCTGCAGAGGTTCATGAGAGTAGTCGAATGGCGGGCCTGAACCTACGACGTTACGTTTCGCACCCGAAATGATTAGCCTGGTGCCGCTTAAAATATTTGTCTCTATATACAAAACTATGGTCTTGGGGTCACGATAGCCCAACCACTCGTTGGGTGGTCGGAATTTTGTCAAGAGACCCGAGTTCGATCCCCAGGTGGCAGGCTCGTACCAATGGGTTTTTGAAAAACTTATGTACGAATTATATCGTTGGCTTGGACATAAAAAAACGGAAAACACCTGTCACGTTGTCCCGAAAATATCTTCGGTAGAAGGTAAGGGACTTAATTGTCTAGACTCAACCTCTTTCTACCTCTATTCGGAATTTCGTGAAGATATTTATTTATTTCATTTATGGTCGTGGGGTCTCTACTAAAGGTCATTTCTTTTATTCTTTATCAAAGATTAAGTGGCCATCGGAAACAGAATAAGAAAATGTTTGCGGCGAATTGGAATACTTACATTCAAGAAACTTCACCTGAAAGAACAAGTTAGCAGTTTTAATGAAAGAAATAATTTCAATTTGCGAAGTCGCGTAACTCGGACCGAGGGTCTCGGCTGATATCATTACCTCCGCATATTTGAGCGGCGTTTTAAAAACATTTCCCATCTCTCTTCTGTTTTATTTTTTCTTCCAAACTTTCGTCAGAATATTTTAAATATTTTCTTCAAGATGACGTTTTCAAATGGAGCTCATAGAGATGAAAGGGCAATTTAGTTGCGCCATTAAATTTTAATGTATTTCAAAATCTTTTAAAAAACTAAAATTGAAAAGATCGACGAAGAATAGTCTAGAATAGCAATACAATATGTTTATCCGAGAATCTCTACATGCTGATATATTAAAAATTCTAGTAATGATATCTCACGCAGTTAATACGTGTAGAACACGGCGATTAGGAGTGTAAGGGCGTTTCCACGGTAATGTAGATCCTACCCACATTAATTTCTCTTTAATTTAATAACGAAAAGCTCAGCATAATTTAAATGCTTTAAATATTAAATAAGATTACCAATTGATATGTCAATCAATAATTCAATGAATGTGATATAACAAAAGTAGGGAATAGATTAATAGCCACGATAGCCGAGTGTTTGGGTGATCGAAATTGGATTCGAGAGACTCAAGTTCGATCCCAGGTGGCAGGGTCGAGTCAACTTTTTAACAAACATCAACAAATTTTTGAAAAACTTATGTACGAATTATATCGTTGGCTTGGACATAAAAAAACGGAAAACACCTGTCACGTTGTCCCGAAAATATCTTCGGTAGAAGGTAAGGGACTTAATTGTCTAGACTCAACCTCTTTCTACCTCTATTCGGAATTTCGTGAAGATATTTATTTATTTCATTTATGGTCGTGGGGTCTCTACTAAAGGTCATTTCTTTTATTCTTTATCAAAGATTAAGTGGCCATCGGAAACAGAATAAGAAAATGTTTGCGGCGAATTGGAATACTTACATTCAAGAAACTTCACCTGAAAGAACAAGTTAGCAGTTTTAATGAAAGAAATAATTTCAATTTGCGAAGTCGCGTAACTCGGACCGAGGGTCTCGGCTGATATCATTACCTCCGCATATTTGAGCGGCGTTTTAAAAACATTTCCCATCTCTCTTCTGTTTTATTTTTTCTTCCAAACTTTCGTCAGAATATTTTAAATATTTTCTTCAAGATGACGTTTTCAAATGGAGCTCATAGAGATGAAAGGGCAATTTAGTTGCGCCATTAAATTTTAATGTATTTCAAAATCTTTTAAAAACTAAAATTGAAAAGATCGACGAAGAATAGTCTAGAATAGCAATACAATATGTTTATCCGAGAATCTCTACATGCTGATATATTAAAAATTCTAGTAATGATATCTCACGCAGTTAATACGTGTAGAACACGGCGATTAGGAGTGTAAGGGCGTTTCCACGGTAATGTAGATCCTACCCACATTAATTTCTCTTTAATTTAATAACGAAAAGCTCAGCATAATTTAAATGCTTTAAATATTAAATAAGATTACCAATTGATATGTCAATCAATAATTCAATGAATGTGATATAACAAAAGTAGGGAATAGATTAATAGCCACGATAGCCGAGTGTTTGGGTGATCGAAATTGGATTCGAGAGACTCAAGTTCGATCCCAGGTGGCAGGGTCGAGTCAACTTTTTTAACAAACTTCAACAAATTTTTCAAAAAACTTATGTACGGTTCATTTTGTTGGTTTAGACATAAAGACGGCAACAGGCTTACCACCTATCACGTTGCCCCAAAAGATGTCTTCGATCCACCTTCCAAGGCGAATCAAAAGGACTTAATTTTCTAGACCTCGGTCTATCCCTTTATTGGGAATGGCAACCTTTTCACATTCTAATTACTATATAATAATAATAAATATAACAATAGTAAATATGAATCCCGTAAAGGAGAACTAAAATATAACATAATAATAATTATAACAATAATTTATTATCATTTAGTATTATATATTGTCTTATGGTTTAGTGGTTTGACAATTCATTCTTTCATTCATTTATATATACATTCTTAATACTACACATATAACAGCTAGTATTGTTGCTACAAAACACAGTCAATATCTACTCGTTTATATTATAAGAGTTTATGAATACATTCTGTCAAGTTGTTCTACTCCCTTTTTAAGGTCTCGCCAGCTCTGAGGTTCCGGGTTCGATTCTCTAACGGGTTAATATAAAATACCAATTTACCTATATTTTCTCGGTTCTGGGTGTCGGTGGTACCTGCATTATTTCTGATCCATAACACTACTGCTTTAGCTACTTTGGGTCCAGAGAAATGTGATCTTGTCTTTCACTCCTTCTTCCCCTCCCGTTTCGGTAAGGGAGGGATTGTCATACCCAGCACGTTTGGCAAGCGGATTGGCGATCGCAGTAATGGCCATCCCTCTATCTGCCAGTTATCGTAGCGGTATATAAGACTCTTCTCCTTAGTCGTCTGTTACGATTGCTACGGGAAAAAAGAGGATAGCATATTTTGATACCAGTACCACTAGGCCGAAGCTTAAAAAAGTTTAAAAATTATGAACGGCGACGGGCTCACCACCTGTCACGTTGTCCCGAAAATATCTTCGGTGGAAGGTTGTTCAAGGGGACTTAATTATATAGACTAGATCTCTGTCTACCCCTGTATTGGAAATTGCATGAAGATTTTTATTTATTTATTTATTTTTATGAACGAAAAAAAAAAATATTCATCGGCTTACTGCTTTGTATCATCAGAACAATATACGTGGATACAAAGGAGAGATCGATACCAAGTAACAGGTGTTAATCTAAACGCTTACTGAAAAGTTCGCAACGAATAAGCTCGGAAAGTTTTGACAACTTGCCTCGGGCTGACAGATGACAGTTGAAAAGGTGTAGCTGCAAAGCACAGTCACTATATATATAGTAAAAGTATTTATGAAAGCTTACATGAGTCTGTCAACTGTTCCATTTAATATATATTCTATATAATCGCAATTCTAATTATAAAAAGAAAAAAAAGAAACATCTTCACACCATTACCAATACAGGGGTAGGCAGAGGTCTAAAAAATTATATAATAATATAAAGATACTTTTTTCAGGACAGCGTGACAAGTTTTGATACTGTCCTCGTCTTTATGTCCAAGCCAACGATAAAAATTGAATACAAGTATTGGAAAAAAAGTTCTTCGAGCCTACCACCTGGAGATCGAACTCTAGTCTCTTAACTCGAATTCCGATCATCCAAAAACTGGACTATCGTTACTGTTTTTTTCATTTAATAAATTTAATAAATTGAAGGTATTTAGGAACACAATTTTGTTTTGCATTTAAAAACTAGATTGTATCCTTCTCAAGTTATATCATCCGTGATTCGAGTACAAACCTTCATATTTATCACACAAATGTTTGCTCCTAGCGGTATTCGAACCTGCAACCCTTAGCATCGAAGACAGGGCCACGACCAATTAGGCAGATTGTCAGTTCATCTAGTAGTTGTACATAAATCTCCTCCTATCATAATGTACTTAAATAATTCTACACGTTTGACATATTCTATTTCTATTTAGCTATCAATATCTATTACCTATCTCCGAAATAAACTCCTTTAGTTCGTAAGTCCAAAATCGTGTTAGATCCGGTTCGAACTGCACCGAACCGGAATAATCCGCTTCACCTGATCCGGTGCGAGGGGGGCGCGGGGGTTTGCGGTGCGGATAGTACTTTGCGTCGTTCGGTGCAAGTTTGGCTTAACTATTGTTTCCAAGTTCAGCTGGCTCCTTTAAATCTAAATATAAAGTCTATGTGTGTTGTAACCTTGTGATCATTGTAGCAAAGTAGTTATAATTTAAGTCACGATAGCCGAATGGTTCGGTGATCGTAATTCAAGTCAAAAGACCCGAATTTAATCCCCAAGGCTCGTATCAATGGGTTTTATAAAAATTATGTATGATTTATATCGCTAGTTTGGACTCAAAAACGGCGATGGGCTCAGCACCCCTGTCACGTTTTCTCATAATTATCTTCGGTGGAAGGTGGGTCGGAAGGGCTTAATTATCTAAACCTCTGTCTATTCCTGTATTTGGAATGGCGTGATGATTTTTTTTAAATCTACTAAGTTTGCACAGGCCGTACTAAGATAAACTTTCTGAAGTGGTAATCGGCATAATAGTTTGTTCCACTAGAACTATTTATACTGCTATATTCAGATTGTTTCAATATATGTAGAACTGCTAATTCATTATTTCAGTTGACAGATGCTAATTGTGAAGTTTTTTGGGTACTATAATCGTTTTTTTAATTTTTTATGAAATCATTATATGAATATCGTCACGATAGGTGAGTGGTGGGGATCGAATCCGATCCCCAGGTGGTAGACTCGTACCAATGAGCATTTTTAAAACTTATTCACGATTTATATCGTTGGCTTGAACATTATGATGGTGACAGGCTCACCACTTGTCAAGTTACCCCAAAAACTGTTAATTGTCTGGACCCCTGTCTTTCCAAATAATGTGAAAGTATAAGTAAATCGTACATAAGTTTTGATAAAACTCATTGATACCAGCCTGCCACCTGAAAATCAAACTCGGGTCTCTTGACACGAACTCCGATCACCCAACCACTAGGTAATCGTTACTTTATAACCTTTATAATCAAATTAAAGCGAAAATATGTTTTTAGAATTTCAACTGACGCGGACGGGAGATTTCAGTTGAAATTTTAAAAACTTTTTTTCTATTTAATGTCATAACAAAAAGTTCAGCATAACTTGTATGCTTTAAAATTATTAAAAAATTGCCTAATATATATACCGATATACCGCATATGTACCGACTAACAAGTCGAGCCACATACACCTTTACATTACTTTTACCACGTTACAGTGTTACTTAAATGCCTGTTAGTATCTTCCGTATCTTAGGCCTCTTCGTAAGAATGGTTTGCCATGATGGCCATGCTTTGAGATTGCGATCATAGTACCAGATACCTTGCACCTTGGCCGCCATGACACTTCACCGGTTTGATTTATTTGCTTTGGTATTTTTTTAAAAAAAGGTTACGGTTATATTCAAATTCGGTCTGGTCAATGTAGAAAATCACTTTTTCTTCATTGTTACGGGTCTTGGCGTTTATGGTACATTCGTTGTTTCCGATTCCATCACACGTGTGTTTGAGTTACTTATTTTAGAATTGGCACAAGGAATGTAAATTTGTTCCTCCCCATCTATGTATGTTTTTTATTTATTTATTGCTTTTATTTTCCAAATTATCGAATTTAGTGCAATAATATTATAAAATGTAATGGAAAAATGTCTAAATTAGGATATTACGATATAAAAATTACTAGGAAACCCAAATTATTTTATGGCTACGTTGCAAATGTCAATATAATTACGTAGTCTGCCTGTTTTTTTGTTTTCAACTAATTGCTATATCCAAGAGAATTAAAACTAACCAATCAAACGTAATTACTATAACAAAGAGAACCTTTTTTGTTAAATATTACGAAGGGTTGGAGGGGGGCGGGAGGGATTCCGAGTACCTGAGTAATTCATGCAAACGAATGCAAGCCAATTAATTAAGAGCAGTCGCTCTGCGTTCGGAAATCTACTGCCGCTGCTGAAACCTGCGAGCGGTGCATAAAGGCGTTTACACATTAACTATATTTTTTAATATCTTCGCAACTTCCCATACTGGAGTAGGTAGAGGTCAATCCTTCCGACTGTTCTACAAAGCTTATTATGGATGACGTGCCAAGTATTGAGCCATCATCGTATCAATGGCCAAGCTATTTTTAAGCAACATTATAAATAATATTATAGATACGTATTTGAAATAGATAAATATTTCTTTCTACATATAAACTAACATGCCCTGAGTTTAATATTCAGCACAAATTTGTATTTCGGGCGAGATTCGAATTCGAATGCTTTAGCTTCGATGGTAGGTTCACAATTAATAATGCCATCGGTTTGTTAAACTAATATTATAAATACGTAAATTATTCTGCAGGTGTCAGTTTGCAGCGTTTTCATCGTTAAACAGCTGAGCAATTACATTTTATATTGTAAGTATATTCATATTTTTATATGATATAATCTACCACCGCCTACCTTAACACACCGATTGATGTAATCGCCACACAACAAATTGATTGACGATCGCAGTACCAAACATTTCGTATCTTATACAGACATCAGGTCTAGGGAATTTTTGAATTTCTTGAGATGTTTATTCCGTCATTTATTGTGACACCCACAGGGAAGTAAGTGGATGGTAATTTTTAACGGCATTAAGGCTCGGTAAACGGAGATATAGACCTAGATATAACAAAATAGAACACCCTAAATTAATTTAAATTATAGTCACGATAGCCTAGTGGTTGGCTGGTCGGAAGTAGATTTAAGAGACCCGAGTTCTATCCTCAAGTGGCAGGCTCTTGCCAATGGGTTTTTTGAACTTACAAACTTATGAACGATTTATATCGTTGGCTTGGATATAAAGACGGCGACGGGTTCACCACCTGCCACGCCCCAATAAATGTCTGTGGTGGAAGATGGGCCGAAAGGACATGATTGTCTAGACCCTAGTATTTGGAATGACGTGAAGATTTTTTTTAATTTAAATTTTAAGTGTCCTGTTGATGTTTTTTAATCAATTTCAAACCCAGTCTGTTGAAGGCCTTACTTGACTAATTAATATTGCAGAATCTCATCTTACGAGTCCGAGATTCTGTAAAGATTAAGGTGTTCAGTAACTCAATTTTTTACAGGATTTTCTGTATTTACGAATTTAAAAAAAATTAGAGACTTGAATTTTATTTTAATTTGGTAACGATTAAGGCGATTTAGCTATGTGATAACGGTATAAGAATGTTGCCCCTCCCTTTCTTCCCGTGGGTGTTGTAGAAGGCTACTAAGGGAAAGAGCCTAGAATATCCGAATGGCAACTAAATAATTAGACCGACAATGGGCAGCAAAGTTTAAGGTGCGAGTTGTCTGGTATTGCGATTGCCGATCCGCCTGCCAAGCGTGGCGATTATGGCAAATCCTCCTTGGGAGAGGCGTATTTCCGTGGACTTTAACTGGCCGTTATGTATGTAAGAAAGAAAGAACTACTTATTTGATACACACATTTACAAAAGAAACTTATAAGATAATTACATGTTTATTTTAACATGTGGTTTTCCGAATAGGACTCCAACTCAGCGTAATGCTGTAGAGACTGATGCGCTGGTTTTCAGTTGAAATCTTGGTGTGACATCACAAACGAGTCAGAGAGCGACCATATATTATTTGCTGCCTTTTTCCATTCTTAATACCAACAATACATTATATTTTCATCCCCATATACGCATACATATACACAAAAATATAAAAATGAAATCAAAATAACAAAAAATAATAAAAAAAACCTCAATAAATTATTATGTAACATAATTGTCTTCATCATCACAATGTATGTATGTAAGGCGTCTTAGATTTTCTTGGTAAAGAGGTCGTAAAGAGTTTTCTAAAACTTTTATACGAACTGAATCCTTGCTAGTGCATTATGGTTGTTACTATAGTATGAGTAATAAATGCATATGTACATAGGGATAATATCACATATATTGCTCTGATAGAAAAATAAGTTGCTAAAAATTTTGTGTTGAGGAATCAGAAACGACTAAGGTAGAACAAGTATATAGGTATATATATAGACACCCGAGTTCGAACCCCAGGTGGCAGGCTCGTGCCAATTGTTTTTCAAAAACTTAAGTGCCAATTACATCCTTGGAATAAGACGGCGACGGGCTCATCACCTTTCTCGATGTCCAAAAAAATGTCTTCCGTGGAAGGTGGGTCGAAAGGATATAATTGTCTAGACCTCTGTCTACCCATGTAGTGGGAATGGCGTGAAGATACATTTTTTTAAATATATAAAATAGGTATCATTCTACATCATCAATATCGAGGATAGTCCATAACTCGGAACATTATTTATCGAAATAAGAGTGAAATTGCGTGTTTAGAAACAATCCGAAGTCGCTCCGGGTCCAGTGACACCGTGACATTTGTCACATTCCTAGCCGCAGTTGTAGTGACGTATCTTTTTGTAATCATGTCGAAATAATTTAATTTCACAAACTGTTTTTATTACATATGCTGCAGTTATTTTAATATGTCACGATAGCCGAGTGGTTGGGTGGTCGGGACTTCGAGTTGAGAGACCCGAGTTCGATCCATTCATTAATCCAACCCATTGGTAAAAGCCTGCCACCTGGGGATCAAACTTGGGTCCCTTGACTCGAAATTCCGACCACCCAACCACTCGGCTATCGTGACTTAATGGCCACCTTAGTTTTCAATTATGTTAAAAATTTAAAGTAATGTATAAATATATGACATGTAGATGTATAATTACAAAGAATTATAAATATAAATTATTAAAATATATAATTCCAAAAATTTACATAAATAACTATGACCCGAGTGCAGTTCATATACATCATACAAATGTTTGGTTCGAATCTGCAACCCTAACCTTGGAAGACAGACTCAATACCAAGCAGTCCCTGTTATATTTCTACAATTTTCAATGAATTAATTAGAAAATATATAAATAAGTAATAAAGTGTCAAATATTCCCGACATGGAAAACTCTATAACATGCAAGTTTTCATCGACAAACAAACGAAAGAAATTAAAAATATAAAAACATTGTAAAGATCGATAAACATTCTGTCGATAGTTTCACGTCACACGGTGAGTTATGCAGTCTGGGTTCAAGCGAATATCGATGAATTATTGAGCTATTTGCATTACATCACTTCTGCGCGGCCGAAGGCGGAATCTAGCACACTGTGAGTCTTACGAGTGTCGATTCAAGTGGAAAAGATATTCTGCAACAAAATACATAGTAGATATATAACATCTATAGTGGTAGAGCCACGCATCAGCTTTTGTTGTTGCTTGAATGGGCCGGCTCGACCGGGGAAGTACCACGACCTCACAGAATACCTGCGTGAAGTAGAAGTCTAACAAACTTCTGCGTTTCGTCTGGTGAGTGCAGGTAACCGGAGGCCCACACACACCCCTCCCCCAATTCTGGGGGTGGGGCGGCACTAAGGCCAGCAACGCATCTGCTATGCCTCTGGTATTGCGGGTGTTCATGGGCGTCGGTAATACTCCCCGCGGTTTGCCTACCTTTTTGATAAAAAATAATCCTTCTATGGATCTATACTATTCACGTATATGCATCGTATATCAAAATTGTGAATACATAACAATTAGCAAATTTTGGTTTAAATATCTAGTTAGGCCATTTATATTCTAATTAAAATAAATAACAAGAAAAAACAATGTTAAGAATTTAGATAATCATAACGTGATTACTTTTCTTTATTAACATTAAGTGAAAATAAAGAAAAGGACATTATAAATAACAATAGAAGACAGCGAATCTGCTATAAATTAGGTATTGTACGAATAGACGGATTTGGACGGAGTAAAGCCTGCACTAATCAAGGCAACGAGCTGTTGAAAATCCTTTGAATGTTTGTTGGTTTTAAGTGTTGGTTTTAGTTCATAGTTCATTCAGTTTTCTTAAAAATGTTCTAAGTAGAATAAATTATTTTTGTGGTCAGATGTATAGCTAATACATCTTCACGTATTTTCCAGAACTGAGGTAGATACCGGTCTAGAATTAACACCACGAGTTTGTTGAAAACTTACGTGCATTTAAATCGCAGGTAATATTAATAAAGACTCTGCGGTCGCTCATCGTAGAGTCTACTCGCTTGAGGATGCCTTGTTTTGAGGCGAAACACGTGTCGCGTTTTCGGTGGTGGTATATGTTACCTGGTTTTAGTGTAGTGGTGGTGGTGCATACTGTGGAATTAGTGCACACATCTGTGGAATTAGTGCACGCATCTGTGGGAGGGAGGACCTCTTCTTCTTCTCTTCGGACCAGGTAACATATACCTTTTTATATTTTCATGCGGAGGGTTGCGAAGTAATTTTTTCAATAACAACTTTACCATGAATTTCCGCAAAGTAACGCCTGAGTCAATTTAACTATATTAATAAAGATGTTGGTAAGCTAACCGCCTATCATCATCATCATTAAAATAACGGCCTACAAAAGTCCATTGCAAGACATAGTTCTCCCGTACGGTGTTCCACAATCGCCTCGCTTCTCGAATTGGCGATTGCAGTCCTAGATACCTAGCATTTAAAACGCTGCTGCCCATTACCAGTCATCTTCGCTGTATTTTAGTCTGGTGTTTTCGAGATAGTTATCCCGTCATCTTTCGGTAGCCAACTGCATTTTCAATTCTTTTCCAGGCCCATGGGAAGAGGGGGGGGGGGAGGATAGTATTACTAACATAGGGACACTGTCCCAAATGAGATAAAAATAGGGGTCGAAAGGATTACGGCCTGCCAATATTGGAAATATAAATAAACACAAAAATGGGGACAACGTCACCTAAATTGTACTGGTGTCAAATAAAGTGCATTAAGCACTTGTGTTATGGATTCGAAAACAACGAAGGTAACGCAAACACCCAGGCCCGAGAAAGCAGTTTTCTATTGCCCGAGAATCGGCACGCGTTCGATTTCGTTCGGGTTCGGAATCGACCTTAGAGCTGACGACAGCATGTCAGTGTGCGTCACTCGTCCACATAGGTACAAAAATAAACAATAGTTCACTTATCTTTTGTAATATTCCTAAAAGAAACGAAATTACGTCGTAACGGGAAATCATCCACCCCGTCCCTTTTTCGCTTTCCGAACCCCTTTCGCAATCAGATGGCGCGGCTATTCCACCTTGAGGAGTTTTCTTATCTCCAGTGTTTATCCTGACGCCCATCCGTCTCCGTCACGGATGCTTTTATAGATGCTTTCACCTTTGTGTATTACTTTGTTTTGGTAACAATGGTCGAATGTTATTTAACGCTATGCCATTAAATGTTATTTAAAAATAGATATGGAGTTATAAAATAAATATCTTTACGCAATTCCCAATACAGGGGTAGACAGAGGTCTAGTCTAGACAACTAAGTCCCTTTGACCCACCTTCCACCGAAGATATTTTCGGGACTACGTGACAGGTGGTGAGCCAGTTGCCGTCTTTATGTCCAAGCCAACGATATAATTCGTACATATATTTTTGAAAAACTCATTGGTACGAGCCTGCCACCTGGGAATCGAACTCGGGTCTCTTGACTCGAAATTCCGACCATCCAACCACTCGGCTGTCGTGACTTTCTGGTGGGATTTGGAGTTATAATTTTTATATTTTATGTCTTTAATCAATTCTATAATATGATCACCTCTGTGCATGATGGCATACACACTGGTTTTCTGGTATCGCCAGCTATGAGGTCCCAGTCGGTCCCGACCAAGTGAAAGTGAAAAAATGTTTTCCCAGAAAAAGTGTTTGTGGTATCTTGTGCTTGTACCTTGATTCTGATACACGAGTGAATGCATTTGCTGCTTATTTTGGGATCAGAGAAATGTATGTGATGTTGTCCCTATCTATGTACATATTTATTTATTGATTTATCGTTTTTACATATGGTTAGTTTTTATTGCTGTCTGATGATTTATTTCGGCCTGTTAAAGCCCGCTGCAGGGCGACTGGTAAGTGGATTGGCGATTGTATTAGTAGACGTTGTTGCTCGTCACCAGTCTACCTAATTATCGTCTGGTAATTTTCGAGATGGTGGGGATGAGTTTGGTAATTGTAAATTAAATTCGCGTAGTTCTAAATGAAAACACACACAAATTTCCCGTTAAGTATCTACTGTCCCCCTAAACTGGACAGAAACTCACGTAGCCCATTACCTACAAACTAAACGATCACCGGACCTCATTACTGGCGTCTAAGACCCCCCACACCCTGCGTTGAGGGTATAGGGGGACGGGGAGGGGGTGAGCTAAGTGACTCCGAACGGAAATAAAGGTGCACGCGACTGGAGGTAATGTTAATTGAATTTCTGCACACGCGTGCCTAGTGAGGTTATTTGTATCGATAATAATGATATTATAATTTTGAATTTATATTTAAATTAACAATATATTCAAATTATATTGATATTAATTATATTTAGTCGTACACACCGGTTTTAATGGTGTCGTCATGGTGCTGTGACGGGTTTGATTCCCGGTCGGCTCAATGCAGTAAACTAATTTACTACATTTTCTCGGGTCTGAGTTTTTGTGGTACCCTCGATGTTTCTGATTCCTTAAGAGATTCCATACGAGATCCAGAGCAATGTATGTAATGTTTTCAAAATCTATCTATGTATGTATTTAGTTTTGTTTAATTTTTTTATCTGGATTATCTAAATTAGGAAAGAGTGTTAAAAATATAATCAATGAGTATATATAGATAATGGACTATGCGGAAATTCACTATCATAGAAATTTTGTCCTAAAAATTACTTGCACAAATTAAAAGTATATCTTCACGCCAATCCCAATACTGGTTTAGACAGAGGTTTCCACTCGACTTCTATCGAAGACATTTTTTGGAACAACGTTACAGGTAGTGAACCTGACACCGTCATAAGTCGTACATAACTTTTTAAAAACCCATTGGTACGAGCCCGCATCCTGGGTTCGAACTCGGCTCTCTTGACGCGAATTCCGATCACTTTATGTTTCACGTTCACGTTCCGTTACTTGGTTTCGAGTGTAGTGCCTGTGTAGTGTTGGTGTTCCATTCAGTAGAATTTGTACACACATCAGTTAGAGATTGGGTGGTGTTATTAATTTTTGCATGCGGAGATTTTGTAACAAGATCTCTGTAATTACTAAATAGTTACATTTCTAAAAAAAAAACATCTTCTAGAAATCACTACACCTGGTGAATGGGAGTAAGTAATATTATAAGACGATAAGTACTTGTAAGTTGTATTTGTCTATTACAATTTTAAGAGCCATGACGGAGGAGTTTTTCCTTTATCTTTGTATTTAGGAATGAGAAGTAAGATAGAATGCCGTGTAAAGTTATAGGTAGTATTGGAGAGTTGATCTTTTACGAACCTCTTTTTTTCAGTCTTTGTTTGTATTACCTTAAAGGGCTAACAACTAAAAAAAATAAAATGAAATATCTTCACGCCATTCCCAATACAGGGGTAGACAGAGGTCAAGTCTAGACAATTAAGTCCCTTTGACCCACCTTCCACCGAAGATATTTTCGGGACAACGTGACAGGTGGTGAGCCCGTCGCCGCCTTTATGTCCATGCCAACGATGAAATTCGTACATAAGTTTTTGAAAACACATTGGTACTGCCACCTGGGGATCGAACTCGGGTCTCTCGACTCGAAATTCCGACCACCCAACAACTCGGCTATCGTGACTTTTAACAACTAAATTATAAAAATTTTCGTGAGTAGGTAGGTAAAGTAGAGAGTAAATATTAATCAAATTGTTAAAAACGGCTAAACCTACGTTATAATAATCGAAGTAGGTATCGACTAGTATTGTACCAATCGGAGGTCCTTCATCAGGGTGGGTGGAATGAGTTAGCGCTCGCGTCCAGCATCGCACTGTCGCCGCACGATCGAATAGTTTTTTTCCAGAACACAACAATCGTCCTGAATACTGCATATTATCTCATTCGTAATGGTTTTCTAATCCAGAGTAATATATAACTCTGTCTGTATTTTATGCTTTCGTGAACCGGTAAAGTGATTTGGTATGTATCTCGAATCATATGGAAGTAATGATAATTTTTATACCGATAAAGAAAATCAATTGTGGGCGATATTCGCACATAACGCGTGGACAGACAGACCATGCGTTACTTGCTCACGTTTAGATGACGATAGCGATTATGGTGAAATTTGGTATGATAACCTTGGGGAACGGCGTGGAATAATTATGTACTCGGAAAAAAAATTTCTGCTATGATGATTAATTTTTTGCATGTTAGAAAAAGTGTTTCTAACATGGGCGAAGGAAAAGCTAGAAAGTTGTATTCTGTATGATTATATGATAGATAAGCTGAAAGAATAATATTAAGACGATTTGACACCTCTGCAGATTAGTGATGCACATATTGGTTTTAACGTGTCGCCGGCTCTAAGATCCCGGGTTCGATTTTCTGTTGACAGTGTCGTCGACTGATTGTGACGGGTCAATGAAATCACTTTTTCTAGAATGTTAAGAGTTGGGTGGTTGGGTTAGTACCTTCGTTGTGGAATCCATTACACAAGTACTTTAGCTACTTTCTTTAGAATCAGAGCAAAATGAAATTTGAAATAATTTTTTTTCTTTAATTTAATAAATAAAACATTTATTTATTAAATTAAAGAAAAAAAATTATTTCAAATTTCATTTAATTTATCGATAAGAGCATCACTACGAGCGGACTGCAAGTGATACCTACGCGCGACCGCCGCGCACCACGCGAGATTAAACGTCACGAACCGTCAGATATTTCCAGCAGGAAGGAGGGAGATCTGTTTCTTTTTTACATTCGATTTCACCTCAATTAACGTCACTTAAAGTTCAAAATGATTAAGTTTAGATGTATCCGTATGTTTGTAAGTAAATAGTCACCTGCTGCGAACAACTTTTAAATAGGTAATTAGACATGAAGTCCAATTTTTCGAACAAGTTATTTGTGTATCGTATACGTCTGTTGCGAGCTAATTATTGTTTACTAAAATATATATATATATATATATATATATATATATATATATATATATATATATATATATATATATATATATATATATATATATATATATATATATATATATATATATATATATATATATATATATATATATATATATATATATATATATATATATATATATATATATATATATATATATATACACAGATGGATATACGTCCATTGTTACTTTTAATTAATTATTACCTTAACCTGTTTCACCATACGTCGTCTTCTGATAAAAAGACATAGGTGTCGAAGTAGAGAGATACATTGATTTATATTTACTTATAATAATTATAAATTATTTATTTATTTACTTGTATAATGTGAGTATACAGGTTGACAAAATAACATTACATATACTACAAGCAAATTATATTTACATTTGCTTGTAAATTTTCTTGTGTGTTACATATCATCAAGCCGTCCATAATACAGGGGTAGACAGAGGTCTAGACAATTCGTTTGAAGGTGGTTTGAAAGGATTTAATTGTCTAGACCTCAATGTGCACTTTGTGCACAAAAGCTTAAATAAATAGAAAAAAACAATCACCTAAGAATATAACTGGGAAAGTAACATTACGCTGTTTCGGAAAATGCTTAAGTACGGTTGAAAATTATTTAAAACATTTTCAGATTACCTGCCATGATCCACCCCAGACCTCGTACGTGCCTTTTAAGCCACACCTCTACTTAGAATGGCGCGAAATGTCGTAACCGGTGGAGCAATTGAAAGAAATTGCCCCAAAAATTGCTTCTTGGGCTATACCTTTTGTACGACTCATTTATTACGTTATTAGAATGAATGTAGGTACTTGAAAGATGATTATATATGTAGCTTTTTCATAGAAGCTTAATTGAAAGCTCTATATTCAAATGTTACACCATATACATGAACATGAAATTTTATCCAAATCTAGCGTATCAGACAGAAAGACAGAGTTACATTCATATTTATAATATTTGTACATAATAGTTGATCCGATAGACGTTTCCCTGCAACGTTTTAACAAATTGCCATAAATATGCCATAATATGCCACAAACGCATAAAAGACGACTGAGGAAAAAGGACAACAATACAGTAATAATGAAAGTAAAAAGAAATATATAACAAAAACTCAACAAATGTATTACAGCTGAGCTTATTTCGGACAACGTGACAGATGATAATCCTGTGAACTCCGTGGACGAGTGATCTCTCAGTCAACTCTGCAGTCCCGGGTTCGATTCTCAGAAGGGTCAACGAAGAAAAACCACGTTTTATAATTTTTTTTCCGTTTCGATAAAATGCGTTCTTTAGGCACTTACTTTAGGAACTATATATGTTGTGTGGTTCCTATGCAGGGTGTACCGCGCCGTCTTAAAAAATCCATCTTAAAAAAAAGAAAAACTATAAAACTCGATCGCAAAGTTTACAGTCAGCGCGAGTAGTACGAGCGAGTGAAATTTTAAGTCACTCTGTGTATAACAGAAGGGCTCTGTTGTGTATTTATTTTCTTGCTTAAATAAATAATATCCCCTCACCGATGCTCCCCCCACATTTGGGCCCCAACACCTGAGATGTCTGTTTGCACTCGGTAAAAGGTGTATCCGATTGCGGTGATCTCGTTTTACCGTTAAACGTTAAGACAATAGCGTTCGATAAACGTAGCGGTGCACTAATGGCATTGATATTTTTCTATTTTTATAAAATCCTACTTTTGGACGAGTATAGACCCTCATATCTAGTTGCAAGTGTCCCTGCCTTTAAAGCTAAGGGTTGCAGATTCGAATACCGTGGAGGAAAATGCTTTAAACAGGAACGTTTCCTAATCGGGAGGCTAACGAAACGAACAGTGTCGAACTCGGATCTCTGTAGGAGAAGCATACCGACAAAAAAACCATCCAGGCCTTTACAGCTTCATCGGAGAGGACCTGCGAGAACGAAGGCCCGCAGGTGAAAGGAAGAAGAGAACAACGTCATGACGCACTCGATTCCTTCGACTGCCGGGGGGCGGGAGGGGGGGGGGATACCGTTAGGTGTAAACATTTGTATAATAAATAAGAATGTTTGTAATCCAGTCATGCATGTCACTATCTATGAAAGTATGTTGTGACTTTGGGTAGACATTAAGACGCCAATCACCTGTTACTTCCCTCACAGTCAGGCATTTACCAACGCAGGACTAGCCAGATGTCTAAGCAATTTATTCGTTTCAACTCTTTTACTGGACCTTATGTGGGACAACGTGACAGGTGGTGAGCCCAAAGCCATCTTAGTGTCTAAGTTAATAATGCAAATCGCACATAAGTTTCGAAAAATGTTATACGATCTTCCAGGGGAACTCTGATCTCTTTAACGAATTCCGATAAACCAACCTCTCGGCTCGCGATGCTTCAATAAAATAAAATAAATAAATACATACATAAGTATGTATTTATAAAGTAAGCAGCTTACGCACTTGTGATGTGGAATCAGAAACAACGTAGCTTGACCCGAGAAAATATTGAATAACTGTTTTCTACATTGCCCCGAGCGGGAATCGAAGCCGGAACTTCAGAGCGGGCGACGCCTTGAAAAGTGTGTGCGCCACTCGTCTGTGGACGACGTTGAGGTCGTCTTCGATTGTATAATTAATATAAAGAGTAAATAAATAAATAAATAAATAAATATTCTCGTTATTCCCAATACAGGGGTAGAAAGAGGTCTAGTCTAGACAATTAAGTCCTTTCGACCCACCTTCCACCGAAGATATTTTCGGGACAACGTGACAGGTGGTGAGCCCGTCGCCGTCTTTATGTCCAAGCCAACAATGTAATTCGTACATTAGTTTTTGAAAAACTCATTGGTGTTGCCACCTGGGGATCGAACTCGGGTTTCTTGACTCGAAATTCCGACCACCCAACAACTCGGCTATCGTGACTAATATCCTAATTCCTAATTAAGTCCTAATTAAGATATATAAATTGAACATTCAATCACTGTCAGATCCTGATTGATGAAGTAGGTTAAAAACCCTCATTGGTGTGTACGTTCGTTGGAAGTCGATCAAGGTCAACAGGAAATATCATAAGAGTACTCTTTGCTTAATGCTAATGCTTAAACATCACGTAATTTCAAATTTTAATTTTAATTTTTTCAAAAGTCCCGATAGCTGATTGGTTGGGCGGTCGTTATTCGAATTTAGAGACCCGAGTTCGATCCCCTTCAGGTAGACTTGTACCATTAGGTTTTTTAACCTTACGTTCGATTTATATCGTTGGCTTGGACATGAAGACGGCGAGGGGCTCACCAACTGTCACGTTGTCCCAAAACATTCTTTTCTGTCTACGCTATTATTGGAAATGATGTGAAGATGAAAGTAAGATGTTGAACATGACAAACGAATAACAGTGATTTTAGTACTTAACTTCGAATCAGCAATGTGTAAGCTAATAACTTAGTGATCAAATTAATGTATCACAAGTAAGTCGTGGCTAGTAAGTAAGTAATTAATAAGCATCTATAGCCTAATTGATTAGGGTGCGGAGCGCGAATCATAACGTCGCAGGTTCCGGTCCGCCATTCGACTACTGTCGTGAACCACAAGCATTGCAGCTTAGTTGGAGTGGTTAACAGGAATACTAGTAATTATTTGTAGTATTATAGGTATACTAGTAGTTATTTGACATTACGAGTATTCCTTAGAAAAAATCTAGCCACGACTTCAGATAAATTTCACATTTTTATCTGATACTGAATCTGTCAAAAATGTGAAATTTATCTGAATGATAATTTAATTTAAGGAGTGTGACTGCAAAGGCGAAGTACAGATGTTGTGTAAGACGAATAATTAAAAAGTTAAAATTTTCCAAATATGTTGTCGTAAGAGGAAAAAGAATGGCCTTGAAAACACTACCGACAAAAATATCTTCACGCTATTCCCTATACTGGGGTCAACACGAGGATCAGATAAGTCTATATAACACTCAAATCTCAACGCAGTCCATCACCATCTTGAGACTGAGAAGCCGCACCTACTTTTTCTGACGGAGACGCAAATTGGATGTCCGTTAGATGTGGCGTACCTTGACTACCCAGGGTTCTCGCTGGAGCACAACTTTCACCTTCGGGCCGGAGTCTGTGTGTACGTCAACAATGACATCTGCTGCCAGCGTCTCCGTCACCTTGAAGACCCCACTTTTTCAACCATTTGGGTGTTGGTGGACACAGGTGACGATAAGATCGTTTATGCATGTGTTTACCGTTCGCACAGCGGTGACCAGGAGACAACTCGGTTATTCGAATATCTAAGTGAGGCTGCTGATTTGGCCCAGCATCGGTACCCCTCCGCACAATTAGTCTTTCTGGGAGACTTTAATGCCTCTCACCAGGATTGGCTGTTCCCATACCAGAAGACTGACCATGCTGGGAGGGAAATGAGGAATTTCGCCTTATCGCTAAACCTCTCCCAGATGGTAAAGCAAGCTACTAGGGTGCCAGACGTTGAAGGTCATACAGCCAATTGTCTAGACCTCCTGCTGACCACTGATCCTGACAGATATAAAGTAGAGGTGGCTTCTCCACTAGGAACCTCTGATCACTGTCTGGTGAAATCTGTATCGTCTTACATACCAACAGACCTCGACCCACATGGTACTAGGCGAGTGTGGCGATACAAGTCAGCAGATTGGGATGAGATGCGACACTTCTTTGCATCTTATCCTTGGCGGCAGGTCTGCTTCTCTTCCGGAGATCCATCGAGATGCGCGGTTGCTATAACTGACGTGGTATGTTTAGCTATGGAATATTTTATTCCTTTGCGGATGTACCCGTTGGTGGCAAAGCTCGCCCATGGTTCAGCGCCGAATGTTCCCAAGCCGAAAACCTTAAACATTTGGCGTACCTCTCATGGGTTGACGCTCGAAACCGTAAAACTCCGGATGTCAGATCCAAGAAGAGAGCCTTTAATCAAGCCGCCAAGACTTACAAAAAGGTGTTGCGGAAGGCTCGTTTCGACCGCATTAGGCATATTGGCACGAAGCTCTCTGCTCAACCATCTGGCAGTAGAGCTTTTGGTCTCTTGCCAGGGCGGTCGAGGCGAGCTTTTGTAAACCTTCACTGCCTCCGCTGGTTAAGCCCGACGGGACATTGGCTCATGCGGCAAAGAGAAGGCTGAACTGTTCGCGAATCTCTTTGCCAGCAACTCGCGTCTGGACACAAGCAACGCAGTTCCAACTTCCCTACCTCCTGTGGTACTTCAATGTCAGAGGTCCACATCACTAACAAAGAGGTTCTCAAAACGTTGCGACATCTGGACGTGAACAAAGCCAGTGGACCTGATGGTATTCCAGCCATAGTGCTTAAGACCTGTGCACCCGAGTTGTCTCCTGTTCTGACACGCTTGTATCGCCTCTCCTTGAAGACTGGAATAGTTCCCAAATCCTGGAAGCTTGCTAACGTGCAGCCCGTGCCCAAAAAGGTAGCCGTGTTGACCCAGTCAATTATCGACCTATTTCAATTACCTCCATACTCTGTAAGATTATGGAGCGTATATTGAACTCGCACCTCTTGGCATACCTAGAACATAACGATCTCCTTAGCGATCGACAGTACGGGTTTCGCCGAAATCGGTCGACTGGGGACCTTCTAGTGTATGTCACACATCTGTGGGGTGAGGCCCTCGAGAATAGTGGTGAAGCACTCGCGGTTTCGCTCGATGTCTCGAAGGCTTTTGACAGGGTCTGGCATGCTAGCCTTATCAATAAGCTTCCTTTATATGGTATATCCCTGGACTGATAGCCTGGATAGAAGACTTTTGCGGGAACGGTCTTTGCGAGTCGTTATTGACGGCTGCTCATCGGAGGCTATGGCGATTAATGCCGGAGTTCCTCAAGGGTCTGTTCTGTCCGCAACTCTCTTTCTGCTGCACATAAACGACCTGCTCGAGCCCGGTCTCTTTGGGTATGCAGATGACAGCACAGTTGTGGAGAGATATCTGGCGCGTGTTCAGTCCAGACAGGATCAAATACAGTCTGCTCGGGAGGCCATGGTAGAGCGTATGAATCTTACATTACAGGCAGTTTCCAACTGGGGCAATACCAATCTTGTGAGATTCAATGCCACCAAAACGCAAGCGTGTCTGTTCCAAAGGAGCCAGTTCACCTTGGCTCCTAAATTTCAGAATGTATCTCTGGAATACACCGACCGCCTCCAGTTACTAGGAGTCGAAATCACGTCAAAGCTTAACTTTGGGCGGTTCATTGAGTCTAAGGCTAAAGCCGCTGCAAGGAGATTGGGAGTTCTTGCAAAAGTGCGGCGTTACTTTACTCCGGGACAGCTTCTGACCCTATATAAAGCTCAGGTCCGGTCGGCTGTAGAGTACTGCTGCCACATATGGGCTGGAGCTCCTAAATATCAACTGGCAGCCTTGGATTCTGTGGAGAGACGGGCCAAGCGGCTAATCGGTGATCCTGACTTGGTTACTACCAATTTGTCCAGTCTCGAACACAGACGTCGCGTGGCCAGTCTCTCGGTGTTCTACAGGTTACATTTTGGAGAGTGTGCGAAGGAATTACATGAGTTAATTCCCCCTTCCCCTTTCCATCATCGGACAACAAGACGCACGTCGGGTCTCCATCCTTTTGTTGTCGATATACCCTGCATTCGGACGAAGCGTTTTGCTTCGTCGTTCATAATGCGTACAGCAAAGGACTGGAATAATTTGCCTGCATCAGTCTTTCCGTCCGATTACAATGTGGGTGTCTTCAAGAGAAGAGTGAATAGGCTCTTTCTAAGCTAGTGTGCCTACCAACAAAAGCTACATCGCCACTTACCATCAGGTGGGATTGTAGTTAAACTCTAGCTTATAATGTTAAAAAAAAAAAAAAAAATAAGTACCTAAGTAAGAATAATTCACCTCTTTGCCTTATTTCACAGCAGGTTTCTTGCCTTCTCTTCTTCAACAAGAAGATACATACACACACATATATATATATATATATATATATATATATATATATATATATATATATATATATATATATATATATATATATATATATATATATATATATATATATATATATATATATATATATATATATATATATATATATATATATGTATATATATATATATATATATATATATAGATAAGTGTAATATTACAGACATTGCTCCGATCCCTAATGTAACATGCTAAAGCACTTGTGGTATAGGAATCGGAAACAACGAAGGCACCACAATCACCCAGATCCGAGAAAATGTAGGAAAAGTGGTTTTTCTACATTGACCCGACCGCGAATCGAACCCAGGATATCGAGATGGCAACACCTTGAAAGACGGTGTTTACGCCTCTCGTCCACGGAGGTCGTCGAAGAAGTCGAAGATAAAACTACAAAACAAATTAACTTAAATTTGTACATACTTACAACAAAGATTACATATACGAGCAATTCTAACAGTTTTCGTTTCCGAAGTATTTACGATGAAACTAGATACAAAAGGAACCATTTGATTTACACTAAATTTTCCCAAAATATCGGGAAATTTCTTTCGGCAATAAACGTCACGTCCGCTGCACACTTTCAGCAAGTCCGGCGGTAATTGGAGCTATCAGAGTCTCGGGCACACCGCCATAAAAAGGTGAGGCGAGGTGGGCAGCCGATCGACCGTGAAAGGACTCCCTACTTGACACACTGCTCGCTAGAAAACTTCTTACAAAATCGATACCGAGTAGTTGGGTGATCGGAATTCGAGTCAACTCGTACAAAATCATAAAATCACAATAGCTGAGTGGTTGGGTGGGTTACGAGACCCAAGTTACATCCCAAAGGCTCGTTCCAACTGTTACTACACTACTATGATGCAATTTCTATTGAATTCAATACTTAAGATACGTAAAAATAGAGATTTAATACATTTTAACAGATGTGACGGACACTTTCGATCCACCTTTGACCAAAGACTTATTTTTGGGACTACGTGATAGGTAATGAGCCCATCGGCCTCTTTATGTCCAAGCCGACTACATGAAGCGTACATAAAGCATACTTTTGAAAAAAACCCATTGTTATGATCCTACCATCTGGGGATCGAACTCAGGTCACTTGACTCGAATTCCGATCACCCACACTACCAATTTGACCATCTATTATTACCTATAATTAATTTAATAAATGGTTTCGATTTCTTGTATTTACGCGAATATTTAATACACTTTTAAAATAAAACGATTTTCGGATTTTATCGCGGTTTTAATTAGTTTTTACAATAAATAGTTTTTAAATCCGAAACGTCGGGAAATAAAAATAGTTTGTAAAAACTAATTAAAAACTCGATAAAAACCCAAAAATCGTTTTATTTTAAAAATGATTTCGAATTCATTTTGAGGTAATGAGACTGACTAAACTGGAGCTTAGTATAAGCTATTTTGTTCAGATGACTTTCTACGTACAGATTTAATAAAAGATAATTTTGACAAGTAAAATTTCAATTCTAAAGTAGATTTATGTAATGATTTTTTTGTTTATTTTTTACTACAATATCTATAGCTACTGAGGGACGGCGAAGTAACCATCAATAGAAATGACTAAATAAAGTACAGCGTACAGTACAGTCGGTTATAATATAACGACCCGATATCCGAGTTGGTACTGACTCTGCTCTGGGCATCAGCTAAGGGGATTCGAATCCCGATGGAGAGACAAATATTTGTTTGATGAATACGTACTCGAGTCATGGATTTTTATATGTATATGAATATTTATCTTTATAAATATATATGTACGTAAATATATAGTACCATTAGCTTGGACACTAAGACGAAGGAAGGCTTGGATGAAAAGTGTCTCGGAAACGCTTCACTAGTCTAGACCGCTGTCTACGCTAGCACGGTAAAGAGCGTAACATAAATATACATGTAATAGTGATACATGAATCAAATGTTAGTGATACATGAAAAAAATGTAGTGATAGATAAGTAAAATTTGAAAACTACTAAAAAGTAGAAAAATTTAATCTTTACAACAGTGTGTCAGTAGTATAAGAAAAACTGTTCTCGTTCTGCGGCTAATACTCTGGACCCTTCCACCTACGCTAAAAGCTTGTCGTTTAAGGCTACCGGCACGATTTGTAGGCCCAATTGACTGTCAATGAATAGATGCGTGTCCGGTTAATGTCGGGGACTTTACGTTAAGGATGGCTTTGTGGGGCATACCTTACGAGCTTCGATCAAGCTTATGTTGGAATTTGTTAACAGAGAACGAATATGTTGAAGTATATTTTCTTTTCGACGACATCCGTAGTGGAGTTTTTACAAGTTTACAAAGTGTCGCTTGCTCTCGGGGTCTAGGGTTTGATTCCTAGACGTGTCACTCTTGTTATACTGTCTCGGGTCTGGGTGTTTGTAACGCCTTTGTTGTTTCTAATTTCATAAGCAACTAAATAAATAAATAAGTACCAAAAATGTTTGAGCTTACTTTGCGATCAGAGCAATGTATGTAATTAATTTCTCACCTCTGGGGTCACCTGTGTCACCTCTGGGGTAGAATTTAATTAAGGTCTTTCGACTCACCTTCTTCCGAAGCCTATTTGGGACTTGGAGAAAGGTGGTAACCTAATCTCCGTCTTAGTGCAAGGAGAAGAAACATTCATATTCATTACACAAACGTTACACCCTAGCGGAACTCGCACCCATAACTCGTAGATTCTAAAGCAAGGTTGCTACAAGCTAAGCTATCAAAAATGACAGCTCGAAAATGAAAGAAATGAGGTCCCGGTGAAATTACTGAGTTGTCTAAACTTCTGAATACCTAATATTGGGAGATATGGGATGCGTGGAGATACATATTTTAATTTTTAAAAAATAGAATACTAGCTATGCCAAATAACATTATATACACGGCCTATTAAAGTCCGCTTCAGGCCATAGACCTCTCCGAAGAGGAGGATTTGCCATAATCGCCACGCTTGGCAGGCGGATTGGCAATCGCCTTACTAGACCACTCTGGGTCTGGTCTGGTCTGAGATGCAGACGCTGCTGCCCATCTTCGGTCTGATTGTTTTGGTCTGACATTTTTAGAGATAGTTAACCCGCTATCTATCGGTTGCCATTAGGATATTCTAGGCTCTTTACCTTAGTCGCCTCTTATGACATGGAAGAAAGGAAGTGGCAACATTCTTACACCGTTACCAAATAACATTACTAGCATTATTTATTTACATTGTTTATTTAGTTACTTATGGAATGAGCTGAAAAAGGAGCCGAGTCAATCCAATTCGCGGTCACGCACGCCCGCTGTAAAGTAACCAAGACAAGAAGCGTCTCGGGAGAGCAGTGTCGGTGAGCGCACCACTTAATAATATTTTTCACCTTGTTTCGTTTTCCAATTTTCCGCATATCACTCTCGTGGGTAACGGGCCGTGTTTTGATTTAGAAATTGCACACGTTGTCCGCTTTTGTTGTCACGACACGACGACGACACTCACTGTTTAAGTATGTTTATGAAGTTGGTAAATTTGTTGCTTTTTTTAATTTAAAGGCCAATTATTGATGTGAGGATTCGTACACTTAGACAACAAGAAGCGTTTCTAATAAGCTAGTATAGGCTAAATTAATGAACAAACTAACGTTGCAATGGACGTCGCTTTAATAAATGTCTAATAAATATGTTGTTTTTTTGAGATGACACGTAACTTAATTACTTCAATTTATTTATTATATTACTAAACACACACACCAGACTGTACTTTTAGGGATGCATATGTTTTCCATACTGGAATAACGTTTCACAATTTAGTTTTATTTTTATGTCGATTTTCGATCTCCTTGAAAAATTAAACACAATAGAAAAATCTGTATATAAAATGGAGGGGTCAAGTTATTTTTCCGCTTATCTGATGATATAAGTAAAATCGGTAATAATTAGAATGGAACTGAAAAGGCGGCAGCTATTGGCTGAAGACTGAAGGCTATCTGAGTGAACAAACCTCCGTTAATGTAACTTACTGGATGAGACACAAACCCAACATTCCACTACTATACGCCTGTATTCTCTGGACACCAAGATTATCTTCACGTACAGTCTCTGACGGGGAAGCCAGAGAAAACAGACCATCAAGTAATTGGCATTAATATTTGTTCGAATTAAAGACGGAGCATTTTCAAGCCTTTCTTCAAACCTTCCTGACTGAACAGCTTGCAAATGTTCCCCTTATAGGCCATTAAGGAACATTCACAATAATAACTTAGCTTTGCTTTTAAGGTGCGAGGTGTCTGCCGATGACGGCGGCTTATGATATCTCGCGCCTTAAATTCACCAGTCTGTATACTTTTAAAAACATGCCGAGATAGGGACAACATCACATTTATAGCTCTGAACACACTGTAAGTAGCTTAAGCACTTGTGTTATGGAATCTGAAAAAAATGAAGGTACCACAAACACCCAGACCTGAGACAATGTAGAAAAAGTGTTTTCTACGTTGACCCAACCGGGAACAATCGGTATGTACGTGTCCATGGAGTTCGTCATATTGGTCTGGTATCCCCATCAGTCGTTCGTCATTGTGCTGGCTACATTGCACCCACGAGAAAATAGGATGTGGTATTATCTTCAGCATGTTTCATGGGAATGCAAACTTGTTTATTTAAATGGATTTATTTAACTAGTAGTTTCTGTCTGCGACTTTGTATTTGGATCTAGGTATGTTGATCTAGAAAGAAAGAAAAAAAAAGAGAGAATTTTTAACTACTACTTAGCAAATCAAACAAATAATAAATATGTTGGCAGTTAATAACTTTATATACAAATATAATTATTAATTAGTAAAACTTAAAAAATATCATTAAATGGTAGATCGGTAACAACCACAAGAAAAGTAATACAAAGTACAAAAAATAATAATTTAAGTAGTACGTAAAAAGGAGTTGAAGCGAGACAAAGACGAAATACATCATTCTACAGATAATAAGCGAATGTTATGTAAAAAAAAAAAAAAAATGAGGACACGTATAAACTACAAATTGCATACCTATGTAATAAAAGGGTTTATTAAGTTTTTACATTTATTAACTATTTTAAACGCAGGGTTATGATACTTAAATTTGTGCACTTATGAAAGAAGAAAACAATAAAGACTGGATGACCCCGGGCAACATCTAAGGTCCAACTTAGTAGCTTAAGAAGTTGTGTTATGTAATAAGAAACTGCGAACGTACCAAAACCACCCAGAACAGTGGAAATGTAGAAAAAGCGTTTTCTACATTGGTCCACCCTGGAATCGAATCTTGGACCTCAGAGCTAGCGACACAATAAAAATGGGTATGTACGCCACAACTCCACGAATATTGTCAATTCCTTCGCCTTAACTATAAGGTAGTTATAATATAATAAATATAATGGTAAAATAGAAAGATTATATTTCTCGCATAGGCCCACACACCCCCTTCCCTCAATTCTGGGGGGAGGGTGGGCACTCTAAGGGAGGCAACGCATCGGCTATTCCTCTGGTATTGCGGGTGTTCATGGGCGGCGGTAATCAGTTGCCATCACGTGAGCCACCTGCTCGTTTGCCTCCCTTTTCTATAAATAAATTTATTTAATAAAACATATGTTACGATAGCCGAGTGGTTGGGTGGTCGGAATTTCGAGTCCAGAGACCCGAGTTCGATCCCAGGGTGGCAGGACCAATGGGTTTTTCAAAAACTTATGTACGAATTATATCGTTGGCTTGGACATAAAGACGGCGACGGGCTCACCACCTATCACGTTGTCCGAAAAATATCTTGGGTGATAGGGACAAAGGGACTTAATTTTCTAGAATAGACCATGTCTACCGCTGTATTAGGAACTGCGTGAAGATATTTATTTATTTTATTTAAAAAAATATCCATAATAATGTTTTTAGTAAAATTTATACCGATTTTCAAAACTCAACCGATTCTCAATTTCAAAACAAAATGGCAGGCAGCTATCTAGAAATCCAGCGAAACTCGCGAAGATATTCTATTTTAACAAAGCGTTTCTCATATTTCTTTACTGTTTTGATAAGCAAGCCAGATATGATTCCGTTATTTCCCCCAGCCGCCATTGTCCATTTCGCGGGACTGTCGCCTGACCCCACTTGAAGCAATCTAATTTAGTCTCTCCCGACCCTTCAGTTTGGACCAATGTCACCAATACAAGTGCAAACGAAGCTTTCAAAATATTTCCACATGAGATCAGTTATCATATTTCTATCCGTATGAAAATGAATGCTGATCTTAGAGTTGTATTTACAGGTTTTTCTTCTTCGGTGAAAGGTGGGTCGAAAGGACTTAATTGTCTTGACCTCTGTATATCCCAATGCTGGGAATGGTGCCAAGATTTTTTTTTATATTTTGTTGATTTAAGTATTTATCATTTATACCGAAGGAACGCGGGTTCACGACCGTTTTTTTAAGAATGGGGTGGTTAGATCTCTAAACAGCTTAGTGATAGAGTTGAGAGCAAATTTGAGACAATTTTGAGAGCAAATTTGAGAGCAAATTTCTTCTCCATCTCTTCTTTGCTGATTCGTTTTGCGTCAATTTGCGTCGCCACTAAACGACGCCGTACTAAGATCTGAGTCAATTAGCTCCTAGGTTTCACCAAAGTCTATTCGGACGACGTAATAAGTGAGGTTTTCTTCATCTCAGCGTCGATAAATGACATAACTTTTATATACGTTTCAAAGATATAAAGGGAGGAAGTTTAGCTTCGAAAAGAAAGGTGATTTCTGTAGTGGTGATTAATTGGGTCCGGATATTGTTTAAAGTGAAAACCCCTTCTGATCCGGACTGAATAATAGACATTTTATTAATTAATTTTTTATGCCTTATCGTAGTTATATTAATAATGAAGAGAACAAAAAGCGAACATAATACGAGTACCTTATCGGCTTTATCTCCCAGTCACACCGAGGCATTTGAAAATATTGTTTTAAGTGCTTGACCAAAAAATTTTAGGCTATTTTATTTTTATCTTCACACAATTTCCCGTACTGTGGTAGGCAAAGATTCAAGACCATTTTTCACCGAAACTCATGTTTGAACAACGTGCCTGGTGGTGAGTCTATCTCCGACTCAGTATATTTTTATTATATATCTGTATATTTATTCATATATCTGTATAAAAACCGTATGGCAATGGTGTAAGAATATTGCCATTCCCTTTTTCCCGTGGATGTCGTAAGAGGCGAAAAAGGAAAACTGTCTTGAATACAACCGATAGATGTCGGGATAACCATCTCTAAAGATATCAGAACAAAATAATCAGACCGAAGATGGGCAGCAGCGGCTGGTACGAGTGGTCTGGTACTGCGATCGCCAATCCGCTTACCGAGCGTGGCGATTATGGCAAATCCAGTGGGAGAGGTCTATGTCCTGCAATAAACTTTAATAGCCCATTATGTATGTATGTATATATTAATATATACATAGAAGCAAAAATTTTTTTTCATTTGCTTCTATGTATATTTTTATTATGTATGTATGTATAAATTAATATATACATAGAAGCAAATATTTTTTTTCTACATTAGTCTATGTACGTATAGTAAAACAAACGCTTCAGAGCGTTTAAAATTCGATTTATGTTTTAATAATAATGGGTTAATTTATCTCTTCTAAATAACTTGATGTTTTACATAGAACACAGAAGCTAGAAAATTCCATTTAATAAACCAACGCGAACAGTTTACTCCAACATTGGTTCAAATGTTTGACGTTCGTAATAACTTATCTCACAACATCACATGATATGAAGGGGCGAAGACGCAGGTAACTCGACGGAAAATCTAATTTGCTAAATTGAATTACACTGTCCACTAACTCTGGGATATATTTCTCTCCAAATAGTTTTTGCGACAGCCATTGTATGAAATACACGACAAATCTTGATGGATGCTCGGATATTTCTTCGAATGATCGCAATAGATTACACTTACAAAGTCAAAAACTATAATGTTATGTCTTTCACAAGTTTCAAGAGGGTATCGTTGACGACAATAATATAAAAACGTGTGGCGGGGGACGCAGGTTCGTGTCCCGTACTAAATATTAAATTAAAATGTGATATTTTTTTATAGAAAAGTGAGGCAAACAAGCAGGTGGCTGACGGGATGGTAAGTGATTACCGCCGCCCATGAACACCCGCAATACCAGAGGCATAGCAGATGCGTTGCCGGCCTTAGAGTGCCCCCCCCCCAGAATTGGGAGGGGGCTCCGCTTACCTGCACTCACCAGACGAAACGCAGAAGTTTGTTAGACTTCTACTTCACGCCGGTATTCTGAGGTGGTACTTTCCCAACAAAAGCTGATGCGTGGCTCTACCACTGTTAGCTATATATTCGAGCTATATCCAATATTGAGGTAGACAGAGATAAATAAATATCAACACGCCATTCCCAATACAGGGGTAGACAGTGGTCTGGGCAATTAATTCCTTTCGACCCACCTTTCGCCGAAAACATTACATTGGGACAAACATTACATCGTTACAGCCCGTCGCCATCTTTATGTCCAATCCTATGATATAATTCATATTACGAGATAATACATACGACCTGACGATCGAACTCCGTTTTCTTGACTCAAATCCTGAATCCTGCAACTCGTCTATCTCTTACGTATTTCTTTACTATTTTAAGTATTTTAATTGTCAGTTTCAGTTTTTCTAATTGCTTTTAATTTTGCAAACTGGTGCTGGACGTAAACCAGAGAATATTGAGCTGCGAATATAGAGTCCACTTATTAGCGTATTTGATTGCATATTTGCACTTATTGCACAACTAATATTTTCATCAAACTTCTTCTTTGGTAAGCTTTTAGCAGCTGTTAAGGGTAGATTATTTTTGAGACAACGTGACAGGTGGTGATCCCGTCGCCGTGTTTATGTCCAAGCCAACGATAAATATCGCACATAAGTTTTTGAAAAGAAAACCATTAGAACGAGCCTTGGGGATCGAACTCGGGTCTCTTGACTAGAATTTCTATATTGAATTTTCTATTTTGATTTTTCACCAGAGCTTATTTTAGGATGACGTTACAATTGGTGAGTCAGTCGCTGCCTTTATGTCTAATTAAAAAATAAATATAAAGAAATAAATATCTTCATGAAATTCTCAATACACAGAGACTTAGTTACAGAGGTTTAGTCTAGACAATGAAATCTCTTCGACCCACCTTCCACTGAAGGTATTTTCGGGACGTTTTTTACGTGACAGGTGGTGAACCCGTCGCGGTTTTTATGTCCAAGCCAACGATTTAATTCGTACATAAGTTTTTGAAAAACTTATTGGTACGTGCCTTCCTCTTAGGAATCGAACTAGGATCTCTTGAATCGAATTCCGATCACTAAACCACTCGGCGATAGTGACATTATTCCTAAACGTTCATTTATTAAATCTCTTTTTGATCAGTTTCATTTTCTTAAATAAGTTCGGTCTGCGGGGTCCTCGCGAGATGCAGTCTAAAGGAATTGTATGCGCAACTGATTGCAGCCGTTGGTGACAAGAGAGTTGATTCCTTTCCCGTTTAAAGGTCAAGTCTAAGTCTATTCAAAATGCGACCAGCGTTCTTGATACCATGACACAGGGCTGTACAATCATTGTAGTTTTTAACTAATGAGTATTGTAAAATTAAATATTTTATTTAAATAAATGAAAACATAAAGTTTGATGACCTCTATGGACGCGTGGCGTACACACCGATTATTCAGCGTGTCCCCAACTCTAAGTTCCCGAGTTCGATTCCCGGTCGGTCCCCGTCCGAGTCAAAGTAGAAGACATTTTTTCGGAACTGGGTGTTTGTGGTACCTTCATTGTTTCCCATTCCATACTGCAAGTGCTTAAGCTGCTTACTTTGAGATCAGAGCAATGTATGTGATATTGTTCCCATATATTTATGGATGTATTTATTTATTGTTTATGTATTTGTTTAAGTAAAGTTTTATTTTCAAATATCAACGAATGGAAACATGAAAAACAATACAGTACTCCCAAAAAAATACCACTGTGACAGAGTTACGTACTGATTAATGTCAGCCGGTAACTTAATTTACCGAAATTCTACAATAAAACTCGTTAGCTGCGTGATTGGGTAATCGGAATTCGAATCAGGGGACTCTAGTTAGATACCCAAGAGGTAGGCTTGTACCAATTAGTTTTTTCAAAACGTATGCTCTTATGTAACTTATGTACAGTTCATATTCCTTAGACATAAACACAGCGACTAACTCACCACCTGCCACGTTGTCCCAAAATAAGCTCTAGTGAAATATGATTTTAAAGTAGTAAATTTTCTAGACCTTTGACTACCCCTTTCGATACACAAATGTGTATCGAAAGGGGTAGTCTTATGTATTATGACAAACCAAGGGTCAAAACAAGATATAGAAGATTTTTATGAGACACCGCAATAATAATAATTTTTTGTGTACTGTACCGATGTAACTTTAAAAAAAATGTAGGAGAACAAAGGTCGCTTTAAGCTGAGCGAGGAATGGAGTGGCCGCTGGAGTGTGGTTACGGCAGTTAAAAGTAAGAGACGCCACGTGAGTTAGCTACAATTTATATGTAAATCAGAGACGGGGTCGAGATAGGCTGAGAGCTGCGTCTTATTATAGCGTGTGTTTAGAATTGTTTTTTTTTTTTATTTTATTTATATCATATATAATGATGATGTTATGTATTTTTTATTTCATAGTCTCCAATGAGCTATTGTGTTGTGTTGTTTGTAAAAAATAATGTAAACATTAAAGATTGTCGTAAGAGACGACAAAGGGAAAAAATACCTTTACGCCATCCCCAGTACTGGAGTAGAAAGAGGTCTAGACAGTTAAGTCTTTCGTCCCACCTTTTACCGATGACATTTTTTGGAACAAAGTGACAGGTGGTGAGCCTGTTGCCGTCTTTGTGTCCAGACCAACGATATAAATTGCCACTCGTCCATGGAGGTTTGCGGATGACGCAGAACATTTCATGTTCTTGCATGAAGTTTTCTGTCTGGCTCCTCGACTAGGTGCGGAGCCCGCGTCAGTCTCCCGAGACGAATCTAATTGCATTTTCGCTGAGGTGAGGTTCTGTACACTTCACTTCGTTTT
Source organism: Sericinus montela (assembly GCA_029286605.1). Classification (NCBI taxonomy): domain Eukaryota; kingdom Metazoa; phylum Arthropoda; class Insecta; order Lepidoptera; family Papilionidae; genus Sericinus; species Sericinus montela. Next base: position 11,101,253 of record JAGSMR010000044.1, read on the forward strand.
AACTGCCATCTGCGCCTGATAATCACATAATTTCTTTTGTCTACTGCTGTACATACACTTAAACTTTTTGAATTACAAAAGGTTTTCGGATAAAGTTTGTCTGGAAATTTATAAACACAAACGTCAATAGCGTAATGGTTTAGGGTGCGGACTGCGAAACATAAGGTCACAGGTTCGGGCCATTCGACTATTGTCGTGAACCACATCGGACAAGAAATTGCAACAATTTTTTTATAAACATGACTTATGCCTATACTTCATTCTTATTATCATACTATTTATGTACCTACTCTATTTATAATATTTCTCCACGACTCTTCTGCCATTTGGCAGATAATGCCAAAAGGCATCAAGTTCGCCTCGTTTTTTATTCTTTTGTAAGAACAATAAAGTATGAGTTATAAAATAAAAAGCTATTCTAACAAATGGTGTGTTTTTTATTCTATGAGATCAAGTTGAAAAATAAATAAATACATATATACATGGGTATAACTTCACATAGTTGTTCAGTTCCAAGTTAAAGCTAAAGCACTTGTGTTTCAGAATCGGAAACAACGAAGGTACCACAAACGTCCAAACGCGAGACAATGCAGGAAAACAGGTTTTCTACATTGACCAGTCCCTGAATCTAATTCGGAACCTCTGACCTCGCGACACCATGATAACCGGTAGCCCTATGTACCAAGAGGCAACAATTGCAAGTCGTTTATTCTAGGTTATATAATTAAATCAAATAATTTCCACCGTTTTATAATGAGGTTCCTCTAACGGAGAACAAAGAGGCAAAAGAAACTCCGTAGGTACCCAATTTTTTATTTTTTTAACAAAGAAAATAAAAAAGTGAACATTAATTTAATTAGAAATAGCATGGGAGCAATCAACTCATTCCCAGGGGTTACTATCATTAATATTTTCTTTTATATTGTAACAACACGTTTTGTACAGTTTTTGTTTGATGAATGCTTTGAAACTGTTAATAGGTAAACTTTGCACATTTACCGGTGTTTTGTTGTAGAAGTGTACCTAATCCCCATTAATGAGTTATTTACTCTATGGAGTCATGTAACAGCCGTTAACATAAGAATACTTCACTGTCCGTTATAACTAAGTAATTAATAAAAATCTTCACGCAATTACCAATACCCCCTATAGCCCCCCCTTAATTGTCTAGACTAGACAAAGGTCTAGTCTAGACAATTAAGTCCCTTAAACCCACCTTTCACCGAAGATATTTTCGGGACAACGTGAAAGGTGGTGAGCCCGTCGCCGACTTTATGTCCAAGCCAACGATATAATTTGTAAACAAGTGTTTGAAAAATCCATTGGTACGAGTCTGCCACCTGGGGATCGAACTCAGGTCTCTTGACTCGAAATTCCGACCACCCAACCACTCGGCTATCGTGACTTATAAAAATAAACAGTCCGTTATCATGGGGTTATCTATATTTTTTAAAAATATTGCAATTTCATTGTAATCTGTTTAATGTCAAAAATGGGTAAAACTAATTAGGATGTCAAAATGGGTAAGATTATGATTATTTAGGCAGAGAAGGATAGACAGAGGAAAAGATAGTGCTTTCAAAAAGTATAGTTTCTTTAACTCAGGCGAAGGTTTTGATTTGGCACTTTTTGCCTTGTGAAAAGAGCCTGTAAATACACATCGCTGGTAGAGACTTTTACTCAAATATATTTAGTGAGAAATTAGACGAACGGGAACATATGATGCCATATAATGCCAAATGATTTTAGAAGCGGGCGTATGAATAAACCACTCTATTTATTTCTGTGGGCGACTAAGAGATATGTCTTGAAATGTAATAGGCGGCCAGTACATGGCGGAATAACTATCTCGAAAATAGCAGATAAAATTTCAATAGACGGGTGACGCGTAACTAGTGTCTAAGGTTGGTGGTGTCTGGTGCTACCATCGCCAATCGGCTTGCCAAGCGTGGTGATTGTCGCAAATTCTCGCTTACAGGAGAGGTCTGTATCCTGCAGTGAACTTTACTGCTCTCTACATATGTACATAAATATCTGATGGCTCAGTGCTGGTTGGCAGCCATCGTATCTCAAAATCTTATCTTTAATATTGCAAATCTCAGTAGTGTCGGGGAACGTACTAAGGTCATTCACGTGACGATTTATTTATCTTATGTGTGATTTATATCATCGGTTGGACATAAAGATTGGCGACAGGCTCACCATCTGTCACGTTGAATCATGTGTCACGAAAAATGTCTTCGGCGAAAGTTGGGTCGCAAAGACTTAATCGTTTAGACGTCTGTCTACACCAGTAATAATATATATCAAGGGCATTGTTTGTGCTAAATTAACCACTAATTCGGCTTTCATGAATCGTATTTCGGCCGCGTAAGGCTCGCCTTGTTATACCTTCACTTCTTTCTCCTCATGTGATCTCTTATAGACAGCTGAAGAAAAGACCAGTGCTATGATAATATCCAGCTTAGTGCATTGGGCATCTGAATAAGTTCCACGAAGCTCTCTTGATCGCTACAGCAAACAATAAATGTTAAGGTATTTCGAAGCATTCCTTAGTTGCTTCTTACGAAAACCATGAGAATAACGGTACATCCTCTTGTGGCGATATCACAGGGTGAAAACAATTCGAACGGGCTCAGGTTCAATCAAAAAACATAAAAAGATAAATTTATACATAGATAAGACATCACATATATGACTCTAATCCCAACGTAAGTAGTTAAAGCACTAGTGTTATTCAATTGAAAACGACATAGATACCACAAACACCCGCGACCCGAGACAATGTAGAAAAAGTGGTTTACGATGTCCGGGAAATGAACCCGGAACCTAAGAACTCGACACTCTGAAAATCTTCGTCACTCGTCCACGGAGCTCGTCGATTATAACATGTACCGTATATTTAAAACTTGTATTATTTTAACAACTTAAAGTAGTTTAAGCTGCCTATCACACCGACGACCGCTGTCAGTGGAATATGAGATGACATGTGTCACTTAAACTAACCTACTGTTGTCCTTGTAATCCACCGATGGGCTAAGTGCTGCAGAGAATTAGTTTTTGTATAACATTGTTTTTGTTTAGTTGGTCTGTCTGTTTTCTTGTGACGAGCTTAAGTGAAACCGTTTTAGTAAATCTTCAGTAGATTATGATAGTTAATCAAGCGTTGGGTTTGTCGCTAATTAATTTTACAAGACTGTAGCCACGATAGCCGAGTGGTTGGGTGAACGGAATTCGAGTCAAGAGACCCGAGTTCAATACACAGGTGGTACGCTCATACCAATGAGTTTTTTCAAAACTTGTCTGCGTTGATTTAAATCGTTAATTAGGACCTCTGTCTATCCCAGTAGTGTGAGGGGCAATGATATACATCTTATGCGAGAGTCCTGTGTCCTATAGTGGAGTTTTATAGGTCGTAAAGTATGTATGTAAGGTTTTAGTTTCACAAATTATTATCAGCGTTCCAAGAAAATGCACTTGCGGCTTAAACTGAAATGTGAGGGAAAGGAACAGATAGTTACCAAATACCCACATTAGTATTTGGTACCTATTTGTTGTAAAACGTGTTGTTCCTTCGGAATAAAAACAAAAAAAAAATATTTACCCGGAAAAAATGAAGGTACTAAGGAAAACTATAAATTTCTCTACTTCTTTATTTAGTTAATTCTGCAGAACTAACTACATGAATTGACGTCACTGTTCACAGCGGTTATTAGTACCGCTTTTTATAATTCTGAACTACAACAGTCTACTTGAATTATTGTACTAAAACATTAGTGGAAAATGCTAGCTTGCTAAATTAGAAATAAAATCTTCACGCAATTCCCAATACAGGGTTAGACAGAGGTATAGTCTAGACAATTAAGTCCCTTCGACCCACCTTCCACCGAAGATATTTTCGGGACAACGTGACAGGTGGTGAGCCCGTCGCCGTCTTTATGTCCAAGCCAACGATATTATTCGTACATAAGTTTTTTTTTAAATACTCATTGGTATGAGCCTGCCACCTGGGGATCGAACGTTGTCTTAATAATAAGTGTTATAACAGTAGTATTCTAAGTTTCACAAGAATTTGAGGAGCCGTTATAGTGTGAATAAATAATAAACACGACTAAGTTCAAATAATCAAAAACGCCTAAACTCACGTTATAATAATCGATGTAGGATTTTTAATTATTTTATTAATAATTTCTCACAAAAATTATAATAATTTAATGACTATGTTCAAGTTTTCGTTTTTATTATCGCCACAGTTGGCGATTACAGTACCAGTAATCCATGACCGGGCTCTTTAATTTTAATTTGGTACGGTTATGTAATCAATATGGAAATGCTGCCAGGGTTCTTAGTATCATACCGCCGGAAGGGCATACGACTTCTTGACCGTGCGCATTATAAAAGACGATTAATTAGTAATAATATGTTTCGGCCATCTGTCGGTTGTTATACGGTATTAATGTTGGCCATATACGTCTCTTACGACTCCCGCGTGAAGTAAAACCACCGCACTGCCAGGCTCAAGACTGAGCGGCTCCAAAAAAGAATTCAATCTATTCGTTACGAACGTTTAATTCCTCGTCAAACAAAATAAATAGGAAGCTGAACATAAATTGCGTCGTCCGCTCTCATCGAGCAAATTAAACATTATTCTTTTCCATCGAAATTCCAAACGACTTTTATTGGAATTTTTGCCTATCCTGTACGTGCCAATAAATACTGGTGCTAAGCGTTTCAAACGATCCAGACCCCAGCATTTAGCTCCTTTATGTCAATCGGCACGCACACACAGACAGGCGCGCTCGTACGATTCCGCACACAGGCACGCAGCATGCAAATCGGAAAGAGAACACGGAATCAACGTGTATTCTATTTACTGTTGCTTTTGTAATGCGCCGCGAATATCTTGATACTTGATTATGATAATGAATGTAATAGTAAATTGATAATAAATGTAATATTTTATTTTATTATATGTATTTTTATTTTTATGTCACGAGTTTAAGTCACGATAGCCGAGTGGTTGGGTGGTCGGAATTTGGAGTCAAAAGACCCGAGTTCGATCCCCAGGTGGCAGGCTCGTACCAATGGGTTTATCAAAAACTTATGTACGAAATACATCGTTGGCTTGGACATAAAGACGGCGACGGGCTCACCACCGGTCACGTTATCCCGAAAATATCTTCGGTGGAAGGTGGGTCGAAGGGACTTAATTGTCTAGACTAGACCTCTGTCTACCCCTGTATTGGGAATTGCGTGAAGATATTTATTTATATTTATTTATTTATTATTTATTTTTATGTGTATAAAAAACCAACCAGATGTGAAAATATAGCATATACCCCATAGCATATTAGTGACCTGTTAAAAAACAATTTATGGGAAAGCGTTGACCTGTACAAACTCACAAATGTTAATATATAGCTATATAGGTTTATGTATTATATTGTATTTGTATATTATATAAAATATATTTATATTGCGGGGAGTCGTTGGATGTAGATGGCACAGGATAGCTCTATGTGGTAATCTTTGGAGGAGGCCTATGTTCAGAAGTGGACTTCGGATAGGCTGATATGATGATGATGACATAGGTTTATCAATTTTTATGTTTCTTTATACTAACAAAAACTAAACGATAATTTTACCGCTATCAAATATAAAAATACAGATAGGGACTTAATATCTAGAACTCTGACTACCCTTCTGTTGAGATATACGTGAAGATGAAAGAGGGAAGATGTAAAATGGAGTAGTAAACTTAGGCTCAAAAATGTGATGCAGCTGTTTGTAGCTATCATTTCCACGTGTGATTTTGTGATTTCAAAGTTAAAGTAATTATTTAGTAGTAACAAGTAATTAAAAGTAATCATTCAAACATGCAGTCAAAGTATTTTTTTATCATTATCAATCATTCAATCATTAACATTTGTATATAGAAATGACGTGAATATCATGTCGTATTTCCGTGTGGAGTTGTGGTTAGAAAATACCACCGATTGTCTACTCGAGGGTGATGTCAGAGGCGGCTTAGGAAAAACTCTTAAAATGCAATTAGCTACTGATAGTTGACGGGATGACCATCTCAAAAAATACTTGATCAAAATTCAGCAGGCCGGAATAGGGCAGCAGCGTCTAAGGTACGAAGTGTCTGGTAGTGCATTCGCCAATCTGCTAAACGTGGCGGTAATGGCAATCCCTCCTTATTTTAAAGGTCATTATGTATGTAAGTATAAATAAATGTATAAAAAAGATAGTATCCCAAAGTAATTAATTAAAGCACTTGTGTAATGGTATCGGAAACAACGAAAGCACAATTTGCGGGAGTGCGATGGATGAAGGTTGCTTTGAACTTTGACTTTGTTTTTTGGATTTTAGAGAGATGCTTATTTTCAATAGTGGGAAGTAGACAAGAGGAGTAAAATAAGCCGAAACTATATTATATAACTTCAAAGATAGAATTCGATAGCAGAAATTCTCTGATAATTGTGGGCTGTTACATTGTTTCAATTCTAATACAATGAGGGCAAACATATCTTTACGTCATTCCCAATATTGGGGTAGACAGAGGTAAGAGTAGAGTAAGTCCTTTCGATCCACCTTTCACGGAAGACATTATTGAGACAAAATGAAAAAATTAAATATGTTTACACACGTTTCTACTATTAAAACTAATTAAATAAAAAAAATAATATCAAAACTGTTTTTTCGCACTACACATACTAGATCCCAGAATTGTCCCTTTAACACGACAAAGAGGCGAATAACAAAATAAAATACAATACAAAAAGCGTAAAAGAGAACGTATTGATTTGCAGGAATTTTTATTAGGAGGTGTTACCTCGCAGGAGGCGATTTGCCTGCGACTTATTGCTTCCCTTATAGTGTTAAACGGCCTCTAAACATTCCGCATTTAACATTTAAGCAATATAGTCTGTGAATGTGAATACATTTTGTATTTCTTTATCTTCAAATGGCAAAAAGCTTCTTTTTCTCTTTAATTTAATAACAAAGATCTGATTTTAAAATTATTACAAAATTATGTTAACTTTTTACTACACTTGTCAATAATTATTGTCAGAAACTTTAATTTATTAAACTTTTCTTACCAGTATTTTCGGCGAAATATTAGGTATAATGACATGAACAATATATACACGCTGTTAGGTCCTGCATACACATCTTTGCGAACCAGAGAAAATTAACTAAGATAATAATTTTATAACACTTTTATTTCCAAAGTCAAGAGACGCGAGTTCTATCCCCAGGTGGCAGGTGGCAGGCCCGTACCAATGGGTTTATCAAAAACTCATGTACGAATTATATCGTTGGCTTGGATATAAAGACGACGACGGGCTCACCAACTGTCACGTTGTCCCAAAAATATCTTCGTATGAAAGTAGGTCAAAACTATTTAATTGTCTAGACTTCTGTCTACCCGTATATTAAGAATGGCGTGAAGATATATATTTTTAAATATGATACCAATATTGTAATTTTTAATTAATACAATTAATAACACCGCCTGTAACGATGTCCCAAAAATATCTTCGGCGGAAGGTGGGTCGAACGACTTAATTTTCTTAACTTCTGTCTACAGGGAGTATTGGGAAAGGCGTGAAGATATTTCTTTTTACAATAGTGAAACTTTTTTTTTATTTATAACCACTGGGGTATAGAATAGTCAATGATACGTTTCGAATAACGAAGCTATAGTCCAGACTGCGTTGAATTGTTTGTTCGACGCCAGACTTCACAGTCCCACCTCCCGGGTCTGTGTTGGAACGGGAATTTCGGTGAAGTTTTATCAAAACAGTGTGTCCACTGTTTTGATAAAAATTTGAAATTTATCTTTCGCCTTTGAACTTTAACCAATTGAAACCAGCCGAATTTTGTGTGGTGTTAAATAAAAATAGTTTCTTCCGCGATTTTTATTGAAAGTTGTTAATCGTTCATTGAAAGTAATCTACGAGTATCTATGTCATACGTTTGGTACATATTTAATGTCATGAGCATTTATAAGGTCATGAGCATTTATTTAAATAAAAATAGTTTGTAAAAACTAATTAAAACGCGATAAAATCCGAAAATCATTTTATTTTAAATGTAATGAAAGCTATTACATGCATCTAAATTTCCAATGAATTTAATTTTCTAATATCTTCACGCACAATCCTTGAAGGGGTAGCCAGAGAGAACAGATCGCCAAGTATCACGATCCTTACATACCTCTTTTGCCTCTTTTTTTTACTATCCAATGAGACGCAAATAAATAAATGTAATAAGTTTACGGTTTTCCGTATGGTAGCGGCGCTGGAATATACCGCCCCATTTCTTTCGGCGGATGTCGGGTAAGAAAAACAGTGTTATCACGTAGTTTTATGTTTTCATTTCCTTCGGAAAGTCCTACTGATGAACATAGCTCCTGAACATAGGCTTCCCACAAAGATCTACACGGGTCGTCCTACACTGATTTTCGAGAAGACTTTTTAATTTTCTCTTGTATTGGTTTGTTACACAAATTGTTTTCAAAGTCGCATTATAATTGTATCAGGTGCGTTTTGATTCGGTGCGATACTGAGCTCTTAATGCTACTTCCCGGGATCGATCGTGGTGTGAATGATTTGAGACCCGAAACTGTTCAGTACTCGAATACTTTAGTTTTTGCCCTCGGTTTCATCGGTGATTTTTTCCAAAATCTTTGATTTTCCAATGGATCTATAAATTTGTCGGGCTAAAAAAGACTTCAATTCTTTCCGAGCCCTCCATAAAATTAAAAAACTCAACCAATCAAAGGAACAGTGCTTTTCCCGGAATTATTATGTGATATATAATACTTAATGTGAATGAATAACTTACATCAATACTTTCGTATTTATAATGGTAGTAGAATGACATAGGTAGAATTTATACTTATTCTATGCATTTGTCTTGTGGCTAAGGCGTAAGATTATACCACCCTTTTCTCGTGGGTATGGTAAGAAGCGATAAGTAGAAAAGCCTAGAAAATACCATTAGCCACCGGTAGATGGCTTGATAACCGTCTCGAAAAATACCAGACCATCTAAGAAGACCGGTGACGGACAGCTGCATGATGTCTGGTACTGCGATCTCCAAAGTGCTTGCCAAGCGGGGAGATTATGGAAAACTTCCCTTTCAGGAGAGGTCTATGTCCTGCAGTGGGCTTTAACAGGCCTTTAGGTGTGTTTAAAAAGCATTTTATAATCATTTCTCGTAGATATTTCCAAGGTCCAGTAACACAAGTAACACAATCACATAGTCATTGCTCTGATCACAAAGTAATCAGCTATTGCACTTTTGTTATGGAATCGGAAACACCAAAAGCAAAGCACCATAAGCACCATAAATACCCAGACCCGAGAACATGCAGAAAAAGTAGTTTTTCTACATTAACCCGTCCGGTTACTCAGAGATGGCGACACCTCGAAAACCGATGTGCGGTACATTTCATCCACGAACGTCATCACAATTTATATCTTAGGTACCTAAACGGTAATAGTAAACAATAATAATAAATATCTTCACGCAATTCCCAATACAGGGGTAGACAGAGTTCTAGTCTAGACAATTAAGTCCCTTCGACCCCCCTTCCACCGCAAATATTTTCGAGACAACGTGACTGGGGGTGTGTCTGTCGCCGTCTTTATATCCAAGCCATCGATGTAATTCGTACATATTTTTTTAAAAAATCCATTGGTACGAGTCTGCCACCTGGGAATTGAACTCCGGTCTCTTGACTCGAAATTCCGATCACCCAACCACTCGGCTATCGTGGCTACCTAAACGGTGATAGGCATATTTATTTATTATTTTGGAGGATACAAGAAAATATTTTCCAAATTACTTCAATACAATATATATGATACCAATATTGTAATTTTTTAATTAATACAATTCATAATATAAATTCAATAAAGCGTCGTGCAAACACTCGTGTAACTCAATTAAACTGAAAATTCAAATTGTGTAATCGCTAACAAAATTGAAAACGCAAAATGAAGACTCCACGAAACTGGAGGCAACATTGTAAGGGCGTGTTTACACTAAATAAAGCGCAAAAGGTACGGATTTGTAAGGATGTAAATCAAAGTGAATGTTTTATTAAACACTCAGTTGTGCTGGATATTCAAATTAAGTGGCGGTGTTGATGGTGGGTTAGTGTGGAGATGGACTTTTTTAAAAAGTCAGAAACAAAGTTCATCGAAAACTTCGTAAAACAAAGCTTTGTGAGTAAACTTCTCGTTGCAGTGAGACTCAACAGTACTCGGATACCTAGACGTGTTTGTATGTAGAAAATGTTTAATTTTAAAGGAGAAAACTATCTAAGTGCATGTGTTTATTGAAGACGACTAAACGACGATAGTGTTTTGTCAAATAAAAAGATTTTTGTGTTACGCTTAAAACTCTAAGGTGAGTAAATTTCTCGTTGAAGTGAGACTCAACAGTACTCGGATACCTAGACGTGTTTGTATGTAGAAAATGATTAATTTTAAAGGAGCGACAGAGGTAAGTAACGATCGTGACACTTGGCGATTTGTTCTCTCTGTCTGCCTTGTAAGAGAATGTAGCTTTTTAAAAGTACTTAACTTCTTTATATTTTTGTGATATATAAAATCTATTTGATAAATTAATAAGGTATTTTTCTTAATTGGATTACATTTTCATATTTTTATATTACTGAGAAATTCAATAAAAAATTAAATGTTGCGTGCGTGATTCGAACTCGCGACCGCCGTACGCCATTCTCATTTTTAAATAATACCGTGGCAACCTCCTATTTTTCTCTGTTTCTATTCTTAGCTAATCTAAATTAGTTTAAAATACCAAAACATGCTACTTACGAAGTAAATTTTACATACACCGTTTACAAGCTATATCCACCAGGATTATATTTATAAAACCGACTCCATGCTACCTTACTCTCAAAAATTTCCACCTCCACATTCCCGCTCGCAATATTTACTCTGTACTTTCTGTAAACAGTCTTCGGGCACATCTCGAATATAACTCGTACAAGATATTTAAGCTTGTTAATTATATATCTCGCGTGTACCCTTGTCTTGTCGGTTGTGATGATTAACACAATGTTTTATCAACTGAAAATTCAATGAGTCACTTTTGAAGGTTTCGCAATGTTCTCGTTGTACTTACATAAAGACCTGTAAAATTCCACTGCGATAAAATGATCTCTGACGTCAGGTTTTACAATAATATCCACTTTCGGCAATAGTTTTGGTGATCGTATGAATAGCCACCTTCCATCTTGTCACTATTTTGTTCATTATGAAGGGTTTTTTTTTCTTAAACTGCTCTATTGACACAACGATACGACTGAACCAAAATATATAGAAAAATTGACAACATAGAAGAATTTTTTTCTATATGGACCCGCCCGGCAATTGAATCTGGGACCCCAAAGCTAACGACACCATCAAAACCGATGTGTACACCACACTTCCACAGAGGTCGTTAAAAATACGAATAGTTAAACAATTATATATCTTCACACCATTCCCAATACAAGGGTAGAAGAGGTCCAGTTTAAACAATTAAGTCCCTTCGACCCAACTTCCACCGAAGATATTTTGTAACAACGTGACAGGTGACAGGAGCCAGCCGCAGTCTTTATGTCGAAGCCAACGATATGAATCGTACATGGGTTTTTTAAACCTATTGGTACGAGCCTGCCACCTGGGGATCGAACTCGGGTCTCTCGACTCGAATTCCGATCACCCAACCACTAGGATATCGCGTATAGTCCGCGTTCATAGCTGCTATGAAGTTGTCGAAACGTGTAAAAACAGAAATTAAATAATAATCACAATGCATTTATTTTCTCGTCAAATATTATTTTAACATGATGACACCAGGCTTTTATATAGCGGTGACATCTATGTCTCCACACAACGAGTTCGCTAGTGGCGGAATCAGGAAACACATCCTTCATCGCGCTATTGAAGTTCGCAAAATTACACGCATATATACGATTACCGCTTCACCTGCGGGCCTTCGTTCTCACAGGTCTCCTCAGATGAAGCCCTTAAATGCCTCCGGGCCAACAGCGTCCCGTGGATGGTAAACTTGTGGAGAACACGTCCTTCCCAGGTCCCGAACCCCCGGCGTGGTGGGACACTTTTCCTGCAGCACATCGTACGCTACATATTTAATGACTCATACTATATCTTTTAAAACAAACTACTGAAGCACATAAGTGGACTTTTATAAACCAAATTTTAGGGTTCTTATACATCTATTTTATGTAATGTCGTAATGTCAATGTTAATTGGTTAAACCTATGTTTATAATACATTCACACATGTTTACTTAAGTTAGTTGTTTTCAGATTTAAAAAGTAATGAGCATACCTAAACAACAATATAATTCGTACAAAAACTTATGTATGAATTATATCGTTGGTTTGGACATGAAGACAGCGATGGACTTGTCACATTGTCCCGAAAATATCTTCGGTGGAAGATGGGTCAAAACGACTTAATTGTCTAGACTAGATCCTTGTCTACCCCTTTGTTGGGAATTGCGTGAAGACATTTATTGTAATATTTATTTTATTTTAGCATACCTAAAATTGGCTTGCACTCTTACACCAGTCACTTATTTAATGTACTTTTGATAATGTAATGGTGTGTAAAGTTTTTTTTTCTTTATTTATTGAGAAGCTTTTGTCCTTTTTTGATATGCCAACCCCATGAAATCAAATTTTAGACCAACATTCATTATTAAAAACTGAATGCCATAATCGAGAGCTTGAATTATTGATGCTGCATAACCAACTATGCGAGTGTAAAGCTTTTGGTGTGTCAATAAATAAATAAATATTACAGACAATCTGTCTTTATCTAAATCTTAAATAAAACAGTTACAATATTTATTTATGTATATATTTATTTAATATGGGCTTTTTTATATGGCATTTATCTATATTTTTGTTGTTGGCACCTGCCATCTACTTCTCACCATTACAAAGGTTGACTGGTAGAGAATGCCACCAGGCATTAAGTCCGCCCATTGTAGCCCTTAGTATAGCAATAGGTGTTATTTCTATATTTTTTTTTTACTCTCAAACTTCTTATAAACCTTATATTATGGGTACTGCAGACACGGATTTAGATTTTAGTTCTAATGAACAGAGAGTGAAATTATCTTAGTGCATGTGTTTATTGAAAACGACTAAACGACGATAGTGTTTTGTCAAATAAAAAGAGTTTTTTGTTACGCTTAAAACTCTATGGTTCATTTTCATTAGTCGCACTCAAGATACCCGAGTCCGTTCCCCCGGTGGTAGATTCGTACCAGTGAGTTTTTTCAAACCTTATGTACGATTTACATCGTTGGCCTGGACATTAGGACGGCGTAAGGCTCACCACCAGTCACGATGTCTCAAAAATGTCTTCGGTGGGAGGTGGATCGAAAGGACTTAATTGTCTAGAACTCTAGACCTCTGTCTACCTCAGTATTGGAAAGGACATGAAGATATTTCTTTTATTTTTTTATCGTGGTTCAAAGTTACGAACAATGAAAAATTCTCGACACGGGCAGTCCGCCGGCACACCACTGCTCGGTGGATTATTTATTTAAAGAGTAGGTTTGTGAAAAATTTAATGAAAATTGAAAAGCTTTCCTTTTTAGGGTAATATTTATTTCTTATAATATAAGATATTTATCAGTTATTTTATTAAAAAGTCTGCAAGGTTAAGGTAAAATCAACAATTTAGTATTTTGTGTGTATTTAAAATTTATAAGCCCGCAGCTAATTAAAGAAGGGGAAGAAAATCTTTAAGAAATTTTCTTATTTATTCTTAACGATCATTAATAACAAGTACCAGGCGAGCAGAACTCGACCGGAGCGAACTTCGTATCTTGCTTCCGCTAACTACTGAAAGATGGTAATGAAGCGCACTTACCTTTGTATAGACATTTCCCTCGCGCTCATAAGAATTGCATAAGTTTGTCTCTGTCGTTCGTCGCTGTCATAGCCACAACGGCCGATCTAGACGGTGACAAGAAATTAATTAGGGGAAGCTGGAGAAAATAATGGTCCGCCGTGATTTTTAAATGAAATTTATTTTCTTCACTTCATTTATTTCCCGGCGACATGACACTTCGGAAATTATTAGACTTTAGAGCGGCTTTCTTTCCCTTAGGTAAGGTTTCAACTTGTTTACCTTTAATGCGATATAATTTTTTCGTGAGAGATTTTCCATTTTGGTATTTGATTTTATAAATTGGAAAAGTATTTGTTTTATGTTGATTTTCACATCGCATTTTATTTCATAAATAGAGACATTTCTGTTTATTGTTCTGTTGTTTTACAATTTACGGCTTAATTCTTATAGAATGTATAATTAGTTTGCCTTACAAAATGTCACGATAACCGAGTGGTAGGGTCAGTGAAATTTCGATTCGAAAAACCAGAGTTCGATCCCCAGGAGGCAGGTTCGTACCAATGGGTTTTTCAAAAACTTATGTACTACTAATATCGTTGACTTGGATATAAAGACGACGACGGGCTCACCACCTGTCACGTTGTCCCAATATATCTTCGGTGGAAGGTGGCTCAAATGGACTTAATTGTCTATACTAGACCTCTGTCTACCCCTGTATTGGGAATGGCGTGAAGATATTTATTTATATTAATCTACCGTTGGCTTGGAAAAATAGTCTCACCAAATAAGGTTCGGTGAAAGTTGAGTAGAAAAACTTAACTGTCTAAACAGAGAAGAATGAGTTCTCCAGTATCCGAAGAATGCATAAAAAATATACATAAAAAAATCTTACCTTTTCTATTAAAGTGTCAATATAGACTAAATATATAGTCACGATAGCCGAGGGGTCAGGTGGTCGGAATTTCGATCCCCAGTTGGCAGGCTCGTACCAATGAGTTTTTCAAAAACTTATGTACATCGTTGGCTTGGACATAAAGACATCGAGCTATCACGTTGTCCCGAAAATGTCTTCGGTGGAAGGTGAGACGAAGGGACTTAATAGTCTAGACTAGACCTCTGTCTATCCCTGTATTGAGAATTGCGTGAAGATATTTATTTATCATATATTTATAAATATATTTTAAAAAAATGTTTAGTAATTTGACATATCACGATAAAATAAAACTCAAATCTGATACACTTATTACGAAACTAACAAAGTTTAACTCATTAATATGAATACTTCTATTAGAATCGACCAACATAAGTCTAGCCAACGAAAACTTATCCATACAAAACATTTTAGTTAGTATTATTATGATAATAAAACATAGTATAGCGTGTAAACTACTAAAAGTTTTTGATGTACCTGCGGTTTAGGTTGTACAGCTATTACAAACATGAACAGATTCGTGTGATAATGTAATAATAGCTCAGTAATGAAGTACCGACACGAAATTACTTGAATCAATTTGGTACTTGATATTCTAGATTATTCGACAGTAGTTTGACGTTTCAAGTAACGAATAGTTTTTTTTAATATATCTAGAATCTGACTCTAGGCAAGTAGTTTCACGGTTTATATCGAATATTTAATTGCGCGTTATACTGATTACTTAAAATTTATATAGAATAATGAGGTATGTGTCTGGCGAAAATCGCGGAATCGAATCCCGGACTGGTCAGATGCTTTTTAGTGTGTGTGGGGTGGTTGGATGATCGAAATTCGAGTCAAGAGACCCGAATTCGATCCTCGAGGCTCGTACCAAAGGGTTTTTTCCAAAACTTATGTACGGTTTAGTATATTGGCTTGGACATACACACGGCGACGGACTCACCACCTGTCACGTTGTCCCAATATATCTTCGGTGGAAGGTGGCTCAAATGGACTTAATTGTCTATACTAGACCTCTGTCTATCCCTGTATTGAGAATTGCGTGAAGATATTTATTTATTTATTATTTTGTATATGCTAGGCTCCTATGGGTGTCCGTCGTTTCATATCAGTGTTCGGCGCGATGTACCTCTCCCGCACAACTTGGATCAGGTATCAGTCGTCACCTACCGTGGTTTCAATGGAACGGGACATGTTCGCTTGGAACACCACTTTTCCCTGCATTACCATATGCCCCAACCACAATTTGGATTCTGTGAGACTAGCTGAATATGTCAAGTAAGTAGACAAAATTAAAGTAAGTAAACAAAATCTTTACCTTCGTGTAGTTTCCCATATCGTGGCAGACAGAGGGACAATGACCCATCTTTCACTAAAGCTTGTTTGGTTCAACGTGACAGGTGGTGAGTTGATCACCGATCCTAGTCTCCACGCTAATGGTTCAATATAATACTTGCATATATATTTACATAGATAGCTATTCATTTAACATAAACATCCGTGACTCGAATGCAAACTTTTATAGTCACCACACAAAAGTTTCCCTCTGGCAGTATTCGAACCTGCAATTCTTACCTTCGAAGACAGGGCCACTACAAACACGAACCGTTACCGCTTGATATTTGTGTAACAATATAGAAGTCCTTTCTTTTCTGTAAACAAACCTGTAAAAAGTCAAGAGACCCGAATTCGATCCTCGAGGCTCGTACCAAAGGGTTTTTTCAAAAACTTATGTACGGTTTAGTATATTGGCTTGGACATACACACGGCGACTGGTTCACCAGGTGGGTCAAAAAGATTTCATTATCTAAACTTCCGTTTACCCCTGTTTTGGCAATGACTTCAAGATTTTTATTTATTTCATCACTATCACAGCAGCCTTCAGAAGTCAACTATGGGACATAGGTCTCTCCCGTATGACAGGGTTTGCCATAATCGCCATCCTTGGCAAAAGAATTGGCGATCACTGTTCTAGTTACTTCTTACATTAGACGCTGCTGCCCGTCACCGGTCTGATTTATTTTGAACTGGTATCTTTCGAGATGGTTATACTGCCGTCTGTGGGTAGCTATTCATAGTGTTTAGGCTTCTAGATTATTCACCTCTTACGAAAACCACGGGAAAAAGGGGGGTGCCATGTACTTAGATCGTTACCAAGACGACCATTTAATAAAATTTAAGTATGCAAGAATTTCCCGAGGCAGAAGCTTATCGCACCCCGACCTAGTTTTGTCGTGGCGCCTTGTGGTGGCGATGGAGCTCAGTGACCGGCCGGTCTGTCTTTGCGAGGAAATGCCGATCCTTGGTGGCCGTTCTAAATGGCTTTGGTTAGACCACTCCGTGTTGGTAGGCTGTGTTTTGTCTTTGCAACGCTCTTCTTGCCCTCAACAGTCGAAAGATATAGGCAATACTCCGGCAGTACCTTGTAAAATTTTGCAGTATTACTATTAAACTAAATCATCGTTTTGTTTACTTACCAAAGAACTCTCTAGAATGTTTACAAAGAGTTACCAATCGCAAATCATCCAAGAAGATTTACTAAGGAGGAAAATACAACGTAATAATGTACCTTACTCCATGAGGAAAAGGAAATCCGTAATCAACAAAGTAAAAGAGAAATCCAAATCATATTTACGTTTATTTCTCGAAACTTCGTCGATCCATGGCTTGAACCATTTTGTTGCTCCAAGAAGACATTTTTGTGAAGCGTGAGTAGTTCTTGTATTATTTTGAAAAGGTTTTGAATTTTATACTTTTTTATCATTGACTCCTAGTTATGATAACGCCCATCGTCAATGGTATGTTTCCAGTATATTCGTTGTTTCTGATTCCATAACACAAGTGCTTTAGCAACTTACTTTGTGATCAGAGCTATGCAGTGCCGTCTCCATCTTTGCCTTTGTATCTTGTATGTATATTTAGTATTTATTTGATTGTTAAATTTTGAATTTCCGATTACATTTATCATACGCCCATGGTTGGGAAAAGGCCCTGTAAATGTATTTTGAGATTGATTAGAAGAAATTATTAGATTTCACAAAAATTCTCAAATGGTTTTTGTCTTTGCAACGCTCTTCTTGCCCTCAACAGTCGAAAGATATAGGCAATACTCCGGCAGTACCTTGTAAAATTTTGCAGTATTACTATTAAACTAAATCATCGTTTTGTTTACTTACCAAAGAACTCTCTAGAATGTTTACAAAGAGTTACCAATCGCAAATCATCCAAGAAGATTTACTAAGGAGGAAAATACAACGTAATAATGTACCTTACTCCATGAGGAAAAGGAAATCCGTAATCAACAAAGTAAAAGAGAAATCCAAATCATATTTACGTTTATTTCTCGAAACTTCGTCGATCCATGGCTTGAACCATTTTGTTGCTCCAAGAAGACATTTTTGTGAAGCGTGAGTAGTTCTTGTATTATTTTGAAAAGGTTTTGAATTTTATACTTTTTATCATTGACTCCTAGTTATGATAACGCCCATCGTCAGATGCTTTTTAGTGTGTGTGGGGTGGTTGGATGATCGAAATTCGAGTCAAGAGACCCGAATTCGATCCTCGAGGCTCGTACCAAAGGGTTTTTCAAAACTTATGTACTACTAATATCGTTGACTTGGATATAAAGACGACGACGGGCTCACCACCTGTCACGTTGTCCCAATATATCTTCGGTGGAAGGTGAGACGAAGGGACTTAATAGTCTAGACTAGACCTCTGTCTATCCCTGTATTGAGAATTGCGTGAAGATATTTATTTATATTAATCTACCGTTGGCTTGGAAAAATAGTCTCACCAAATAAGGTTCGGTGAAAGTTGAGTAGAAAAACTTAACTGTCTAAACAGAGAAGAATGAGTTCTCCAGTATCCGAAGAATGCATAAAAAATATACATAAAAAAATCTTACCTTTTCTATTAAAGTGTCAATATAGACTAAATATATAGTCACGATAGCCGAGGGTCAGGTGGTCGGAATTTCGATCCCCAGTTGGCAGGCTCGTACCAATGAGTTTTTCAAAAACTTATGTACATCGTTGGCTTGGACATAAAGACATCGACCTATCACGTTGTCCCGAAAATGTCTTCGGTGGAAGGTGAGACGAAGGGACTTAATAGTCTAGACTAGACCTCTGTCTATCCCTGTATTGAGAATTGCGTGAAGATATTTATTTATCATATATTTATAAATATATTTTAAAAATGTTTAGTAATTTGACATATCACGATAAAATAAAACTCAAATCTGATACACTTATTACGAAACTAACAAAGTTTAACTCATTAATATGAATACTTCTATTAGAATCGACCAACATAAGTCTAGCCAACGAAAACTTATCCATACAAAACATTTTAGTTAGTATTATTATGATAATAAAACATAGTATAGCGTGTAAACTACTAAAAGTTTTTGATGTACCTGCGGTTTAGGTTGTACAGCTATTACAAACATGAACAGATTCGTGTGATAATGTAATAATAGCTCAGTAATGAAGTACCGACACGAAATTACTTGAATCAATTTGGTACTTGATATTCTAGATTATTCGACAGTAGTTTGACGTTTCAAGTAACGAATAGTTTTTTTTAATATATCTAGAATCTGACTCTAGGCAAGTAGTTTCACGGTTTATATCGAATATTTAATTGCGCGTTATACTGATTACTTAAAATTTATATAGAATAATGAGGTATGTGTCTGGCGAAAATCGCGGAATCGAATCCCGGACTGGTCAGATGCTTTTTAGTGTGTGTGGGGTGGTTGGATGATCGAAATTCGAGTCAAGAGACCCGAATTCGATCCTCGAGGCTCGTACCAAAGGGTTTTTTCAAAAACTTATGTACGGTTTAGTATATTGGCTTGGACATACACACGGCGACTGGTTCACCAGGTGGGTCAAAAAGATTTCATTATCTAAACTTCCGTTTACCCCTGTTTTGGCAATGACTTCAAGATTTTTATTTATTTCATCACTATCACAGCAGCCTTCAGAAGTCAACTATGGGACATAGGTCTCTCCCGTATGACAGGGTTTGCCATAATCGCCATCCTTGGCAAAAGAATTGGCGATCACTGTTCTAGTTACTTCTTACATTAGACGCTGCTGCCCGTCACCGGTCTGATTTATTTTGAACTGGTATCTTTCGAGATGGTTATGCTGCCGTCTGTGGGTAGCTATTCATAGTGTTTAGGCTTCTAGATTATTCACCTCTTACGAAAACCACGGGAAAAAGGGGGGTGCCATGTACTTAGATCGTTACCAAGACGACCATTTAATAAAATTTAAGTATGCAAGAATTTCCCGAGGCAGAAGCTTATCGCACCCCGACCTAGTTTTGTCGTGGCGCCTTGTGGTGGCGATGGAGCTCAGTGACCGGCCGGTCTGTCTTTGCGAGGAAATGCCGATCCTTGGTGGCCGTTCTAAATGGCTTTGGTTAGACCACTCCGTGTTGGTAGGCTGTGTTTTGTCTTTGCAACGCTCTTCTTGCCCTCAACAGTCGAAAGATATAGGCAATACTCCGGCAGTACCTTGTAAAATTTTGCAGTATTACTATTAAACTAAATCATCGTTTTGTTTACTTACCAAAGAACTCTCTAGAATGTTTACAAAGAGTTACCAATCGCAAATCATCCAAGAAGATTTACTAAGGAGGAAAATACAACGTAATAATGTACCTTACTCCATGAGGAAAGGAAATCCGTAATCAACAAAGTAAAGAAATCCAAATCATATTTACGTTTATTTCTCGAAACTTCGTCGATCCATGGCTTGAACCATTTTGTTGCTCCAAGAAGACATTTTTGTGAAGCGTGAGTAGTTCTTGTATTATTTTGAAAAGGTTTTGAATTTTATACTTTTATCATTGACTCCTAGTTATGATAACGCCCATCGTCAATGGTATGTTTCCAGTATATTCGTTGTTTCTGATTCCATAACACAAGTGCTTTAGCAACTTACTTTGTGATCAGAGCTATGCAGTGCCGTCTCCATCTTTGCCTTTGTATCTTGTATGTATATTTAGTATTTATTTGATTGTTAAATTTTGAATTTCCGATTACATTTATCATACGCCCATGGTTGGGAAAAGGCCCTGTAAATGTATTTTGAGATTGATTAGAAGAAATTATTAGATTTCACAAAAATCCTCAAATGGTTTTTTTGTCTTTATTTACCAGGTTAAATTGGGATAGGACTGGGTATAAAGATGGCGACAGGCTAGTCACCTGCCACGTTGTCTAAAAAATTTTTCGGTGAAAGGTGGGGGTTGCAAGCACTTAATTATCTAGACGTCTATCAACCCCAGTATTGGTAATTGCTTAAAGATTTTTATTTATTTATTATTTTGTATATGCTAGGCTCCTATGGGTGTCCGTCGTTTTCATATCAGTGTTCGGCGCGATGTACCTCTCCCGCACAACTTGGATCAGGTATCAGTCGTCACCTACCGTGGTTTCAATGGAACGGGACATGTTCGCTTGGAACACCACTTTTCCCTGCATTACCATATGCCCCAACCACAATTTGGATTCTGTGAGACTAGCTGAATATGTCAAGTAAGTAGACAAAATTAAAGTAAGTAAACAAAATCTTTACCTTCGTGTAGTTTCCCATATCGTGGCAGACAGAGGGACAATGACCCATCTTTCACTAAAGCTTGTTTGGTTCAACGTGACAGGTGGTGAGTTGATCGCAGTCCTAGTCTCCACGCTAATGGTTCAATATAATACTTGCATATATATTTACATAGATAGCTATTCATTTTAACATAAACATCCGTGACTCGAATGCAAACTTTTATAGTCACCACACAAAAGTTTCCCTCTAGCGGTATTCGAACCTGCAATTCTTACCTTCGAAGACAGGGCCACTACAAACACGAACCGTTACCGCTTGATATTTGTGTAACAATATAGAAGTCCTTTCTTTTCTGTAAACAAACCTGTAAAAAAAGTCAAGAGACCCGAGTTCGATCCCCGGAAAACCTCTGTCTCCCCCCCTTCACTATTAACATCTCTTATATTCACTCAAATAGGAAACTAGGGTAGGGCCTCTTCCTAGACAAAGAATTTTTTTTGTCCTTCTTTTACCGAAGAGAACTTTTTTTCTCTTTTCCTATTTACGCTAAATAATTATTACTTTAATGTACTGTTTTTCTTTCTAGTTAATATAAATAAATAAATATCTTCACGCAATTCCCAATACAGGGGTAGACAGAGGTCTAGTTTTGACAATTAAGTCCCATTGACCAACCTTCCACCGAAGATATTTTCGGGACAATGTGACAGGTGGTGAGCCCGTCGCCGTCTTTATGTCCCAGCCAACGATATAATTCGTACACAAGTTTTTGAAAAACTCGTTGGTACGAGCCTGCTACTTGGGGATCGAACTCGTATCTCTCGACTCGAAATTCCGACCACCGAACCACTGGGCTATCGTGACTTTAATGATTAATTTACTTTTCTATATATATTTCGGTTATTAAAGGAACTCCGATGAGCCCAACAAAACGAAGCTGGAGGAATTTGTTAAGGCACTCGTGAACGCGACCTATCAAACGTTTGATTCGGTACCGCAGTACGATGGAGTGCCATCGAATAAGTACATGGAGCTGATTCTGAATGTGACACCTGAGTTCAAACCTGGCATCAACATCGGCGCAACCGGAATCAGAATGGATCTGATCCAGACCATCACCGAAATGGGTGTGTGCTATGCCTTCAACTCTAGGGTCGCCGTCTTCAATTCACCATCGTGAGTGTCTTTATCTATCATCCCGTATTCCTCAATACTGGGGTAGTTTAAAACTCTAGTTTAAGATAATTTGCGCCTTTAGATCCACATCTCATCGGACATTTTTGGGATAACGTAACAGCTGGTTACCAGGACGCCGTCTATATGTTTACTAACGATATAAATTATACATAAGTTGTGAAAAAACTAATTGTTGCGAGCCTACCTCTTGAGGATCAAACATGGGTCTCTTGACTCGAATTCCGATTAGCTAAAGCACTCGGCTACCGTGATAAGGTTCTTAAATTAGTTAATTAATATATAGGAACTACACCACTACTGAACATATACCATCCTCGAAGATTCTCACAAAATATGGTCTTAAGCCCCCTGCATCCAACGACTCACCGTTGGCAAGTCGTCACTCCATCTTTTGTGGGATGTCTTCCCCTGCGCTTACCAGAACAAGGCTACCATCCGAGAAAAATTCGTCTCCAACGGTTGTCAGTTCTGCGAGCTATGTGGCCGGCCCATTGCCACGCGTGCTGATAACTATGGCCATGTCGTTTACCTATTTTGCTGCGGATATCATCGTTGTGAATTTTGTCCGTCGTTGTGATTTCTGTAAAATATATTTCTTACAGGTACAGAGCACAAAACCGATGGGACCGGATAATGTCCGAAAATGAAACGTTTTTCATTCATCCCCTAGATGGAGAAGTTTTTGCGCAACTCATCAATATATCCTCTTCGTACATCGTAAGTTAATAAAAATATCTTTACGCTATTGCAAATATTGGGGTGGACTGAGGTCGAGAGAACGTGATCAGCTCCTGAGCCTGTCACTATCTTAATGTCCAAGTCAACGATATAAATCGTACATAATTTTTGAATAGAAAACAGGTGGTAGACAGGTACCAGTACCAGCTTATCACTGGGGATCGAACACGGGTCTCTTAATTAAATCGAAAGTTGAAATAAGAAATAAAATAAACTAGGGTGCGATTTATTTGTAGTAGAAATGAAAAGTAACCAGGCTATCGTTTCGTCATTATTATTTTTTTTTCTAAATTTCTTTTAGGTTTACGTACATGGGCCGTTGGAGGTGCCGGATATATCAACAAAATATGAGCATTCGTTGGCAAATTTCTACATGAAGATCTACATGACCGCTGTAACTGTCTACACTTCTCCTGAAGCGGCAAAGTACAGACCTCCTTATACTTGTAAAAACTTATTTACTTACTAAATAATGACGTTTGAATGAAGAATTCTATGAAACGTTTTTAATTATGAGTATGTTTTTGCAAATGAATATAATTTGCATGAGATGAATATAATTCTCTCTCATATCCTTATCATTAATGATAATGATAAGGATATGAGAGAGAAGAAGAAAGAAAGATATAAGCTCCAGAAAGTTCACACGAAAGCATTGATTGAGGAAGTGCGTGAAAGGAGTAGAATGGAAGCGGACGAAAGGTTGTCGCTTCAAGGAGAAGTTCAAACTCTTCTGGAAAGAGGTTGGAAGGACCCGGAGTGGTGCGACAGCCTTAAGAATGAATAAAGTGCTTTCGGGAACCAATGACGTCCTCTCAGAAAATTCGGACGTCATGCAGCGATGGAGCGAATTTTATAGAGATGTATACGTGTGATGATCTTAGTGAGGGATCCGGGGGTGACGCCGTGATTGGTACGCCAGACTCGGACCTAGATGACGCTGAGGTCATCAGTATGAAAGAGATTGAATGTGCGATTACAAGTTTGAAATGTGGTAAGGCTGCGGGACTAGACAGAGTTACTGCTGAAATGGTCAAGTATGGTGGGCCACGCGTCTGGGACAGCTTTCATCTGCTGTGCAATTTGTGCTGGCGAACGGGGGCTGTTCCGGATGATTGGCGATCCGCGGTCATTGTGCCTTTATATAAAGGTAAAGGTTCACATTATGACTGCGGGTGCTATCGGGCGATCAGCTTGACCAGTTTAGCAAGTAAAGTTTACTCGAAGGTTTTGACACGTAGGATGCAAGATAAATCGGAAAGATTTCTCTGGGAGGCACAATGCGGATTTAGACCTGGAAGAGGATGCACGGATCAAATGTTTTCTCTCCGCATGATCACGGAGAAGCTTCTGGCTGCTAACCAGATGATTTTCTGTGCTTTTGTGGATCTTGAGAAAGCATTTGATAAGGTTGTAAGGAAGAAAATGTGGGAGCTGTTGCCGGGGTATAGTGTGGATGGTCGATTGCTAAGGGCTGTGCAGTCACTTTACTGTGACTGTAAAGCCTGTGTGCGGGTAGGGCATGACCTGTCACCCATGTTCAGCGTCCAAACGGGCGTAAAATAGGGTTGTGTCATGTCTTCCTGGCTGTTCATACTGTATCTCGACAGCTGTTTATAGAAGCTGAAAGATAGCTGTTTGGGTGTGAAATTGGGTGACATAAAAGTTAATTGTCTGCTTTATGCTGATGATGCAGTGCTTATTGCACCATCAGAGGTAGAACTTCAGGCATTAGTCACGTGTATGAAAGAAGAATGTGAAATTAATGGTCTCCGTTTGAACGCTAATAAAACTAAGGTTCTGGTATTTGAAAGGGACGAAGAAAGAACGAAGTGCGAAATTTGGGTAAATCAGGAATGTCTAGAACAGGTGAATGAAATTGTATACTTGGGAAGTGCGTTTAGCCGGGATGGAAGATGTGATTTAGATGTGGACAGGCGTGTCGCTGCCGGGAACAAAGTCAATGGTGCCCTGACTTAATCAAAAGGCAAGGCGTTGTGAAAAGTGCACGCCTTGCAATACAAAACGCAGTGTTGGTACCGACTTTGTTTTATGGCAGCGAAACCGGGTATGCCAGAAGAAGCATAAAAGCAGGTTGAATGCAGTGGAGATGCGATCTCTTCGTAAAATGTGCGGCCTTACCATGGCCGACCGAAAGCGAAACGAAGAGATTCGAAATATGGCAGGTTTGAAAGATGACCTTGTCTCAAAAATGGATAAGGGCGTGCTTCGATGGTTTGGGCACGTTGAGCGAATGAGTGAAGACCGAATGGTGAAGAAAATATATAGCGCGAAAGTTAATATTAAAAGGTGTCGAGGTAGACCGAGACTAACTTTCGAAGACCATGTGAGCAAATTGCTCGAAGAGAGGAGGGTCAAGAGTACTCGGATACCTAGACGTGCATGTATGAAGAAGATGATGAATCTGAAAGAAGCGAAAGAAGTATGTAGGGATCGTGACACTTGGCGATCTGTTCTCTCTGGCTACCCCGTCAGGGATTGCGCGTGAAGATAAATAATAATAAATGAATATAATTCCTTGTGCTTCCCATGCTTGTGGCATTGTAAATTTTTGCAAATTATAATTCGTATGTTTTAGTTTTCTTTTTCAATAAATAAATCAATAAATTCGGACAACATCGCATACTTGCTGGCTGACTCAACTAGATAGCTGAACAGGTTAAATGAGAACTAAGCATAAGCTGGTTGATAACCTCAATTGATATAATATATGCTTATGTCAGATATGGAGAGGCTTTGTCTTTGTGGTAGCAATTGCCACTGTTAAAGCTTATCTCTTACTCGCTTCGGAAAGAAAGGGGATCCAATTCCGTCAATACAGCAAGGCACTATCGTAAACTATAAACAAATCATAGATAGGGACAACATCACATGCATTGCTCTAATCACAAAGGAAGCAGCTAAAGCACTTATGTTATGAAATCGGAAACAGCGAAGATACCACAAACACTCAGACCCGAGACAATGTAGAGAAAGTGTTTCTCTAATATGATTTATTGAATTCTACATTGATCTTAGAGCAAGCAGCACTTTGAAAGCACTCGGTCATATAGGTCCAGATTTTGAACTATTTCCCGTTGTGGATTTTAGGCGGATTCACATATTACCCATATCAGTTTATTTTTTATGTCTGCCTAGTAGTCAGTGGCTAGTCAAACGCTGAAACTTTAACGTTGCGGTCTGCCTGCAACATTTAAGTTTCAGCGTTTATCTATGTATTATACAGGGTAAAGATGGTGACGGGCACACCACCTGTCACGTTGTCCCAAAAATATCTTCGGTAGAAGGTGGGTCGAAACGACTTAATTGTCTAGACCTCTATCTACACTTGTATTGGGGATGGTGTGAATATATTTAGTTATTTGTGTTTTTAATTATTATTGAAATCTCACATTTATTAGACATAGAAGCTGAACGTGGCTCACATTTATAATTATCACATCATAATAAGTCACGCTAGCCGAGTGGTTGGGTGGTCGGAATTTCGAGTCAAGAGATCCCCAGGTGGCAGTACCAATGAGTTTTTCAAAAACTTATGTACGAATTACATTGTTGGCTTGGACATAAAGACGGCGACGGACTCACCACCTGTCACGTTGTCCCGAAAATATCTTCGGTGGAAGGTGGGTCGAAGGGACTTAATTGTCTAGACTTGACCTCTGTCTACCCCTGTATTGGGAATTGCGTGAAGATATTTATTTATTTATTTATTATTTATTTTACATCATAATAAAATTTTGATTATTGTATTATATTTCAATGTTAGTTGATAGAATTTTTTGGCAGATTAATTATTGTTTATTGATTGAATTTTTGGCAGATTAAGCGTAGGACAGCGTCGATGCAGGTTCCCCCACGAGAATATTCTTAAACACAACGCGGTGTACACGTATACGTTGTGTCGGATGGAG
Source organism: Sericinus montela (assembly GCA_029286605.1). Taxonomy (NCBI): domain Eukaryota; kingdom Metazoa; phylum Arthropoda; class Insecta; order Lepidoptera; family Papilionidae; genus Sericinus; species Sericinus montela. Next base: position 11,128,554 of record JAGSMR010000044.1, read on the forward strand.
TGCAGAATAAAGCTCTGCCTTGAGTATTGCGGCTGCATACCACATTTTTACAGAAGGATCGGTAAGGGAATGTTGTATAATATTTTTCACGTTGTCCTTTTTTTAAGAAGTTCTGTACTATAGCAATGTAATTTATATTTATATAGGGCTGGATTTCCTAAACAATACAATCAAATGAACATTTATATTTGATACAGAATTATAAATTTCATCATCATCATTTCTTTTATCTAATTTTTTTCCCCTACCACCATTCCTTAAAGAATTTCAAGTGTAAAACAAGAAACGAGGGAAGGGATCTGCATATGTAACTTTTGTATCACATTTTACAGGCTAGAATAAAATAAAATGTGGAAAATTTTCCACAATATTCTAAGAACTATTTTTAATAATTATTATTATTAAAAGAGAAAGAAAGTGATATTTTTTATGTACAATCTTTAATTCTCTTTTGAAAATATAAACATAATACGTTGAATTACATTGAGATTTAACGATATTTTCGAGGAACATTTTGAATGACTAATAGTTTCAAATTTAGGTTCTTTAGAGTTATTTTACTAATTCCTCTTCTTCTTCTTCCTTCGTTGTATGGCCTCTCTTAGAAGAACTTTGCCAATGTCATGTCAGTCATGGTAGTGACAATAAATCAAGCCATTAGATCAAAAGAGGATTTCATTTGCTAGTAGCTTCAAACTGCCACAAACTCTAAAACTAAAACAAAAGACATAGAATTTTGTTAAAAAAAAACCGTTCAGCGAGTTAGAAACTATTTATAATTTAATGTTATTAATATTAATAAAATCACACATTATGTTTGCAAACTGGGTAAACATGAGAGATAACAAAAAGTTAGCACTAACAGGACTTGGAATTTATTGTGGTAGGACATCATACAGGGAGTATGTTAGTTTAGGGCAATCATACTAATTCTGCTTGTCATCTTCTCTTACTGACAAGGAACTAAAGGAAAAGCAAGATAAATCCTTTCGTTAATACAATTTGTGTACATTGGAATATGGAGAGGAAGACTACTTGAATCGTCACAACGGATATATATTCCAATTTTTTAAATCGTTGACATATAATTAAACCTGTTTATATATTTGCCTGTACATAAAATTCGGCTATGACTTGCAATGTACATTACATAAATTTGCTATTATTTATTTACAGGCGTTGAGAAAATATGTGACGTGAAGGGCTTACATTGTTTAGCAAACTATAAAGGTACGCTGCTTATTGATTCCTTATTATTCCTTTAGATAAAATTAATTTACTTATTTGTAAATGTTGAACTGAATTAAATGTACTATAATTGATTAAAATTAATTAAAAGACATTAAATAAACAGAAGGTGATTGATATAAAATAGATATATTTGTCTTTTTCAAAAATTAATTCGTGTGATAATTGTCAAGATAGCCCAATGGTTGGGCGATCGGAATTCGAGTCAAGAGATCCGAGTTCGATCCTCTAGGCTCGTACCAATGGGATTTTTCAAAACGTATGCACGAATTATATCGTTCTCTTATTCTTATTCATCTTTCGTTTATTTGCTTTTTAATTCTCTAATAATAATAATATAATACTTGGGTTTTAAATTACTATTATTTGATAAGGGACCGTAGCAAAAAATGACAACTTGTGATGAGTGACAGTCGCCTTCCTTCACAACTCCTGGAGGTAAAGATTTGACTAAGGACGACCGTTGTGGGGAAAAGGGGAGGGGGACTCTCGGATTCCCTCTCTCACCGAATGAAACTATAAGAGAGTAGAACTTTGTCTCTACTTCACATTAGCAGAAGTAGCCGTTTTGCTTTACCACCTATAATATATAAAAAAGGATGTATGGGTACTCCTCGCCACAAAAGTGAACTTTAAATAAAGAAGTACAATGTGAGGGGATCACAGCGTCACACTTTTACTTTCCCATCGAAAGAATTCATAACCGCGGCTAAGAAAAATTTCACTACAAATATAACAATATTTATTATATAAATTGTAAATAACTTTTGAAAAAACTCAGCGGTAGAAGCGATAGGAGACCAGGGGATCGAACTCGGGTATCTTGACTTGAATTCCGATCAGACAACTTACTCATTCGGCCCACGGAAAATTACCAAAAAGTGTGTTGTGTGAATAGAAAAAAATCACAAACTGTTCTTTTTGGGTTTTAAGACAAATGTCCCCAAAAAATTTCTTCGGCGGAAGGTGGGTCGAAGTACTTAATTGTCGATGCCTTTATCTACCCCTGTATTGGGAATGGGGTGAATGGATTTTAATTTAGATTTGTTTTTCTTTTAGAGGTGTTATACAAATTGCAAGATAAATCTGGAAAAAAAATTACCTGCGGGTGCTACCCGATTTGTGACGACATCAACTACGTCATACAGTCCAGTGTAAGTAGAACTGATACATTCATCATAACTTAACTAATATTAGCCCCAATAGCCGAGTGGTCGGAATTCAAATGCGGAGAATATGACCATACATACTAATGACTTGTTTTGATACTTATGTACGACTTGTATAGTTGGCTTGGACACTAGGCCGGCGACACCCACCACCAATTACGCTGTCTTTATAAAGGTCAAGTGAGACGTGAGTCGAAAGCACCAGAATGTCCAGAACCAGGCTAACCCAGTTTTGGGAAATGCGTGAAGGTACACACAACAATTATTCCTTCCTTCCATCCCTTCATCAAAGTCGAAAATAGAATTGCCAGTATCTTAAAAAATATTTTCACGGCATTCCCAATACACAATTAAGTCCGACCGATCTTCCACCGAAGACATTTTTTGGGACAACATGACAGGTGTTAAGCCCTTCGGCGTTATTATGTCCAAGTCTATGATACAAATCCTACATAAGTTTTGAATTGTTGATAAGTCACGATAGCCGAGTGGAAGGGTGGTCGGAATTCCGAGTCGAGAGACCCGAGTTCGATCCTCAGGTGGTAGTACCAATAGGTTTTTTCAAAACCTATGTACGATTCATATCGTTGGCTTGGACATAAAGACGGCGACGGGCTCACCACCTGTCACGTTGTCCCGAAATATCTTAGGTGGAAGGTGGGTCAAAAGGGCTTAATTGTCTAGACTAGACCTCTGTCTACCCCTGTATTGCGAATGGCGTGACGATATTTTTTTTGAAGAGCCTTGGAATCGAACTCGTGTCTCGTGACTCAAAGTCCGATCACCCAAACATTCGGCTATCGTGTTTTTATATGCGAGTATCTTCATGTAATGTAATATAACATGCACTCATCGTATGTTTACGGCGTAGAAATACCTTCGCGTGAGTTTCGCAGAGGCGACTAAGGGAAAAGCGTTACCGACAGATGGCGGGTAAAGAAAACGACTAAAGCTACCGACCGATGATATATGATCTCGAAAAATGCTAGACCAAAATTTAATAAACCGGTGAAAGGCAGCTGCGTCTAAGATTCGAGGTGTAGAATTGATACGACCGCCAATCCGTTTATCAAGAATGGTGAATAGGATAAACCCTCTCGTATGGAAAGGGCTAATGTCCTGCCGTGGACTCTTGCTGGATATGATGATGATAATGATGATTTACACGTCCAAGACTTTTGAAAATTGATACAATTATCATAAAAGTTCAAAAGTATTCCTCCTAAGTATTAAAAATTCCTCAAAAGTAGCTTACGGTTATCTGTTTGTGCGACCTTTTGAAATGATTGAATTGCTATCTTAGTTATTTTTTATTTCTATTTTCACGGTCAAGAAACTTAATTTAGTCGCAGTCTGCCTGTTTAAACTGAGCAAACCGTAATCGGATTGGTCATGTTTCCATTTTTATTACATTCACCTTAATTGCTTACTACTACACTAACGGGGTAACATGGGATGCAAGATTATTATACCAATACCCCATAGCAGGCATTAATTCCCCTTTGTAATTGTTTGCAGGCTCTTCAAGAGTGGTTCTTGGGTACCAACCTTCAGTGGGGAATCGTCACCTATCCGAGGATGAGATACAGACGCGATATTATTTTCGGATTTACAGATGTGCTCGGTATGCAATTTAAATTATGAATCAATGATAATGTTTCAATTGTACATAACATTTAAGAAATAGAAATAACAAAAGAATCAAGAAAATTAGATAGCAGGTACAAGTTGTCGGCTTTATCGCTGCATTGTGAACCCCTCTAAGCGACCAAAGGCGAAAGTAAATATATATTTACTAATAACCTAATATTATAAATATTTAAAAAATGACGAATAGAATAATGAGCCATATACTATATACAGATACATAGACTTATTCATACATACATATACATAAAATATTAATCGTATATATAAACATAATCGTATACATAAAATAATTAAAAAATCCTAAAAAAACAACTTTAGAAAAGCAACAACAGAAATGTACATATTTGTATATAAATTAACATATTTGTAATAAACAAAAGTCACGATAGCCGAGTGGTTGGGTGGTCGGAATTTCGAGTGGCAGATGGCAGGCTCCTACCAATGGCTTTTTCAAAAACTTATGTACGAACTATCGTTGGCTTGGACATAAAGTCGCGACGGGCTCACCACCTGTCCTGTTGTTCCGAAAATACCTTCGGTGGGAGGTGGGTCAAAGGGACTTAATTGTCAAGAGTAGACCTCTCTCTATCTCTGTATTGAGAATGGCGTGAAGATATTATTTTTATATAATATAAAGTAAACTATGACTTGAGAAATATAATAAGTTATCAGGGGTTCTTAAACTTATTTTATATATGCCCACAAATAACCGAATTGAGAACCTTCTCCTTTTTTTTTGAAAACAGTTAAATAGATCGAATTTACTAATATGCTCCTGAATTTATTTTCAGTGGCAGTCGGCGGAATGGCCGGTTTGTTTCTTGGATGCAGTGTTCTCAGCTTCATGGAGATAGTGTACTTTCTTACCTTACGCTTATTTTGGTATTTATGGGGGCGCTAATGTACTTTCTTGGAGGTGCATTCGCCTAAAGAAACAAAAATGTGGCACTGATTCGTATATTATTTAATTATTTGCGTAACTATAAGAAAAATTGTATTAAATTTTAATTTTGTGCATTTTTCTATTTGTTTTCTTTTAAGTTTTATCGGTTGCCATTTCTGTTAAGGTTTCTCTCTTAGTCGCCTCTTATGACATTCACAGGAAGAAAGGGGGTGGTACATTCATAAACCGATATAAACTCGGCAAAGTTTTAGACTTAGCGTGTTTCGTGTTTTACTTATGGATGGTCGGAGTTCGAGTCAAGAGACCCGAGTTTGATACCCAGGTGGCAGGCTTGTACCAGTGGGTTTTTTCAAAAACTTATGTACGAATTATATCGTTGGCTTGCATATAAAGACGGAAACAAAATCTTAATTGATATAAGGGTGTGGTTAATACACTAATACTTATAACGAAAAGTTATCTATTTCTTTATGCATATTTTAAGGTTGCAATTGACGATAGCAAATTGGCTGGTTTTCAGACTCAAGTGACCCGAGTTCCATCCCCAGTTCCAATGAGTTTTTTTTTAGAACTTAAGTACGAATTAGATCGTTAGCTTGGACATTAGGACGGCGACGGGCTCACCATCTGTCACGTTGTCCTAAAAATATCTTCGGTGGAAGCTGGGTCGAAACGACTTAATTTTCTAGACTTCTGTCTACGCCTGCATTGGGAATGGCGTGAAGATATATTTTAGAGACGTTGAACATATAGTTGAACATGTTTTAAATCATTTAAAGTACATTTGTTATGTATTTATTACTATTACAATCTGTGAAATGAGGTTGTTTAACTATCATTGTGTTATGGTCTTGGCACCGTTCAAAAATTTTAGGAATTTGCTCTCTGTGGTTAGTTTATACTAATATTGAGGAGTTTCCCTGAGTCGTTACAACTGAGAGAATGAGAGAACGAACTCCAGAAAGAAAGAACACCTTTCGTATTGTAGCTTATTTGGGATAACGTGACATATGCCTGTTTGTGTGTCAAGCCAACGGTACAAATCGGTTTTTGGAGATCGCACTCGGTTCTCCTTGTTCAAATCCCGAAGACCTTACCAATCAGCTAGGTCTATATATAGGTATCTGACTTAGCGTATTAAGCAATTTCATTGATTTTTAAAGCATATTTATGCTGAACTTTTATGTTATTAAATTAAAGAGAGAAAAAAGTCAAAATTTCAACTGTCACGTAAATAATAACATTAAAAAAAATTAAATTAATAATAACAGGGATCGCATATTCGCAGGTAAATTAAATTAAGGGTTAGTGCAATTGGTGACGACGTATATCGGGTCGTATTAACACGTCGTAAATTCAACCCTTAAGCACCTTAGTAATAATGAAGATAGTTGGACCCTTTTGAATCGTTCGGCCCAATTAAGCAATCCACGACCTGAGGTCGGGTTAGGTAACAGGTTGGTGTACATTTGACATTATATGTGGAGGATGTTAAATGATATAGTGGGGGTTATTAAGCAAATGGTTTAGATCTATTTACTAATAGGTTGTAACTATTTTGATACTGAAATTATATTCTTTCATAGCAGTAATAATTTGACGACCTCCGTGTATGAATAGCGTACAAACCGGTTTTTATAGAAAAGAGAGGCAAACGAGCGGGTGGCTTACATGATGGCAGGTGATTACCGCCGCCCATGAACGTCCGCAATACCAGAGGCATAGCAGATTCGTTGCCGGCCTTTGAGAAAGGTGTGGGCTTCCGGTTACCTGCACTCACCAGACGAAACGCAGAATTTTGTTACTTCTACTCTACTTCACGCCGGTATTCTGTGAGGTCGTGGTACTTCCCCGGTCGAGCCGGTCCATTCATGCAACAACAAAAGCTGGTGCGTGGCTTTACCACTGTTAAAAATAGCATCGTCAGCTTCGATTCCCTGTCATCGATTTGATGTTCTGTGTCTGGATGTTTGTGGACACTTCATTTTTCCTGATTCCGTAAAACAAATGCTTAAGCTGCTTCCTTTGGGATCAGAGCAGTGTAAGTTATAGCGATAATGTATTTACTACCTATGTGTGTATTTATATGATTATCCCGCCATTTGTCGGTAACCAATTATGCATAAAAAATATTATTATCATATCATATCGGCTATATGAGAAGTCACAATAGTCGAGTTTTTAGGTGACCAAAATTGCAGTCAAGGGACCCGAGTTCGATCTTCTTGTAGTGGGTATTTTCAAATGAATTTTTACTATAATTATATACTAAATTAAAAATAAATTTTTTATCATCAATATTTTTATAATATGTTGATCATTAAGAAATGTTATTTTAATTAACATCCAAAGGCTAAATATAAGTTACTCTCTCAAATATCACTACATAGTTGAGTTCAAGCAAGTCATTTGTACGTCTATACATTCTGTTATCTAAATGCGTTTAGTGCGTTATACACCTTAAACATAAAATGCCTCGTTATCGAGCTATCTTTAGTCGGCAAGACGTTTCTACACATCGTCAAAGAAGGCTTAGTTCAAGGGATTCGACTGAGGGTGGGACAGCGTAAGGGTGGCGAGGAATGTTAAAGATTATTGTTTGGAGTTAGCGAGGTGTAATTTAATTCTAAGACGTTCTACCTCTCTCTTAACGATGTTTGTTAGATTTTTAGAGCTGTGTCATAGATATTCCTAATTCGATGTTCCAAATTATTAAACTAAATTTAAATATTAAATTTTAACAGTGCTAGAGCCACGCAACAGCTTTTGTTGTTGCATGAATGGGCCGACTCGACCGGGGAAGTACCTCGACCTCACAGAATACCGGCGTGAAGTAGAAGTCTAACACACTTCTGCGTTTCGTCTGGTGAGTGCAGGTAACCGGTGCCCGCACACCCCCTTCCCCGAATTCTGGGGGTGGGGGGCACTCTAAGGGAGGCAACGCATCTGCTATGCCTCTGGTATTGCGGATGTTCTTGGGCGGCGGTAATTACTTACCATCACGTGAGCCACCTGCTCGTTAGCCTCCCTTTTCTATAAAAAAAAAATGTAATAAAAAAAAACTAATATTGAATCGCAATGGTACAGTTTTTATTACATACGTTCGTATGTATAAAAAAATACTAAGGCGTTATAATTTTATACTACACTACTACTATAAACTAAATCAGTGTTTTAGATAGCTAGTGTCACGATAGCCGAGTGGTTGGGTGGTCGGAATTTCGAGTCGAGAGACCCGAGATCGATCGCCCAGGTGGCAGGCTCGTGCCAATCGGTTTTTCAAAAACTTATGTACGAATCAAATCGTTGGCTTGGACATGAAGACGGCGACAGGCTCACCACCTGTCAAGGTGTCCCGAAAACGGTGGAAGGTGGGTCGAAGGGACTTAATTGTCTAGACTAGACCTCTGTCTACCCCTGTATTGGGAATGGCGTGAAGATATTTTTTTTAGTGTTTTAGAGAAAAGAATTGGTAAATTTTTAATATAAATAAGGAAAAAAATAGGCCGAGTATCGAACCCTGCTTTTGAATTCTGTTAGATAAATATAAGCAAAAACACGATAGAGTGCGGTATTTCTTATGCCATAATGGTGTAATTTCCTGACTGATTATGACTGATGCAATCGAAAGCATACTGTGAACTTTGTCATGCCTAAAATATGTTGTTAAAACACTGATATGGAGAAGTGATTATGTACAAGTCTACGATTATTAATTAATTATTTATTTTTTTACGTTTTCTAGGTGTCGTTATCTCGAAGTCCCCGGGTTCGATTCCCGGACGGGTCAATGTAGAAAAAAAATACCTTTTCCACACTTTCTCGGATCTGGGTGTTTTTGGTGCCTTCGTTGTTTCCGATTCCCATAACACGTGTACTTAAGCTTCTTACATTGGGATCGGTGCAATGTATGTGACATCGTACCTGTCTACGAGTATAAACGTATTACTTTGTTCATTATATCGATATCGAGAATATAATCAATAAACCATACGCAACCCTAGGTAAGGTGGTGTTTATTAATCCTATATGTTAAGATTTTAATTGCGGGCATCAAGTGGCTTTGTATGTGAATAAGTCGCAAGCCTGGGGTTGTCGTTGTTTTATCTCTAACGCGCCGCGTGTGGTAATTACGTGGGGGATCGTCGATTATGATTTTCCCCTTTAATGTTAAGAAATTTGTGTTTCTAATAAAGGTGCGACATTAAATTTACGATGAACAACTTTCCTTTGACAAAAATTGTTTTTTGCTCACGTTAGTGGTATTATGCCTAACTTAAGTAATAAATCTTCAATTTTTGTTTTGACCATCAACCGATATAACATCCGACATGGAAATAACAACGTGAGGAAACTTGTTTTACTTTTTTTTAATTATTCTTCTTTTTTGCAGCCTATTGAAAGTCTACTGCAGAACATAGGCATTCTGCGCAGCTAGCCACAAAGACCGCCAGCGTCTATTGTTGACCTACCGCTATATTGTTAAAGTAAAAGAACTTAATAATAACAGTAACAAGTGAATGTAAAATATGAAATGGAATTACATTATTAAATCTGGAAATGAGGTGATTGTACCTAAGCATTTTTTTAAATATCTTAATATTGTATTGTAATGAAAAAAGATTTATTAAAAAAGATTATACCCACGAAGTATCTTTCGCCCTTAGAGCCATCCCATCATGAAATTATCCTAGCTTAAAATATCTGTAGAACATGCATGTATGATATATATGTATATAAATTATTGATAAACAATTGCGTTTTCTTATTACGATGAATAAATTATTTGATTTGATGTTTGTTTTATTGTGTCTTACCTGTAAAGTAAGAGATAAAATATTTAAAAATTTTCCTTTTTTGTAATAACCGTATGTTCTTTCATATGCTTTTAATGAAAAGATGTTTATTTGGAATTACAAACAGACACTTAAATTTTATTTTTTATGTATATATGTATACACTGCTTCTGTAGCTGTATAACTAAATAAGTCCTCTTTATTATAACTCAAACTCACCTTTAAGATTGCCAGATAGAATGAAGTAATGATTTATGGTCTTTTTTTTACCGCGATAAATAGTTGTCTTAGAGGCCGTAGGGCGGTTTCCGTTCATTTTTCCAAAGGTGGATATTGCTCGCCCTTTTTTGCTGATAAAGAAATGACGAATGAAGTAGATGCGGGATCGGTTATGGGAGTGTGAGTGTTAGATTTATGGGGTGATTTATTATTGTTGCGGACCGCCACTCGGTTAAATTGCAATCTATTGTTTTTTTATGAAAGAAACAAGAAAGGTATTCTCCATTTTCCTGCTTATTTAACACGTCTCATGTTCTTGATTCATAGTTTTTGTTACTCAGATATTTTTAACATACAGAGTATAGCATACTTTTAGGTTATATATTAAATCAATTCAAACCAATAGGTTTAAAAAAAACTTATTGGTCTGAGGCATCCACATGAGGTTTGATTGGTTGATTGAACTCGTATCCTGCATCCACAGCCGATCACCAAATCACTCACCTATTGGGAAAAAGGCTATTGGGTTATTTGAAAAACAAATATATATTTAGTTTAGGAGAGTTACGATAGCCGAGTGGTTGGATGGTCGGAATTTCGTGTCAAGAGACCCGAGTACGATCCCTGGTGGCAGGCTCATACCAATGGATTTTCAAACACTTATGTACGAAATATATTGTCGGCTTGGACGTAAAATCGGCGACGGATTCACCACCTGTCACGTTATCTCGAAAATATCTTCGGTGGAAGGTGGGTCGAAGGGACTTAATTGTCTAGACTAGACCCCTGTCTATCACTGTATTGGGAATTGCGTGAACATATTTTTTTAAAGTTTAGAAGACTAATAAACTATTTGGTAAAATTCGCAATATAGATAATATAAGTAGGAGGAGGAGGAAGACGGCTCGTTAAAAAGTTACGTAGCTAAGCCGACGCTTGTCTTAGACTGAGAAACAATAGCGCGAGGTGAGTGACGAAATACAGGGTGTTTATTTTCTTATTGTAAATGTTAGATGACGAACAACTATTGGCTGGCAATAGCAAATTACATTAGAAATGCCACCATTCGAATTGGAAGACTACAAACCCTCTCACAGATGCATGCACTAATTCCACTGGGTGCACCACCACGACTACACTCGGAACTAGTAACATATACCACCAACGACAAAGCGATATGTGTATCGCCTCAAAACGAGGCAAAAGCGAATAGACTCGGTAAAGAAGATAGACCGCAAAGTCAGTGGGAGGTGGTGCGCTTCTTCTCTTCGGCCACAGTAACATTTGCCATTTTTTTCCCGCATGCAATGGTGCATGCATTTCCGCAAATGGCGAGATATAATTGTATACATACATACATATATACATATCGGCCTGTTAAAGTCCACAGCTGAACATAGGCCTCTCCCATAGGGAGGATTTGCCATAATCGCCACGCTTTGCGAGCGGGTTGGCGATAACAGTGCCAGACCACTCGCACCTCAGGCGCTGCTGCCCACCTCAGGTCTCATAATTTTGGTCTGATATTTTTAGACATTATCCCGCCATCTATTGGTTGCCAAAACGATATTCGTGACTGTTTCCCGAGGCTTAGTCTTAATTGTATAATGACTGTATTTTTTATTACTTGCCTGTCATTATACCCGCGAGAGAAAGTGGATGCTGAATTCTTACGCCGACACCACTCGACAAAGTTTATATAAAGTGACACATAAATAAGACAGCCTGTATCTCCAAATAGGTAACAACCTTAAGTAAGCATGTTTTGTCTCTTAGTTAAATCTTTGTTCGCGGTGATCCGTTAGAAGTGCCACCCCCCTTCACCCTTCTTCCTCCCCCCTTTCCTGTCACTTGTGACATCAAACGTGCTTCATTGTGACAGGAAGCGAACCGCCTATTGTTGTATTTCTTAAGTCTTAATGAGGCGATAGAGACTACTTCCGATAAGTCTACAGTAAGTAGAAGTAACTTAAATATAATATATAAATATATTTATAATATTTAAGTTACTTTAAAAAAATATAAATAAATGTAAATATCTTCACGCAATTCCCAATACAGGGGTAGACAGAGATCTAGTCTAGAAAAATATGTCCCTTTGACCCAACTTCCACCGAAGATATTTTCAGGACTACGTGACAGGTGGTGAGCCCGTCGCCGTCTTTGTGTCCAAGCCAACAATGTAATTCGTACATAAGTTTTTGAAAAACCCATTGGTACGAGCCTGCCACCTGGGGATCGAACTCGAGTCTCTTGACTCGAAATTCCGACCACCCAACCACACGGCTATCGTGACTTTAAAGTAGTTTAAGTTACTTAGTAGTTTAAGTTACTTTTAGTTAACTAAAAGTAACTTGACAATAAAAGATAATACTTGAGAGTATTAATACTTTCGCTTGAAGTGTTGATAATTTCATTTAATCTTCCACGACCTCCGTGGCCTTGGGTTCGATTTCCGAGACTTCCTCCTCCGTAGGGATACGACTATATCCATTTTTGATAGGATTCATGGTCTTTTACAGACATTGAAGTAGATAACTAAGTTACGGTTAAGTTACATTTATATACTCGTAATATAGGTTCAGTATTACCTCTTTGAAAGTCATAAGTAAGCACACATGACGAATAAATAACTAAGCAGTTGCTTAATCTTTCGTTAAATAATGCTACATAAATAATATTTTCCTCGCGTAGCGAATGCTACACTATTATTGATGGCAATCATTTTCTTCCTACACTGTTCGAACTTTTGTAACACGATTGTAATAAACTGCTCTATCGTTCAAGAATTGGCTTCATCAATTTCAGTTACCAATATATATATATATATATATATATATATATATATATATATATATATATATATATATATATATATATATATATATATATATATATATATATATATATATATATATATATATATATATATATATATATATATATATATATATATATATATATATATATATATATATATATATATATATATATATATATATATATATATATATATATATATATATATATATATATATATATATCACCGAAACATTTTTGGGATAACTTGACAGTTGACGAACCCGTCTTTGTCTTTATGCCTTTGCCAACAATATAAATCGTTCTTAACTTTTGAAAAACCCTTTGCTCCGAGCCTACCTCCTGGGGATCGGTTCTCTTGACTCAAGCTCCGATCACCCAACCATTCAGCTGTCACGTTGTCAAAAATAAGCCCTGGCGAAATGTGGGTCGAGGGGACAATGAATTGTTTCGACCTGTGACTAAGCTAGATAAATAAATAATAAATATTTCACGCAATTCCCAATACAGGGGTAGACAGAGATCTAGTCTAGAAAAATATGTCCCTTTGACCCAACTTCCACCGAAACATTTTTGGGATAACTTGACAGTTGACGAACCCGTCTTTGTCTTTATGCCTTTGCCAACAATATAAATCGTTCTTAACTTTTGAAAAACCCATTGGTACGAGCCTGCCACCTGGGGATCGAACTCGAGTCTCTTGACTCAAGCTCCGATCACCCAACCATTCAGTCATTCACTCAGCTATCGTGACTTTAAAGTAGTTTAAGTTACTTAGTAGTTTAAGTTACTTTTAGTTAACTAAAAGTAACTTGACAATAAAAGATAATACTTGAGAGTATTAATACTTTCGCTTGAAGTGTTGATAATTTCATTTAATCTTCCACGACCTCCGTGGCCTTGGGTTCGATTTCCGAGACTTCCTCCTCCGTAGGGATACGACTATATCCATTTTTGATAGGATTCATGGTCTTTTACAGACATTGAAGTAGATAACTAAGTTACGGTTAAGTTACATTTATATACTCGTAATATAGGTTCAGTATTACCTCTTTGAAAGTCATAAGTAAGCACACATGACGAATAAATAACTAAGCAGTTGCTTAATCTTTCGTTAAATAATGCTACATAAATAATATTTTCCTCGCGTAGCGAATGCTACACTATTATTGATGGCAATCATTTTCTTCCTACACTGTTCGAACTTTTTGTAACACGATTTTAATAAACTGCTCTATCGTTCAAGAATTGGCTTCATCAATTTCAGTTACCAATATATATATATATATATATATATATATATATATATATATATATATATATATATATATATATATATATATGTATATATATATATATATATATATATGTATATATATATATGTATATATATATATATATATGTATATATATATATATGTATATATATATATGTATATATATATATGTATATATATATATGTATATATATATATATATGTATATATATATATGTATATATATATATATATATATATGTATATATATATATATATATATGTATATATATATATATATATATGTATATATATATATGTATATATATATATATATATATGTATATATATATATATATATGTATATATATATATATGTATATATATATATATATATATATGTATATATATATATATGTATATATATATATATGTATATATATATATATATATATATATATATATATATATATCTTTATAGACGGGTAGTAATTTCGACCCAACTTCCACCGAAGATATTTTCAGGACTACGTGACAGGTGGTGAGCCCGTCACCATCTTTGTCCAACGATATAATTCATACATAGTTTTTGAAAAACCCATTGGTACGAGCCTGCCACCTGGGGATCGAACTCGAGTCTCTTGACTCAATTCCGACTCACCCAACCACACGGCTATCGTGACTTTAAAGTAGTTTAAGTTACTTAGTAGTTTAAGTTACTTTTAGTTAACTAAAAGTAACTTGACAATAAAAATAATACTTGAGATTATTAATACTTTCGCTTGAAGTGTTGAAATGTAATTTCATTTAATCTTCCGACCTCCGTGGCCTTGGGTTCGATTTCCGAGACTTCCTCCTCCGTAGGGATACGACTATATCCATTTTGATAGGATTCATGGTCTTTTACAGACATTGAAGTAGATAACTAAGTTACGGTTAAGTTACATATATATATACTCGTAATATAGGTTCAGTATTACCTCTTTGAAAGTCACACATGACGAATAAATAACTAAGCAGTTGCTTAATCTTTCGTTAAATAATGCTACATAAATAATATTTTCCTCATGGCAAATGCTACACTATTATTGATGGCAATCATTTTCTTCCTACACTGTTCGAACTTTTGTAACACGATTTTAATAAACTGCTCTATCGTTCAAGAATTGGCTTCATCAATTTCAGTTACCAATATATATATATATATATATATATATATATATGTATATATATATATATATATATATATATGTATATATATATATGTATATATATATATATATATGTATATATATATATATGTATATATATATATGTATATATATATATATATATATGTATATATATATATGTATATATATATATATGTATATATATATATATATATGTATATATATATATATATGTATATATATATATATGTATATATATATATATATGTATGTATGTATGTATGTATGTATGTATGTATGTATGTATGTATATATATATATATGTATATATATATATGTATATATATATATGTATATATATATATATATATATTTATAATATTTAAGTTACTTTTAGTTAACTAAAAGTAACTTGACAATAAAAATAATACTTGAGATTATTAATACTTTCGCTTGAAGTGTTGATAATTTCATTTAATCTTCCACGACCTCCGTGGCCTTGGGTTCGATTTCCGAGACTTCCTCCTCCGTAGGGATACGACTATATCCATTTTGATAGGATTCATGGTCTTTTACAGACATTGAAGTAGATAACTAAGTTACGGTTAAGTTACATATATATATATATATATGTATATATATATATGTATATATATATATATATATATATATATGTATATATATATATATATATATATATATATATATATATATATATATATATATATATATATATATGTATATATATATATATATATATATATATATATATATATATATATATATATATATATATATATATATATATATATATATATATATATATATATATATATATATATATATATATATATATATATATATATATGTATATATATATATGTATATATATATATGTATATATATATATGTATGTATGTATGTATGTATGTATGTATGTATGTATGTATGTATGTATGTATGTATGTATGTATGTATGTATGTATGTATGTATGTATGTATGTATGTATGTATGTATGTATGTATGTATGTATGTATGTATGTATGTATGTATGTATGTATGTATGTATGTATGTATGTATGTATGTATGTATGTATGTATGTATGTATGTATGTATGTATGTATGTATGTATGTATGTATGTATGTATGTATGTATGTATGTATGTATGTATGTATGTATGTATGTATGTATGTATGTATGTATGTATGTATGTATGTATGTATGTATGTATATATATATATGTATATATATATATATATGTATATATATATATATATATGTATATATATATATGTATATATATATATATATATATGTATATATATATATATATATATATATATATGTATATATATATATGTATGTATGTATGTATGTATGTATGTATGTATGTATGTATGTATGTATGTATGTATGTATGTATGTATGTATGTATGTATGTATGTATGTATGTATGTATGTATGTATGTATGTATGTATGTATGTATGTATGTATGTATGTATGTATGTATGTATGTATGTATGTATGTATGTATGTATGTATGTATGTATGTATGTATGTATGTATGTATGTATGTATGTATGTATGTATGTATGTATGTATGTATATATATATATATATATATATATATACATATATATATATATATATATATATATATATATGTATATATATATATATATACATATATATATATATATATATATATATATATATATATATATATATATATATATATATATATATATATATATATATATGTATATATATATATATATATATATATATATATATATGTATATATATATATATATATATATATATATATATATATATATATATATATATATATATATATATATATATATATATATATATATATATATATATATATATATATATATATATATACATATATATATATATATATATATATATATATATATATATATATATATATATATATATATATATATATATATATATATATATATATATATATCACCGAAACATTTTTGGGATAACTTGACAGTTGACGAACCCGTCTTCGTCTTTATGCCTTTGCCAACAATATAAATCATTCTTAACTTTGGAAAAAACCCTTTGCTCCGAGCCTACCTCCTGGGGATCGGTTCTCTTGACTCAAGCTCCGATCACCCAACCATTCAGCTGTCACGTTGTCAAAAATAAGCCCTGGCGAAATGTGGGTCGAGGGGACAATGAATTGTTCGACCTGTGACTAAGCTAGATAAATAAATAATAAATATTTCACGCAATTCCCAATACAGGGGTAGACAGAGGTCTAGTCTAGAAAATTAAGTCCCTTTGACCCACCTTTCACCGCAGATATTTTCGGGACCATGTGACAGGTGGTGAACCCGTCACCATCTTTGTCTAACGATATAATTCATACATAGTTTTTGAAAAACCCATTGGTACGAGCCTGCCACGGGGGGTACGAACTCGAGTCTCACTACTCGAAATTCCGACCACCCAACCACTCAGCTATCGTGACTTCTTAAATGACTGACTAAGCTATAATTGAGAAATTTTAATCTAACTTCGTTTCATAATGCGGTTCGCTAAAACGAACATGAAACGAAGAAGAAACAGGCGCAAGAAACTGATCAATACGTTAGTATCTAAACCCAATGGTACAAAAAAACCGCATTGGTACCAGCCTTTCTTCTAAAGATCGAACTCGGATCTTTAGAATTGAATTCCCATCCTCCTACCGTTTGACTATAATGGCTAAAATGAAATCAACAATGAAAACACACAAAACAATAATTCAGTACAAGCCATATCTAATTGTAGTTTACAATCCAATTTGTATTTACAAATAAAATTAGTATATATAGCTATGAAGTTTACTTCAATCGCTTTGAAGGTATCGCTAAAAAAAGATGAAGCTTGTTATTCTCTTCATTGCTATTCTCGCAATGTTTAACGCCACCAGCTACGCAGGACGCCCATCTTTACATTTAGGTGGTAAGTAGCATATATAAATACATATTTTCAAAGCTTTTTCCCTTAAGTCACTTTTAATAGATCCACGGAAAAAGAGGAGGGATCCGTATGCCTTAAACATATAGCATCTTACAGAATGAATTTTAATCTGGTATTTTGGACATGCTAATCCTGCCACCTGTCGGTAGCCAATGGCATTATCAATACATTACGCATAGTCGCGTTTTACGACACCCACGGGATGAAAGGAGATGGTATACCCTTCCGCCGTAAACACACGAACATTGTCAATACCGTGTTATAGGTATGTTACGTAATTAAAAGGTTGATAGTCATAATCACCACGACAGACAAGTGGATTGGCAATTGTAGTCACCATGCATGTTAGACGCTGCTGTCTACTGCTCATCTTAGAACCAGACATATCACAACGGTCGACTTATTTTTGCACGGGTATTTTTCGATACGATTATCAGGTAACTTGTTAGTATCCATTGTGACTTTTAAGTTTTAAGACCCTTTCAATTTTTGTATATTTGCCCTGTTATGTATCGTTCATTACTCAATAATCAAAACAACTTGTTGTTTTAGCAATAGTTTAATTCATAAGGATCATACGTCATAATTGCTACTTTGTTCAGCGAATTGTCTTTGTTAATACCAGACACCTCGCACTTTAGACGCTGATGCTTGTCAGGTTTGCGTAGTTTCAAATTGAAAGTTTTTTGAAATTATTATACCCCTTTAATTACAGTTTATGAGGTGTTCCCTTTGTCGCTTTTCGCAGTCTCACAGTCGCAGCACTCTCAGAATGAAAACAAGTAATATATTGAAACGATTAGATAGGGAGTACATCACATATATAGTTTTAATCCCGATGGAACCAGTTAAAGCACATGTTTTATGAAATCTGAAACAAAGAAGAGATACCTCGAACTCCCAGACTATTTTGAAATCACCATATATCAACAATATATCAACTTTAAAATAATAGTGATAATTTATCAAATCAATTTAATAAATATTTTGTTTTTATTTCCAGCGGGTTATAAGATGACACCGTGTTCACACCCTGAGGAATGCATTGGTGCCTGTGAAAGCCTTTGTCCTGTATCAAATGTAGCAAACTGTGTCAATGGGCAATGTAATTGTGGTATTTAAATATAATTGGAATTGCTGATTATAAGAGATACAACTGTACCGTCTATGTATTTTTAATAAACGTGAAAAAAATCTTTGTGTTTTTTATTTAGTAGTAGATTAGGGTTGATTAAAAATCAAATATAATAAAATCAAAAATAATTTGGTGGACGAACCCGCGACGTTTACCGTATAGCGGCAACGCTCTTGGTACAAAACACAACCCCATCAATTGAAATTTTAAATTGTTTAAAACTTTTGTACGCTTCAGGGGCGTTGGTGACATCAGCCATACATTTTTTTGGATTTGGATCCTAATTTTGGAGACCATTGATGACGCAAATCCAATTTTTTTTATATCGTCATCATCCCCATGAAAGCGAAAGTGAGGGTGGGTGGTCAGGGTTTGAGTCAAGATACCGGACATCGATGCTTAGGTTCGGTGGTAGGCTCGTAAGTAGGTTTTTATCAACTGATCCAACAATTTAGATCTTCAGCCAACATTTTGACTTCTTGGTATGATGTTTGCTCTTTCTTTTATTTGGTTCTTACGTGTTCTTCTTGGTTTTCCTCCATATTATATCAAGTGGCCAGACATCTTTTTGTTTTTTATATCGATAGTATCAAATATCACTCTTTTTTCATCCACTAATTCCACTACTTTAGTGTTTGTTTTCTTCCGTCTTAGAGTCTAGTTCGGTCCTAAGAATTAATATAATTATAAAAAAAACATAAGTTAATAACAAAAGGATACTTTGTGTCAAAATTTGGGGGACGCGTATATTTAGCAGTGGGTTCTTGAAAGGCCGTAAAAAAAAAGAAATAAATTAAATACCTTTAAGTATAATTCCACAACCAGTAGCCGATAACAATGTTACACTCTTAAATGTGTAAATATTCTCGATATGCAATCGTTGCTAATTTGTTAGTCACGCAAAGCCTTATTTCATTTCAGCTGTACGCTCGTCAACTGATAAAGTGAACTTTAATATCATTCTAGTTTCATTGATTCATTAATATTTGATATGAACTTTATTAAAGTGAGCATTGCGAATTCTGGCAAAGCGTTACAAATTATACTGTAAAAGTATACTACAAATATAATGACAGCACAAATAAATGTTTATTTTGCACGTAAGGAGTAACTGTTTGCAGCTAAGGAATCATGAAGTTCATTATTGTATTCACCATTTTAATTGCTGCCGTGTTTGCAGTTAGCGATTATGGACGTCCAGTGCCTTTACACCAAGGCGCAGTTCCCATAGCGCGTAAGTATTGAACTTTTTTTATTTTACATTTCTATTTTTTAAAATTCATTGTAGAACACTTGTACACACTTCACTTTATTTTCTTGTGTACAAGTGTTGAACAATGAATTTTAATGCAATGCAATTTCACCAAGTGACAACAATCGCAAGTATAAATTATATTTCTATTTTTTAGTCCACTCAAACTTCGTGGAAGGAGAACATGAACTTGTACAAGTGGTTTTCATGGTGCCACCAGCTCTAAAGTCCTGGGCTCGATTCCCTATCGGGTCAATATAGAAAACACTTTCTATATTTTCTCGGGTCTGGATGTTGTGGTACATTTTTGTTCCTGATTCCATGTTACAAGTGCTTAAGCTGCTTACTTTGTGATCAGAGCAATGTATATGATGTTGTCCTTATCTTTGTTTGGATTTGTTTATAGTTCACGATAGTGCTTTGTGGTATTGGATCCCTTTTCTTTCCATGGGTGTCGTAAGAGGCGAGTAAGGGAATAGCTTTGGTAATGCCTACCACAATCATAAAGTATTCTTATGACTGACTGACTGACTGTTGTCTTTTATTTGTCGTCGTTGAATCTAGTCTTCATCAAACCCGTTCAGCTATTTAGTTGTGATTGTGTAAATAAATCTTTGCATTTATGGTACCATTTATGTATTAATAATATTTAGGATTTATACCAATATTTTAAATTTTGCAGATCCATCATCCACCTTGGTTTGCAACACTGCTTACGACTGTATTTCTCCATGCGGGCAGACGTGTGTTGGTGCAGAGTATGCCAGGTGCATATCCAGCCGATGCTATTGTGGTATCTAATAAAGAGTTAAATTTATCCGACGTCGATTACCCACCATCAGTTCTTTTATAACTATCTTAAAAGATACAAAGTTTAAAAGTCTTTTGGGATTTATTGATGATTCTCACAAAAGTTGCTACACAAATAAATGTTATAACTATTAATGAACAGTTTCTTTTATTTATTTTGCTGTACATGAGTTAAAAAAATATATCTTCACGTTGTTCCTAATACAGGAGTACCTGTGTACTATTAAGTCCTTTCGCCCCACCTTTCACCGAAGACATTTTTGGTGACAGTTGGTGTGCCGTCGCTGTTTTTCTATGTCCAAGCCAATGATATGAATCGTACCAAAATGTTTGAAAATTACTTTTTGTTATAATAATGTTATGGTTCGTGTTAATGTGCTTTTAAATATTGACCATATTTTAAGTTTGTAGTTTTTGAACGCATTAGTTTTTGAAGAGTAATTTAGAAGTGAAACTGAGCAGACAAGCCTGTTCAATGCAGTTTTATAATTGTTTCTGCAAAAGCAGTGGCGTCTACAGACCGTGATGTATGTTGCAGATGTTAATCCACAGGTCAAGCGTTACGATAAAACCAAATTCTTCTTATAGGGATGCGAATCTTATTCATCCTACAATTTACTTTTTACAGGCAGTAAAGTAAATAAATAAGATAAGAAATGTTGCCCCAAATAAGCTTCGATGAAAGGTGGTTCAAAAGGGCTTCATTATGTAGATCTCTGTGGATTCTGTATTTGGAAAATACGTGAAGGTAAAAAAGTAACAGACACGTTACACGCTTAGTATCGTAATATTTGGCGTTTGACAACTTTGGATGGTAACCGAGCAAACTATCGTATTATGATATACTCGTATTGCAATATTTGCCGCCATAGGGTACCATCCTCCACCATATACGCATATAAGATATGCCGTGACATAAACTAAAAAAAATCGCACAACATTTTGTGTATGTTATGTAAATATTAATATGTTGTCGGTGCACAAAGTTTTTCATAAATATGTCACGATGCGACAGTAGGCGACCTGTCATTATACATGCTACATGAACTTTCCTGTCTATCGCCCCCTATTGCCTATTCCCATAGTCAATTCTACATAAATCAATTCTACATAAAATAATACCCACGCAAAACAGTTGCTCGTTGCTTTTTAGATACGTTGAGCAATTTGGACGTATTATTCAAATAACACTAATGACGAATGTGAATATATATTTATTTTTATAGAAAAGGGAGGCAAACGAGAAGGAGGCTCACGTGATGGTGAGTAATTATGAACACCCGCAATATCATGGGCATAGCAGATGCGTTGCCGGCCTTTGAGAAAGGTATAGGCTATTTTCTTGAAAGTTCCTAAGTCGTATCGGTCCGGAAAAACCGCTGACGGCAGCAGATTCCATAAAGTGCAAGTTACGTGGCAGAAAATTCCGCGAAAAAGGAATTTAATAAAATTATATGACTATGAATGAGTTTAAATAAATACTTCCAAATTGCTTTCGAAAGTAAAGAATATCTAGGCGCCTACTGAAGGTGAATAGCAATTGTGAGTGTGAGCAAACCTGTTGAAGTTTATCCTAAATTACATTTACGTTTTTAGTATGCAATTTTATTGATTTTTGAAGCATATTTATGCTGAACTTTTATGTTATTAAATTAAAGAGAAAAAAGTTAAAATTTCAACTGACACGGGCGGGATTCGAACCCGCGACCTTGGCCGATCCGTGGCGACGCTCTTAGCTCCGAGCCACCGTGTTTTACACGCATCAGTTGAATTTTTAACTCTATATTCTCTTTATATTACTTGTGCCTTGTTTATTGGCATAGGCGCCGTCTTTTATTCCTTTTGCAAGTGACAATTTGATAATTCTGACTTTTCAGTTAGGAATTATCAATACGATACCGCCAAATTTAATTTTTATTATGCAATTTTATTGATTTTTAAAGCATATTTATGCTGAACTTTTATGTAATTAAATTAAAGAAAAAATATATTTTCGTTTAAAATATATTTACGTTATAAAATACACTTACGTTTGTTCGAATAGTATTACATTATATTTAGTATTACATAACCGTGTGGTAACGGTGTAAGAATATTTCCACTCCCTTTTTTCCCGTGGGTGTCGTAAGACGCGACTTAGGGAAACAGTCTTGAACATCGTTATAGCAACCAATAGATGGCGGGAGAACCATCTCTAAAATTATCAGACTAAAATAATCAGACCGAAGATGGGCTGCAACGTCTGAGGTGCCTGGTATCCGATGCTGCTTGGCGGCCAATCCACTAGCCAAGCGTGGCGATTACGGCAAATTTTCTCTATGGTAGAGGCCTTTGTCCTGCAGTGGGCTTTAATAGGCCGTTATGTATGTGTGTATGTATATATATTATAAAAAACCAGCGCTACAGTTTTGACTGAACTTCGGCATTAAGCTGAGTCGGTATTTTTGCCCATTGCATCACTACTCATGTGACAATGACAAACAAATGTAATTTTTTTATGTCATTTTCATATTTTATTTATAGGTATTGTAATTAGTTTAATTTCGACTCTAATTTTGTTGATTTTTGTTTCTTTGTTAATTTTCTCTTTAATTTTCTATGTTCGTAGAGTATTATGTGCAATAAATATTTCTTTCTTCTTTGTTTCTTTATTACATTACCATCACAAGCATAACTTTATTAATTTATTGACAAAGACAATATTCAGAGAAGATAGTACTTAACCTATTATGTTGCCCATTCGCAAATGTTTAGGTGAATCGCTTAGTTAGGCAGCGATTCAAAAGGGCCAACTGGGGGTCTCTTAATTATTAACAAGGTGCTTAAGGGTTTAATTTACGATATGCTAACATAATACCATGTACAAACAAAATATTCCTTATTCTATGTTAATATATTATATCGTTGGCTTGGACATATCTAGTTGAACGTTGACGAAGGTGGGTTGAAAGGTCTTTTTTTTTTCAAGATTTCTGTCTACCCCGGTGTTGGGAATGGTGATAATATTTGTTTTTTATATGCGAATATATAGTATCACGGACACAGCATCAGGGAGTAACTCATTAAGTAAGTCAATTACTAAATCTAAAAATGGGAAAATTTTACTCGTTTTCACTTAAAATGTTCTATAGTCTAATTATAATTTGGTTGATGGATAAGTTCTATTAATGATAAAAAAGACATTTTTATTAAATTGAATTGAATTAAATAATTAAATTTAAATGTATGACACGGTAGCTCGGAGGTTAGAGCGTTGCAATGGTGCGGCAGAAGCCGCGGCCTCGCATCCCGTATTTGTTAATGAACTTTAAAAAATTCTCTTTAATTTTATAACAAAAATCCAGCATGATTTGTATGATTTGCATGATTTAAAAATTCAATAAAATTGTACTATTAACGATTTTTTATGATAAAAAAATATAAGAATTTTAATTAAATTATCACGATAGTCGAGTGATTGGGTGATTGTCAGCTAGTACTAAAAATGAAGAACGAAAAAATATCTATTTGCGACCATAACACAAACATCACATTAACATGTTACAGAAAGTATACGATATCAATTATGTCTATGATTGAAGAAGATTTATTTACACGACATAATAGCCTATGATCTCTACACTAGGTGAGTCTATGGTGAGGACCGAAACTGCTATTTACATATTTATTTTAGTATTTGTAGTTCCCAATGAGAATGATATTTTTGTTGTAACCTCTACGTTTGATCACAAGAAAATATATAAAAGAAAATAAGACAGCCTTCGAAGCTATGGGTTTTGGGTCGAATTCCGCTAAGGTGAATATTTGTGTCATTTATATTAAGTTATAAGTCACGATAGCCGAGAGGTTGGGTGGTCGGGATTTCGAGTCGAAAAACCCGAGCTCGATCTCCAGGTGGCAGACTCGTATCAATGGGTTTTTCAAAAACTTGAGTACGAATTACATCGTTGGCTTGGACAGAAAGACGGCGAAGAGCTCACCACCTGTCACATTGACCCGAAAATATCTTCGGTGGAAGGTGGGTCGAAGGGACTTAATTGTCTAGATTGGACCTCTGTCCAGGGGTACTGTATGAAAACATACAACCGAATTGAAAATCTCCTCTTTTTTTAATTTGGTTTTAAGAAGTTAAATTGTTCCCCCTTTGTTTGTGCCCTTTTGTGGCGACAAATGTAAAAGGCTTGAAAATATAATATATTAAGAGTATTGAATGCGCAAAAAAAATTCCAGTGTAGACAAGACCTCTCTCTACCCCTTTATTGGGAATTGCGTGAAGATATTTATTTATTTATTTATTTTATTTACTTATATTAATTGTTTGTACTGGAGTCATGGATGTTTGGATGTGTTATAAATATTTATCTATGTAAGTATATTGTGTCGTTGGTTTGGAATGTCCAATATAATAAGACAATAAGTTTAGTGGAAGGTCACGTTATACCAAAAAAGCTTCGGTGAAAAGTGGCTCTAAAGGATTTAGTTGCCTTGATTTCTGACTACACCAGTAGTTACAAGTCAAGACAACTAATGAATGGGTGAAGATAAAAAATTAACGGAAATGCTTATGTGGTATCGGATTAAAAGGTTCGCATCTCTTTTTCCCGTTAACATTATTGGTTCTCAGTGTCGTAAGAGATGGGGTTAAGGAAAAGCTTTGAAAATTTATCGCTAATAACTAATATATCTTCACGCCATTACCAATGAAGGGGTAAATAAAACCCATGAGTACGAGCCCTAGCGATCGAACTTGGGTCTTGGCTCGAATTCCGATCACGCTACTTAATGTTTACATATACACCAGATAACCAGTAGCCCATCTCGTCTAACATTGTAACTAAAGTATTATATTACTATTAAAAAAGTCTCGATAGCCGAGTGGTTGGGTGATCAGAATTCGAGCCATAAGGCCCGAGCTCGATATACAGAAAGTAGGCTCCTACCAATGAGTTTTTTCAAAACTATATAGGATTTATTTCGTTGTTGTAACAACAGATGTTAACAGTAAACAATTAGTAAATAAACGGCGACGGGTTCACCACCTGTCACGTTGTCCCGAATATATCTTCGGTGGAAGGTGGGTCAAAGGGACTTAATTGTTTAGACTAGACCTCCGTCTACCCCTGGTTTGGGAATTGCGTCAAGATATTTATTTGTTTATTTTAATTAGTAAATACTATATAAATTGGCATTTCTAAATGTCTGCATTAACAAAAGAACATAAATAACATAACCGATGGCTAACTGGCATTATGCATTACCAATTAGCATTTAAATTTTAATTGCTTGTTTTTCTTTAAAATAAATGTTGCAATAATTATCACATTTTGTTCTTATATTTTTGTTTTGATAATACAGACCCGGCCGAGACGTTTCTCATGATATCTTAATAGTATTTAGAGTATTTATTTTCAGAGTTACAATTTGTTGCTACGATTGAGGTAAAACAGTTGTATATTTTACTTATTACTATAGCAAATGGTATAATGTTTTGCTATAGGGATATGCAGCAGTAGAAGGGATATTTGTTATGATAAAAAATGGTTACGGCATTAGAGTTATTTCCAATTTAAATTCGAAGGCATCTCCTAGAGAAACATTATTAATAATTTTTATAATAATAGTGAAGTACATATACAGTTAATACCTTAAAAAGACACAAGCTTGTAACGCCTGACTCCATAGAGTATGTAACTCGTTCGAAGAGTGGTATGCACGCTTCTTCAACGAGAACTTCGAAAGAGGCAAAATGTTCTACTATACTCGTACATGTAACATTTACGGCTGAAATAGAAACACTTACAGTTCAAGAATCAACAAGGTCATAACGAAGGACCGACTACGCAACTCACAGAACTGATAAACTGGAATACAAAAAAACTTCGTGGCATGGTACCAAGGTACCATGCCACGAAGAGTAGGGCTTATTGTAGTTTTTAGTTAATAATATTAACATAATTTTGTTTCTGTAAATAACGTACTTACGTATTTAAAAACAGCTAATTACTTATATTACTATATATACCGGTAACACCAACTAATCATTTCAGTTGTTTCTATACTCGAACCTGTGACGTCATATTTCATAGATCACGCAATAGGAAATTGTACGCACACCCAACTTCGAGCATTGGCAATTACGCCGCGTTTTTTCTTTAGTTACGGAATAAATTATAATTTTCACTGTTATTAACGATTTTTCAAATTATCATTATACTGGCGCCAATGAATTTTCAATGCAAAGTCATTATAAAGTAAACGTTCCATATAAATAGTAGCTGAAACTAACATTTGCGTATTGTTATTTCCTCTCTAATACCGTTCAACATGAAGTTTGCCCTGATATTGTTTGCTGCCTTTGTTGCTGTGAATGCGTATACGCACAAGCCTCAACACGTTCATATCGATGAGGATGACAGCTCTTTGGGACTATTAAATAAGCCGGTGCATAGACCAGGTATTACTATTATAGTTTTAAATTTCAATTTATTTGCGTAAAACATGTTACAGAGGTTCATTGATACAAAGCTTGACAGTTTATTATGGACGTTATCCGGTTTATTATAATGTATATCTTCACGCCACTTCCAGTACAGGGGTAGACAGAGGTCTAGTCCAGATAATTGAGTCCCTTCGACCCACCTTCCACCGAGGATATTTTGGAACTGATTATATACTATAGGGAATATTATTGGATATGTTATTTAATTTTTCATGAATGCTTTTTTCCTTTATTTTAAAAAAGCCAAGTGGTGGTCTTTAATAAAGGGATCGGTATTCTAATAAAGGAATTCGTTTACTATTTCTAGGAGGAATGATTAACTTCATCAATAGCCGAGTTGTTAGGTGATCGAACTCGGGTTTCTCGAGTCGAGAGACCCGAGTTCGATCCCCAAGTAGCAGTACCAATGAGTTTTTCAAAAACTTATGTACGAATTTCGTCGTTGGCTTGGACATAAAGACAGCGACGGGCTCACCACCTGTCACGTTGTCCCGAAAATATCTTCGGTGGAAGGTGGGTCAAAGGGACTTAATTGTCTAGACTTGACCTCTGTCTACCCCTGTATTTTTGTATTGCTGGAAGATGATTAACTTCGTAGCCTAGGGTTTTTTCTAAACTTATTTATAAACATATTTATACTTTTGACATCCTCCGTGTTCGAGTTGTGCACGTACCGGATTTACCGGTCGCCAACTCTGAAGTCCCGGGTTAGAATCCTTGACGGGTCAATATAGAAGACTACTTTTTCTACATTTTCTCTGGTTTGGGTGTTTGTGTTAATGTGGTGGTTTCCAATTCCATTATACCAGTGATTTAGTTGCTTAGTTTGGTATCATATCAATGTATGTGATCCATGTACTTATTTATTATTTATTTAAACGTTACGTATATTCAGAAGTCGCGCTAGATGAGTGGTTTGGTGGCCGGAGTTAGAGTTAAGGGACTCAAGTTCTATCCCCAGGTCGTATACACGTATCAATGAGTTTTTTCAAAACTAATGTTCGGGCATAATGACGGCGACAAGCTCACCACCTATCATGTTATGTCTTCGGTGAAAGGTGGGTCATAAGGACTTAATTGTCTGGACCTATGTTTATGCCAGTATTGGGAATAACTTGAAGATACTTTTTAAACTTTATTTTATTTTTCAGTTGAATGCACCTCCAGTTCAGAATGTAGAACAGTATGCAGTTATCTCTGCTCACGTGCTACCGCGGCGCTTTGCTACGACAAACAATGCTTCTGCGGCAATTTCAGTCCGTGACAACTCTACCGTACTGGGCACTCTCTTCAAAATTTTCCTTAACTCACAAAACGATTATATATCCAATATTTTATTATAACTATATTAAAATTCTTGATTAAATAAAAGTTTTTGATTTTAAACCTTCATTTAGTTAGTAATGTTAGTTATTTTTATTTGTTCTTTTGTTTAATACAGTTTGTTTAACTGTTCCTAAATTTCAAAAGGTCTGTAGCAGGATATAGGAGCTGTGTGCTACAGTGATGAATGTAATTTGTGGTTGTATTTCAACATGTCCTACACTGCCGACTGAGTAAGAAAGCTCAATATAACTGTGAACTGGGCTTCAGTATTTTATAATCAATAAATACAATTTAATTATTATATATATTATTTTATTTATCTTCACGCACAATCCCTGACGGGGTAGCCAGAGAGAACAGATCGCCAAGTGTCACGATCCCTACATACTTCTTTCGCTTCTTTCAGATTCATCATCTTCTTCATACATGCACGTCTATGTATCCGAGTACTCTTGACCCTCCTCTCTTCGAGCAATTTGCTCACATGGTCTTCGAAAGTTAGTCTCGGTCTTTAATTAATTAAATAATTTATCTTCTCTGCATATATTTGCAAAGAAGACATTTGAAAATACATTTCTAAATTACGTACTTGCGTTTCGTAGAGTATTTATATGAATTAAGAGCTATTTCCTATCAAAAATAACAATTTATCCCTAATAAATCACCAACAACTGTGATAAATAAAGGAATTGTATCCGCGCTTTGGCAGATCACAAGTTTTTTAATCTGATTACAAGCCAACTTTCGCTTCATTAACCTCTATCGGTGTTAAATCAGCCGCAATCTGTTGGATCCATTCATTTGACTTTTTCCGATAGCGCCCCCCCCCTCCCCCGCACCCCACCAACCCACCACCGCCCGTGTAGCCCGAGCCACAAAGCGACGCGGATCAAATCAAGCGTTTATTTGTGCGCGACCACTCGACTGTGGCGGATCTCGCGGATATAACACTCCTATTTGTGGTCAGAGTTGAAAATTTAAATTAAATTTGCGAATTGTACTGTTTTTTTTTTAAATTCCCTGTCCGTGACAGCGAAATTGGGGTTGCAAAAAAAATACAACTGTATTTTGATAGGACAGGGAATTAATTATGTATCGGCAAATAGGCAATGGCCTGTTTTATCCCCTCCCCCCTCTACCCTCTTCAGGTCGTAAGAGGCGACTAAGAGCTTGTAGCCTTATAGGTTACAAGGTTGCGATCAAATCACTCGTAGAATACCAGAATAAATGTCTTTTACATTACACTTAAACGCACAGACACAGTAGTAGGGCTACCGGTTCATACAATTATAGCATTGGATGGTGGTGGCGATAACGAGTCACACGAGTTCGATGAGGTGGACGTCCGAGTCCAGGTGGCGGGCTCGTACCAACGGGTTTTATCAAAAACTTCTGTACGATCTATATCAACCTGTCACGTTGTCCCAAAAAATGTCTTCGGTGAAAGGTGGGTCGAAGGGTCTTAATTGTCTAGACCTCTGTCTATCCCTATAATGGGAACGGTGTCAAGATATTTTATAGATACGAATGGTGGCAGTACCGGCGATGGAAGAACGGAACACTTACTATATCTGATGAAAATATTCTTATGTACCAAATATATCCAATACGCTTTTCATAATATCATAACGGCTTCTTGAAGTTCACTGCAAGATATAGGCTGCTCAGGAATGGAAGGGTATGTCATAATCGCTTGGCAAGCGGATTGGCGATCGCAGTACCAGACACCTCGCACCTTAGACGCTGTTGTCTGTCACTGGTCTGCTGAAGTTTATTCTACTATTTTTCAAGATAGTTATCCTGCCATCTGACGTTAGCCAATGACTTTGAATTCTGACGACTTACCCTTTAGTCGACTAAGAACATATGTAAGGACTATCTTCCGACACCTACGAGTAGAAAGGAGGTGGTAAAGTTTACTTTACACGTACACTATGGAAAAGTTTAGGCTCGGTGTTTCTCTGCGTGATAGAATCCGCAATCCACAATCAACACATCCGCAGCAAAACCGAGGTAAATAACAAAGACAAGATCAGCCCGTTTTTGAAATGAGTTGGTCTTAAAACTCGACGAAGTGATACCGGTTAAGAAAAAAGATTCTCGAGTAGCAAACGCACTCGACAAGATGGAGTGATAAGTTGTTGCGGAAAGTCGATGGATGGTGGTGGCTGAGGACTGTTCACTGTGGACAGTTTTAGGGGAGACCTATGTACAGCACTGGACTCCTGATAGGCTGTAAAGAAGAAGAAGAACGTAACCGTATAAACATTATTAAGCAGTTAGGAAATTGTTAACAGTATTTCTAAATAACTTATCAGTGTTTGTTATTTGAGAAGTCGTAATGAACGCGCAGTTTCAGACGCATAGCATCGATAAATTAAGCGTTTAACGGCTCGATAGCAATGCGCTTCGATATTGACAAAACGAAGTTTGTTTGAACGCAATGAGCTTGTGTAATTAGCCGGGAATGAATCCGGCACTGCGAGCGATCAGTGCAATAGTTGATCGAGAGAGTCGATTACACAGTGTTATTTCATCGGTATGACTCTTCATGAGAGTAAGTTGATATTTGAAAATAAACTTTGTTAAAAAAAGTATCTTCAATTCCTAATATTCGGGTAGTAAGAGGACTTATCAAAACAATAAAGCCCCTTCGACCCACCGTCCAAGAAAGAAATTTTTTGGGACAACATGACAGCTGAGCTGGTTGCCATCTTTAGGTCCAATCCAACGATATAAATCGTAAGAAAGTTTTTGAAAAAACTTATTGGTAGGAGTCTGTCACCTGGGGATCGTACTCGGGTCTCTTGACTCGAATTTTGATCACCCTACCACTAAGCTATCGTGACTACTTATCAACTTTGTTTTGTGTGCAATTACATTCATAACATTTTATATCTAATTAACATAAATGAAATAAATAAATAAATATATGCAAATCTTAATACAGGGGTAGACAGAGGTCTAGTCTAGACAATTAAGTCTCTTTGACCCACCTTCCACCGAAGATATTTTCGGGACAACGTGACAGTAATTCGTATATAAGTTTTTTAAAAACCCATTGGTACAAGCTGTCACCGATCGAACTCGGGTCTCTTGATTCGAAATTCCGACCACCCAACCACACGGCTATCGTGACTTTATACTACATACTTATTGACATAATTAATCCCAGCCTCTGAATTTCACCATCGAACCTTACGATATAGTCAAAAATTCCATCAATACCACCTTGATGCTTGGCATTCTACCATAGTGCATTTTTCGCGGAATTTTCTGCCTCGCACTTGCACTTAATGGAATATCCTGCCGTCAGCGGTTTTTCAGGACCGATACGACTTAGGGACCTTCAAGAAAAGAGCCTATACCTTTCTCAAAGGCCGGCAACGCATCTGCTAGTCCTCCGGTATTGCAGGTGTTTATGGGCGGTGGTGATCACTTATCATCACGTGAGTCACCTGCTCGTTTGCCTCCCTATTATTGAAAAAAAAAAATAGCTTTTTTAATATGAAAATCAATATAGATAGATCGATAGACAGATAGATAAATAGAATGCTCCTTATTGCACACAAACAGAAAATATACTCCATAATATTAATTAAAATACGTTAAATAATTCATTAGGCTATGGTGATAAAAGTGGCGGCCGTATCGCTAAATGTGATTTATATTGCTTATCAATAAAAGCCTGTCAATATTACCTGTATTCCTTTTCTACCCTATTCATAAAATTCTTTCAAAGATACACAGTCTTGTGTGCATTGTATTGCTTTTGTCGTGAAGGTTTATAATAATTCGAACGTTGAACAATTACAGTACTTATTAAATTAAAGAGAAAAAAATGTTTTCGATTTAATAACAAAAAGTTCAGATTAACTTATATGCTTTAAAAACAATAAAAAATTGCGTAATTTATGCAGTCTTAGCGTAAATTAAAGAAATAGCACTATTTTGATAATATCACTATTTTGATAATACGCTAAATGGGGATTAAATTTAGGCTACCCTATGAAAGTAACATGGATGAACTAAAACCCGTCAAAACTAGACCTCCGACTGTTCCTGTATTGGAAAATTATGTAAAAAAATATAAAATAGTTCTACCGCTGAATACTATACTGTGTCCTCATTCAACATGACTGTTTAATCCGCCTACAAACAAATTGACGATACACGCTACTTCGCACGTCTATGAGATAGTTTCAACGTTATTTCCATTAATTCGACACCGATTCGTATTCGAAATGCGAAACCATAACCGGTTAGCAACTAATTATCAAATCAAAGCATGAACACAAAGCGTTTGATTCTCGTTTGATATAAAATGCTCATTCTATATAAACACACATATTTGATAAGGATAAGCAGCTTAGCTTAATTTAATTTTGGCTCATTTATACATTGTTGCCACGGTACGGCAGAAGAGAGAGAGCCGAGGTTTCGAATTCCGCTCCTGTCAGTTGATTTTTTAAACAACCAAAGGGGAAACTAGCTAGCTGATCCGATAAATCATCACCGGACCCATTAGCAACCGCGTCATCAGAGGACCCGATATTGGTCTTTTGCACATTAAAAGGCTGAAAGGGAAAGATAATTGGGGAACCAATTATTAAATAAAATATACCACGACTAGGACAGTACCACCAACTTAATGTCCTGTAAAAGTTCTACGCTATGTAGGATACGCCATAATTTTAAGGGCAGTAGCCTCTGCCTAGGAGTCGTTTCCATTTGTACTCTCTAGTTTATTTCTGTCGTTTATAGTAGTGTAACGACTTTTTCAGTTTTAAGGGCCTATGTGATCACGGGCTATGAGGGGTTCCACCTTAGTCCTCAGAGGTAACAACGCATCTGTTAAATTCTTTCTTTGAAATCGTTTGTAGGTGTTATGTACTTCAGTAGCCATTTACAAATAGGTGGACTGTTGTCGACTCAATAAAATGTCATGCTATATGCCATGACACCTCATTTACCACTTCGCAATTTGTAATCATGTCCTTTTATGCTTTTGATAGTCACGATAGCCGAGTGTTGGGGATCGGATTTGGAGTCAGGAGGCCAGTTCAATTCGCTCCTGTCAGTTGATTTTTTAAAACCCATTGGTACAAGCTGTCACCGATCGAACTCGGGTCTCTTGATTCGAAATTCCGACCACCCAACCACACGGCTATCGTGACTTTATACTACATACTTATTGACATAATTAATCCCAGCCTCTGAATTTCACCATCGAACCTTACGATATAGTCAAAATTCCATCAATACCACCTTGATGCTTGGCATTCTACCACAGTGCATTTTTCGCGGAATTTTCTGCCTCGCACTTGCACTTAATGGAATATCCTGCCGTCAGCGGTTTTTCAGGACCGATACGACTTAGGGACCTTCAAGAAAAGAGCCTATACCTTTCTCAAAGGCCGGCAACGCATCTGCTAGTCCTCCGATATTGCAGGTGTTTATGGGCGGTGGTGATCACTTATCATCACGTGAGTCACCTGCTCGTTTGCCTCCCTATTATTGAAAAAAAAAATAGCTTTCTTAATATGAAAATCAATATAGATAGATCGATAGACAGATAGATAAATAGAATGCTCCTTATTGCACACAAACAGAAAATATACTCCATAATATTAATTAAAATACGTTAAATAATTAATTAGGTTATGGTGATAAAAGTGGCGGACGTATCGCTAAATGTGATTTATATTGCTTATCAATAAAAGCCTGTCAATATTACCTGTATTCCTTTTCTACCCTATTCATAAAATTCTTTCAAAGATACACAGTCTTGTGTGCATTGTATTGCTTTTGTCGTGAAGGTTTATAATAATTCGAACGTTGAACAATTACAGTACTTATTAAATTAAAGAGAAAAAAATGTTTTCGATTTAATAACAAAAAGTTCAGATTAACTTATATGCTTTAAAAACAATAAAAAATTGCGTAATTTATGCAGTCTTAGCGTAAATTAAAGAAATAGCACTATTTTGATAATATCACTATTTTGATAATACGCTAAATGGGGATTAAATTTAGGCTACCCTATGAAAGTAACATGGATGAACTAAAACCCGTCAAAACTAGACCTCCGACTGTTCCTGTATTGGAAAATTATGTAAAAAAATATAAAATAGTTCTACCGCTGAATACTATACTGTGTCCTCATTCAACATGACTGTTTAATCCGCCTACAAACAAATTGACGATACACGCTACTTCGCACGTCTATGAGATAGTTTCAACGTTATTTCCATTAATTCGACACCGATTCGTATTCGAAATGCGAAACCATAACCGGTTAGCAACTAATTATCAAATCAAAGCATGAACACAAAGCGTTTGATTCTCGTTTGATATAAAATGCTC
Source organism: Sericinus montela (assembly GCA_029286605.1). Lineage (NCBI taxonomy): Eukaryota > Metazoa > Arthropoda > Insecta > Lepidoptera > Papilionidae > Sericinus > Sericinus montela. Next base: position 11,164,189 of record JAGSMR010000044.1, read on the forward strand.
ATTCTATATAAACACACATATTTGATAAGGATAAGCAGCTTAGCTTAATTTAATTTTGGCTCATTTATACATTGTTGCCACGGTACGGCAGAAGAGAGAGAGCAGGGGTTTCGAATTCCGCTCCTGTCAGTTGATTTTTTAAACAACCAAAGGGGAAACTAGCTAGCTGATCCGATAAATCATCACCGGACCCATTAGCAACCGCGTCATCAGAGGACCCGATATTGGTCTTTTGCACATTAAAAGGCTGAAAGGGAAAGATAATTGGGGAACCAATTATTAAATAAAATATACCACGACTAGGACAGTACCACCAACTTAATGTCCTGTAAAAGTTCTACGCTATGTAGGATACGCCATAATTTTAAGGGCAGTAGCCTCTGCCTAGGAGTCGTTTCCATTTGTACTCTCTAGTTTATTTCTGTCGTTTATAGTAGTGTAACGACTTTTTCAGTTTTAAGGGCCTATGTGATCACGGGCTATGAGGGGTTCCACCTTAGTCCTCAGAGGTAACAACGCATCTGTTAAATTCTTTCTTTGAAATCGTTTGTAGGTGTTATGTACTTCAGTAACCATTTACAAATAGGTGGACTGTTGTCGACTCCAATAAAAATGTCATGCTATATGCCATGACACCTCATTTACCACTTCGCAATTTGTAATCATGTCGCTTTTATGCTTTTGATAGTCACGATAGCCGAGTGTTGGGGGATCGGATTTGGAGTCAGGAGACCCGAGTTCGATTCCCCGTTGGCCGGCTCGTACCAATGGTTTTTTAAAAAAAACTTATGTATGATTTATGCGACGGGCTCACCAACCTGGCACGTCGTCCCGAAAAATATCTTCGGTGGAAGGTGGGTCGAACTGACTTAATTGTCTACACTAGACCTCCGTCTATTCCTGTATAGTGAATGGCGTGAAGTTATTTTTTTTCAATGATGTGACCACCAATTGTAGTTCATTAGCTTTTCCGAGAATGTAAAAGATAAACTTTTAACTGTAATAAAGAATTACCTATCTATCTATCTATCTTATATGTCATGCCATAGGTTTCTCCTACGCCTATGTCCTGGAATTTCACTTCGTTAACTCTTCCTATGTTGTCTTTTTGATGGTGGGCATCGTAGCAGCACTTCTGATCTCGTGTGTGTACATAGAATGTGGTCATTTGTGACCGGTTGTTCCATTAGAAATATAAATACAGTAAAGGAAGAGTTATAGTATCCTGATACTATAACTCTTCCTTTACTGTACAAGCGATACTCCTCTGAAACGCCTTGTAAATTAATAATTAAACTGCTCCTAGAATGTACTAATTTAAGAGATTCGTTCGAGAATATTACCTGACAAATCATTGACAACAAACGACTTTGCTTTTCTTTATTAGTATTGTATAGTATTTATAAGTATGATTAATTTACTTACTTTATCTTATATATATTAGTATACGTATGTATGTATATATGTATATATCTACGAGGTAAATGTATTCTTAAATATTTATAATTAAGTGGGTATTTTATAGTATATACTACTATTATATGTATCGTATGTATTGCTTTTTGGATCGTGCAACATATATATTGTATTTATTTATTCTTTGGGTCGCACCTGCCATCTACTTTTCACCATTACAATGGTAGAGAATGCCATCAAGCATTAATTCCGCCCATTGTAGCCCTTACTTTAATGTGTCTCAATAAAGGATAAACAAATAAATAAATACTTCACTTTGATAACAAACGGTTTTTTTATATTAACTTCTTTTCTACTTCTGCTTGTGTCCTAGTTAGTAAAACCGCGATGTTATTAATACACTAAAACTAAAGCATATACATCAAATAGACCACAAACATTTTTACAACGCTATTTTATTGCGTATTTTTATAATCCTTAAATCACCGATACATAAATATATAAATTATGTTTGATTTTATTGCGTTCGGATACCGGGCAGTGAATAAATTGTCGGTAAAACTATAATATATATATTAAGCAATTGTTTCTATGGAAGCAATTGTTTCTATTATAGATGGCAGGATAACAATAAATAATTATAGTAATAATGTATATAAAAACACAACCAGATGAGAAAATATAACAAATACCCCAAAAATAATAATAATAGAGAGAAATGAGAGATCAAATGATAATCAAATCAAATCAAATCCGAGCTCAAATGCAGAAGGCGGTGCTTCTCGATACAGCTCGCATCGTCCGCCGGTTTCTCTCCTTGTCACCCTAACCCTCGGCTGTCTGGTCCCCCCTGTCGAGGGCTTCCGTCTGGTTGGGTATTAATATTTATTTATTATTTTTATGTATTAGGATTTATTACGTATGTATTTTGTAGTACTATATTTATTTTATTTTATGTATTTTTATTTTTATGTGTATAAAAACCCAACCAGACGAGAAAATATAACAAATACCCCAATAATAATAATCATATAGATAGGGACAACGTCACATAAATTGCTCCGACCCCAATGTAAGATGCTAAAGCACTTGAGGTATGGGAATCGGAAACAACGAAAGCACCACAAACACCCAGACCCGAGAGCACGTAGAAAAAGTTGTTTTACCGGGAACGAACTCGCGACCTCGAGATGGCGACACCTTGAAAACCGGTGTTTACACCACTCGTCGTCACCACGGAGGTCGAAAAATACCAGACAAAAATTCAGCAGACCAGTGATGGGCATTCGGGTAAAGAGACTTCAGGCAGGCTCTTGATAATTGTTTTTTTTTTTTAAAAAAGCTTATGTACAATTTATACCGTTGGCTTGGACATAAGACGTTGGCAGGCTCACCTCCTGAAACTTTGTCCCAAAAAATGTCATCGGTGGAATGAAGGCCGAAAATTCTTAATTGTCTAGACCTCTATCTATCCCTGTTGGGAATCTCGAGAAGATATTTCTTTTATAAACATCGTTGCGTTAAACCCTAACTTACAACATACTGCAATTAAAATGTTCTACCATATAAAACAGCTCAGCAATCCAAAAGCGATACTGTGTTCTCTGTGTTACCTACAAGTAACACAAAAAACTAAAAGTAGTACTATGGACCCCCCGTTTGGTTTAAGGTGAGATACAAGCGAAACCACTCAGCTGTTGCCATTAGCTACACCGTGAAACATATGCACTTAGAGAATGCTCTGTAAAAATGTGCGAACGTTTAAGTGGTAGAGGTGGGCTAAATAATTTACTGACAATCGATTTTAGTTGAATATTATGTAAAAGGAAAATTAAATTGTATTACTGTTCTTATGTCGGCGTCGCATTCAACCTAAAAAAAACATACATCCGATTTAAAATAAAACGATTTTCGGATTTTATCGCGTTTCGTTGGTCACGGGGGGACAGTCCCCCCGTGACCACGGATACTGCAAAGCATCCGAAACGTCAGGAAATAAAAATAGTTTGTAAAAACTAATAAAAACGCGACAAAATCCGAAAATCCTTTTATTTTAAATGTATTCGCGTAAATACAAGAAATCATTAACATAAATCCGAATTGAGAATCTCCTTCTTTCCGTGGGTGACGTTAGAGACGACTAAGGGAAAAGGGTTAAAAATATAATACATTTAGAGTATTGTATCCACAAAAAATTAAAAAATTTATCTTCACGCAATTCCCAATACTGACCCAAGACAGAGGTGTAAATGAAGTCATACCGATTCACCTTACATCGAAGACTCTTTTGGGGCAACATGATTGGTGGTGAGCCCGTTGCCGTCTTTATAGCTAAGCCATCGATGAAAATCACTTTGCAACGATGTAACCGTTAAAAATACATTGGTAGTACACCTAGGGATAGAACTCGGGTCTCTTGACTCAACTACTGATCACCCAACCACTCTGCGTAACTCAAAAAGAACACAACTTATCGACAGATAGATATCTTGTATATAGTTTAACTAATCGTGTTATTTCTTTATTTATTTAAATTAAATATTTTTATAAGCAATGCTTTAACATTCCATGCCCCATTCCTTACAGTTGGTGAAGCCGGTGGTCCTAGTGATGTCTAGTGATGATGACAACGATGATCTGCGTAAATATATTAAAGTGTTAAACGCCCACTTCGACTCATACCATGCAATGTCTATATAATGAGCAGTATCTGTCAAGAAATTGAATATTATAAATAAAATAAATAAATATCTTCACGCAATTCCCAATACAGGGGTAGACAGAGGTCAAGTCTAGACAATTAAGTCCCTTTGACCCACCTTCCACCGAAGATATTTTCGGGACAACGTGACAGGTGGTGAGCCCGTCGCCGCCTTTATGTCCAAGCCAACGATGAAATTCGTACATAAGTTTTTGAAAAACTCATTGGTACTGCCACCTGGGGATCGAACTCGGGTCTCTCGACTCGAAATTCCGACCACCCAACAACTCGGCTATCGTGACTTTTGAATATTATGGCCCAATTAATCCGTTAAAGAGTGCAGTGGTTTCTATCAAGATGATTCTTAGACATAAAGAACTTAAACACATCTCATAAGAGGTGAAATACTCAAAATGCTTGTAATATTTAACTATTTTTTTTTTGTATTTTGTTGAGATTCTATTATCAGATCCCGACGTGATGATTATGGGAACTGCAAACTGGAGTTACACTCTTTCAAACCAAAAAAAAAAAAAAAAAATTCGAAATCGCTTTACAAATGATGGAGTTATGAGGTACCAAATACAAGTTAGCGTATTAGTTGAGAACCTCTACCTTTTTTGAAGTCGGTTAAAAATAAATATTCTTGACATTTTTCAAAGCGGAGAAAATTTACGCATGAAACAAAAGATATTTCTTCTTTCCTCTGAACCAGTTTTTTTTGTCGCAGTCGTGATTCGTCACGCAAATTTTTCTTTTCTTTCATCTGTAACATCATAATTGGAGCCGTCGGATTCAAAACAATGTGTTCTTTTATCTTCACGCAGCTTCACAATGCAGGGATAGGTAGATGTCTAGACAATAAATTCGTATCGACCCACTTTCCACCGCAGCCAAAATAATTGGGACAATGTGCTTGTGCCTAGCGGGTTTCGAACTCGAAATCGTAAGCTTCGAAGGCAGTGTCACTGCCAACTAGGCCAAATTTCGTATTAATATACATATTACATAATATTGATAAATAAAATAGGTATTAGCTACAATAAAAATTAATAAATAAAAAAAATTCTTCACGCAATTCCCAAAACAGGGCTAGAGAGAGGTCAATTACAATTAAGTTCCATCGACCCACCTTCCACCGAAGATATTTTCGGGACAACGTGACAGATGGTGAGCCCGTCGCCGTCTTTATATCCAAGGCCACGATGTAATTCGTATATAAGTTTTTGAAGAATCCATTGGTACGAACTTGCCACCTGGGGATCGAACTCGGGTCTCTTGACGCCAAAATCGGACCACCAGACCACACGACTATCGTGATTTTTCTATATATTTAGAATAATTCTAGTATAAGTTTTTTATACGAATTACTAGAATAGAATTAAATAGACTGGTGGAGTACAGCAGTCTCTAAGTTGAGCACGTAACTAATTCCCTTGCCTAACTATTGTGGCTAATTCTCCTTAGGACCTTAAAGCCTTATGTAGTATCTACATGCGGTTAAAAATAAGACGAAACAACAACTAAATCTGTAAAAATCAACCTAATTTTCAAAATCTAATTATCACGATAGCCGAGTGATCGGGTGGTCCGATGTTGGCGGCAACCTCGTACCAATGTGCGGTTTAAAAACTTATGTATGATTTGTATCGTCGACTTGGACATAAGGACGGCGACCGGCTCTCCTGTCACGCAGTCCCAGAAAAATATCTTCGGTGGAAGAAGGGTCCAAAGGACTTAAATGTCTAGGCCTCTGTCTACTCGTGTATTAAGAATGGCGTAAAGATGTATTTTATTATCCACAAGAGAATTGAATATTTATCTGAACTAGGTTCAAAGCGTGGACTGTCTCTTTTTTTTGTAGGTATAATGTTTAATCTGGCCTAACTATTATATATAGATAGAACTCAATTGCAAGACTCTTCCATAAAGAGTGTTGATTATTTAAATTACTAGATGGAGCCAGTACAATTTTATATCGCGGTTTGGTGTGCCTTAGATATTTGAGTACTTAATAAGTATTCTTAAAAAGTATTAAAGAGACTACGCCAGGAAATTTGCAAAAGCAGTACCCGAAGATTGGCACCCTAGACACAGCTGCTCCTCACCGGTCAGCTGAGTAATGTAGTGGAATAGTTTTCTTTCAATCGCCTCTTTCGAAAACTAGGGTTATAATTGTTTTCAGATATCTACAGTTACTTTTCCACACTACTATTTTTACAAAGGCATACAATATTTGGCAAAGTGTACTCAAATACAAAGTCCTTTCCACTAAAAAAAGGTTTGCTATTTACTTTCAGTCTGATGTAGAAAACTTTATCTACAGAAGAAGGATCAGGTCAGAAAAAGAAATATATTAATATTTACAATACTTATTAACTAAAAGCTGTAAAAGTGTAATTCCTGTATTTCAACGTTCAACGTGGAACGTAAACTGTATTTCCTCGTTGAATGGCTCGACTTAAACGTTGAGCGAGAAAATATTGTTCATAGCCTATGTTGAGTTTGAAACTACATTATAAAATATTGAAGAAAAATCCGGCATCTCAGGAGTATATATTGTTCCATAAATTAAGGTGGTAAACGACTGCGGTCCAACCCGTGTCCATACATCAATGTTGGGGCTGCACTGTGTTTTATACGCAGTTTGATAATTTATATGCATATTTTATGACGCCCCACGTTTTACTGGCGCCGTTTGAGATTGTTTATGTTTGCTGTTTCTAACTAGAACATAAGTTGGTGAAGAATATCTGCTTCTATGCAGACTTTGGGTCTATATCATAACTAATTTCGTTATAGGGAAATTTGTATAAATGGATGTTATCATGACATACATTCATTCTATCTACTTTCCATTGACTGTTTTTTATTTATTCTTGATTGAAACGTAATAAAAAGGTAAGAATGGGCGGGCTTAATGACTCATAGTATTCTCTAAAAAAATTGAACGTGTATTAAACAGAGAAAAGAAAACAGAAACGTGCGAAATTAGTAGTGCTTTGTAAAATAAGTAATCTCAAATAAAATAATATTTAATAGTTTAATATACAAATATATTTAGAGTAATTTTGTCATCTTTGCCTTCTCAAGTACACTACATGTCCTATTGGTTTCAGGTCCACTGCCACTGACAACGTGACAGGTGGTGAGCCGCCTTTATGTCCCAACCAACGATATAGTTCGTACATAAGTTTTTGAAAACCCCATTGGTACGAGCCTGCCACCTGGGGATCGAACTCGGGTCTCTTGACTCGACATACCGACCACCCAACCACTCGGCTATCCATACGCATCAATTACAAAATATTACGCACAACATTCTCGCTTCATTGCCTATAACCGTAAAGACGGTGACACACGATAGTCTCGAGTCGCAAATCGCGGCAAATTCGCGCGGTAACTGCTCAATTAAAACCGGTGCACATTAGCAGAATAGTCCCTTAATGAACTTCCTAGGTGCAAACGCTAAATATAATCTGCCGCGGGCGAGTGTCTTTTGCGTGTAGCCAGTGTGGCAGGAGCTTTTTTATAACAAAAACTTTGAGGTGTAATCATGTGGTATAGTTTGATTTGTAATGTTTTATATAGATTTTTAATATTTACCCATTTCATAATATTGGCCACCCGTTAGGGATTGTGCGTCAAAGGTCTCTACAATTTATTCCTTTTAACAATTTATTCTCACACATCTGTGGCCGTCTTAGTGTCCAAGTCACCGATACAATATTACATAGCTAGATTAATATCTAAATATACATCACTCGTGTACAAACAATCATATTCAATTCAATTTCTAATTAAATTTCAGCATACATATATACGTAAGTGCAGGACATGGGCCTCTCACTTGGGGAGGATTTGCCACACTTAGCACAAGGATTGGCGATCACATAACCAGACCATCTTTTCCATGATTATTTTGGTCTGACATTTAAAGATGGTTAACCCGGCATCTATCAGTTGCTATTAGGATATTATAGCGGCTTAGTCGCCACTTATGACACCTACGGGAAGAAAGGGAGTGGCAACATTCGTACACCGTTACCACACGGTCAGTTCATTTCAAATTTCATACGTACATACATAGAGTCCTAAAAATCCTCTGTAGTATTTTTGAATAGTATTTTTGGAGATGGCTATCCCGCCATCTATAGGTAGCATATTGAATTTTTAAGACTTCCTGTAGTTGACCCTTACGGCACAAACGGGAAAATAGTGATGTATTCTAACGCGATAACTTCAAGGCAACAATGACATAGCTTTTAAATAAATAAGCCATTTCCATACAATGCGATCAAGATATTTAGTTATGCAAGTCCGGGAGTCGGGTTGCAAGTAGTTATGCCAAGTACAACAAGGAAGCTGTATTGTGAGCGCGCTCCCGTCATCTGTCTATCACGTGCGGCAGACCTATCTAGGTAAACTGAAATTATATTATGTTATTTGGCTTCGTGTATCGTGATATTTTTTTTCAGGTTTATTTCTTTTTATGAAAATGTCTTTCCAAAAGAATTTCGAAGAAGATGTGAGCATATTGCTTGAAGAGGGGAGGGTCAGGAGTACTCGGATACCTCGACGTGCATGTATGAAGAATATGTTGAATCTGGAAGAAGCGAAAGAGTTGTTTAAGGATTGTGATACTTGGTGATCTGTTTGGCTTCTCCGTCAGGGTTTGTGCATGAAGATAAGTATGAAAATGTGTGAATGATTCATCGGAAAAATATTAAATATTTATAAGTGTTTTTTGGCTGCTCGGTCATGGATGCGTGTTGAATTTACGTTAGTAGTAAGTTAATGAACGATAGCCGAGGGGATGGGTGATCGGAAATTCGAGTCACGAGACTCGATTTCGATCAGAAGGTGGTAGGTTTGTAGCAATGGGTTTTTCAAAAAACTTATGTACTATTTATATCGTTGGCATAAACATAGAGACTGCGACAGGCTTACCACTTGTCACGATTCTTAAAAAAATTCTTCTCTGCAAGGAGTTGATTGTCTAGACCTCTGTATATCAAGTATTGAGAATGGCGCGAAGATAATATTTTAAAAGAAACGACCCACGTTAATTATTAATAATAAGACACCTGATGACGATTGAGTTGCCAGCTGTTAGTGGGCAAAAATATTTACCATTCAGTTCCACTCACACACCTTTCTTTAGTATTCATGGTTTCATAAACATCATACCTTTAACCGAACTTTGCGTTTCTTTACAGAAAACAATCAAGTAATTCTATTGCTTATTACAGACTGAAATACACAATTGCATTTGAACATAAAATATATAAATTTCTGATCGCAACTTTATTCGGACATAATCGTAAAATGCGGAAGACCAATACAGATGAAAATCCTGTCAAAAAATTAGGTTTCAGGTCTCTCCGACAGGAATACAAAAGTACATATTTTTTGAATAAAATTAAACCTTTGCGTTTGTCTTTTTCTGTGTGATCTAAAGGCCAGGTCAAGAGGACCCTAAATCCTCCTTCCTCAGAGAATGTATTAAGGGAATAATGAAAGTGGACGAAGCGAAACATACTTGTTGTAAGGATCGTAGCATGTGCAAAGAAGCGTGACTGTATGTATATATGTATGCTCTGCCTACCCCTACGGGAAAGAGACGTGATTGTATGTATGTATGTATGTATATCTCTTTCTTATTATGTAATAAAATTTGTCACAGGTATAGAATCTGCGACAAATTTTATCCAGGTAAGTCATTCTGGCGTGATTAAGTAATGCCCTTCCATCCATCCACACATTCGCATTTATAGTAGTGGTAGTTTTTTTTTAAATAAACAAATACATATATGCTCTGATCCCAAAGTAAGTGGATAAAGTACTTGTGTTATGGAATCAGAAATAAAGGAGGTATCACAAACACCTAGACTCGAGACGATATAAAAAAAGTAATTTTCCATATTAAAAAAATATAATACACGCACATATTAACTCCCTCCTCAGAACTGGTGACATCTTGAAAACTGATGTCTACGCCACTCGTCAATGGAGGTTGTCATAGATTATTCAATATCAAGTGTAGTTTGTGTGGATGTTTGTTAAGATGAAAGTACACAATATGATGTAATAAAGACGGTTACAGACCTTTCATGTAGTCCCAAAAAATATTTTTGGTGAGTGTTCTTAATTGGAAAGGATATAAGAATAGGGGGTTGGTTGTCTACTCTATTAACTAGCTCATGTATTGTTTTCAATTGTTTTGCTACATGAAGTTTTACCTTCATACAAATATACAGTTTAGGCGCATATTATTACTTCTTTCTTCCACCTATACAAGCTGTGGCGCCATTATACGATTATTAATAAACGGCGCTCATAAAACGCAACCCGCGGGGGTTTCTTCAAGGGCCATTGTTTCCTGCTCATTGTTATGTATTTTTAGACTAGCGTCTTTTAGGTTAATTTCGTTTGTTACTTATCGCAACTCACATTGAGTTGAAATAAATTTTCAAGACATATTTCATCCATATTTCTAGCGACGAGCCATTCACAATAGCCGAGTTGTATGATCGGAATTCGAGTCAAGACACCTGTGTTCGATCTCCAAGAAGTAGGAAAAATTCATTGGTACGTGCCAATGAATTTTTACCAAACTTGGAAAAAAAGACGGGGAAAGACTCACCATCTTTCACGATGTCCCAGAATAATCTCCAGTAAAATGTGGGTCAAAAGGACTAAATTGTCTACATCTCTAGCTAGCCCTGTATTTCGAAATACGAGAAGCAACATTTCATAAATCGTATTTTGAAACTAGCATACGTTATCGGATATTGATTATTTAAAAAAAATCGATTATTTACGCGTTGTATTATTGTATCGCGTTTTCTTTTGTTTTTGTAATTTCACCCATGTAAAGTAGTGTGACCGGCCACGTTCGTCCAGTCACTAGCTATGTTACCATACATCGGAGGAGTCATTGATAAGATTGGCCATATCTTGAAATGGAAAAAATCTTAACGCCATTCCCAATACTTGGGTAGACAGAGGTCTAGATAATTAAGTCTTTTCGATACACTTTCCACCAAAGACATTTTTCGGGACAACGTGACGGGTGTACGAGTCTTGGGGTTCGAACTTGGGTTTCTCAACTCGAATTCCGATTACCTAACCCCCCGGCTATCGTGACTTATTATTTTGAATTGAGCTTCCATCAATACATTTTATGAGTCTCTGAGGAAAAATTGTCAGTTTCTATAATTTGTTAAGTAAAATATAAATAAGACAGTTACACTAGCAACTGAGCTATTTGGTCAATCTATGTACACTTTGAAATCAATTCTCTTCTTGAAGCGTTTGAAGACTTAATGCACTGTTTTCTGAAATGAAAGCTTATAACTATCTTTAAATTTTGATGACCTCTCCGAGTGTCGTAAACTGCATTTTTCTATGAGTCGTCAGCCTTAAGCTCCAGGGTTGAATCCGCGGGCGAATCATTTTAGAAAACCACTTTTCAATGTTGTCTTGTGTCCACACGCGACGTATTTGTGTTACGTTGTTTGTGATTCCATAACACATAGTATCTGTAAGTAAATGGACAACAGTTATAAAATGACATTTTTCATCTTAGACACTTCTGCCCGTTAGCTTTTTTTAAATTTTGGTCTAATATTTGTCTATATGATGATTGCATCCTTCTGATTATTCCATCTTTCGGTAGCCAATTGTATTTTTAAGACTCTTTACCTTAGTTACTTCTGACGAAACCTACCAACTAGACACATTTTCTTAATTAAATCGATATCAAGACAATGTAGGAGATTCAATATATCACTGGATGATCGCATCAAACAATATAATCGATATCCTATGCTCAGATGTTAACCTGTTGAATTAATTGTCGATTAGTCTTCGTTAAACGAGCTTAAGCTGCCTTCGTGCTAATGGGTACAAATAGTGTTGTGACTGCACACCGACTACTGGCTTAAGGCCTGTCAACGTATACAAATTGGGTACGCTATCGAGTCTGCGTACCGAGGATTTGCTAAACAGGTGGTAATGTAGTCAAAGATTGGACGTATTTGTCACGGTTGGCTTAGGTGTTGGCGTGCTCTGTTCACGTCTGCTCTGTGAGGTTGTTTTCGATCCTCGATCTTTTGAAGTTACGTTCGGTAATTTATCGATGTTGTGGCGATTGTTTGTAATTAACCACACTTGATCGCGTTTCTTAGAACGTAGTATAGAACATACTCTTCAGACTAATGTTTAGAATATTTCTTAATACATCACAGTCTTAGGAAATACATACATAGATATCTATAAACAGGAACAAAATCACATTAAAAACACTGATTCGAAAGTAAGTAGCTAAGGCACTTATGTTATGGAATTTGAAACAGCGTAGGTACCACAAACACTACAATAGCCACAATGAAAAAAGTGCTTTTCTCCATAGACCTCAGAGCGACACCATGAAAATCGGGAAATTGTCATTCATCTAATATTAATCGTCGTCTTCGATGAAATAGATATTGAAAACAACCGTATAACTTTATATCTTGTTACATGAGTATTAAAAATTATAACCTCATTACAGTTTTCTACTATGGTGGCTAAAATAAGGCGTCTTTCTTTAAATTAACATACGAAAATAATTTTACAAAATAATTTTCAAGATCTCGCACACAGAACTATGCGTTCCGAAATAGAAAATATTCTTCATGTCATTAACCATCCAGATTATAAATTATTATAACATTTTCAGGTTTGTTCAGCCGCTTTGAGCAAAAAACATGAGCAATTAAACATAGTAATCTTTAAAGATAGCAAGTCAAAGAGTATATAATCACGAAGAAGAATAATATTTTTTTTCAGAGAACTATTCACTATGGATATCTTTGAAACAAATTATTTCCTATTACCGTGGCAACTATGGGGATACAAAATATTTAAACACACTCTTAGCTAAAAGAGTCACGATAGCCGAGTGGCTGGGTGATCGGAATTCTAGTCAAGAGACCCGAGTTCGAACCCCCGGTGGTAGGATCGTATTATTGACCTTCTTCAAAACATATGTACGGTTAATATTTTTGGCTTGGATATAAATACGGAAACAGGCTCACCACCTTCCCCGTGGCAGGTGGTATCCCAAAAAATGTCTTCGGTAAAAGGTGGGTCGAAAGAACGCAGTTGTCTGAACCTCTATCTACCCCAGTATAGTGAAGTCTTACTTGAATAAAAAGTATCGACGTTTTGAATTCGTTTTCGATTAGCAAACGATTAAAAAGAACTACTAGATGGTAACAAAAAGGACAGGTATTTGAAGTCGAGACGGTAGCCAGCGTATTCGTATCCCAATATAGATTGTACACGCAAATAGTTCGTTCCATTAAACCTTTGTGCCATGATGTATTGTTGACGCGGTGACGCCACTGATGTTAATCATCTGAACAGTTGACTCTTTTCATTTTACACGCTACACGATTGTCAACTTGGTTGAATTATTGTCTTGGAAACAATGCATCACTGCGTTAAGGACTTTTATTTATAAATAGTATCTGGATTTGTATTTAGCAGTTGCGTAAGTTGAAAACACATTGACAAGTTATTTATAAATTTATACACATAAACCTCTTCGACCCAACTTTCACCGACAACACTTTTTGAGACAACGTAACATGTGGTGACGTGTGTGGTGTGGTGAACCCGTCGCCATCTTTATGTCCGAGCCACCGATAGATCGTTTCCGAAAACCATTGGTATGCGCCTTGGGGATCGAACTCTGGTCTCTGGACTCGAATCCTGATCACTGTGTCTTAACTGTTAAATAGCGCTAACATATTTTCAAGATAGGGAATTACTTTAGTGTACCTATTTTTAATTGAATCTTTACATTATAGAAGAGTTCAATCATATGCGTTCGATGCCATGTGTCAATACAGAATGCTAATGTTTGCATTATCCCCGTTCGAGGTGTTTGTAGTACCTACGATGTTTCCGAGTCCACAACGCAAGTGCTTTAGCTATTAAGCTAATACAGGGGTATTGGGAATGGCCTGAAGATATTTATATTTATTTTTTTATTTCATCAACAGTTACATGTAGTTCACAGACTAAATATCAATGTGAGTCTATTTACATCAGACGAGTTTCAGCCCCAGCGTCACATCTCAACAGAAATAATAAACCAGATAAAAGGGATTAACTGACGCGTGAAACAGGTTGTTTTAACATCGCTGCGGTTGTCACTAATCTTGACTTCAAATTTATACCGTATTCTTAGGTAACAAGAGTTCTTTCTTAAATGAGAATTGTAAATGAGAATTTACTGAAAATTAACAGCGTATTATTACAAGTATAAAGGTATCGTTGTATAATCTCGTTTTGAGACAACCCTAATGTGTTTGCAGGGTTGTCACACATCGATTTTTAAAAATAAATACATATACATATTTAGGATAGGGACAACATCACATACATTGCTCCGATCCCAATGTAAGATGCTAAAGCACTTGAGGTATGGGTATCGGAAACAACGAAGGCACGACAAATACCTAGACCCGAGAAAATGTAGAAAAAGTATTTTTTCTAGATAAACCCGACCGGGAATCGAACCCGAGACCTCGAGACGGGGACATCTTGAATACCAGTGTTTACGCCACTCGTCCACGGAGGTCATCAAAAAGAATATTGAAAAAAAGACAAAATGATGAAATGTAGACGAAATATTACATAATAACAATGTCCAGGGGATACAGGTTTAAGAAAAATACCATCTACTATCTTCCCGTGGGTGTCGTGCAAGGCGACTAAAGGAAAATTTTATGACTTTCCTTACAATACAATTGGCAACCGATAAATGGCGGGAAAACCATCTTTGAAAATACTAGTCCAAAATTCAGTAGACCGGTGAAAGGCAGCCGCCTTTAAGGTGCGAGGTGTTAGGTACTGCGATCGCCAATCTGCTTGCTAAACGTGGTAGCAAATCTTTCTGTATGGGAGAAGTTTATCTCCTGCAGTGTACTTTTTAGACCGTTATGATTATTATACGGAGAAAATTAAGAAGCCTACATTATTACTATTGTTATTTGTGTGTTTATCTTTGGCACAAGTTCTCTTGAAATATAATAAATATCAATATCGATGGTAAAATCACAGCCCTGTCACACTCAATTTAGATTTGAATCAAGAATTATAGTGGCTCACATGGAAACTGCGTTTGTTTTGTCTTTTACGTATTTCTTAATATATTTACTTTTCTTCACAAACAGTCCCTAACGTGGTAGCCAGAGAGAACAGATCGCTATGTGTCACGATCCTACATACCACATGCGCTTCTTTCGAATTCATCATTTTCATCATCGCAAACCTAGGTACGCAAATCTAGGTATCCGAGTACTCTTGACCCTATCATACTCTTCGAGCAATTTGCTCACATGGTCTTCAAAAATTAGTCCCGGCCTACCGCGACACTTTTAAAATTAATTTTCGCGGTACATATTTTCTTCACCATTCGGTCTTCATTCTTATAAATTTTAGATAAGAACATCTTTCAAACCGTTGATCGGATTTTTGAAAAGTTGCGAATCTCTTTGTTTCGTTTTCGGTTAGAGATGCAGATTTCCACCACAATATGGGAAACATCTTCAATGATTAAAGTTTGCAATATTTAAGTTGAAAAATTAATGAAAATCTATTACAAAGAGAATAACCACGATAATTTTTAAGCTATTAAAAATTCATGATAGTTAAAAATATAAGTCAAAAGCCATGTGATTGGGTGATTGGAATTTGAGTCTAGAGATCCAAGTTTGATCCCCATTTAACCCCAGTGTGGGGGCTCGTACTAATGTGGTTTTATAAGAATGTATGCATGATTCACATCATTGGCTTTGGACATAAAGGCAGCGACAGGCTCATCATCTGTCCCAAAAAATATCTTCGGTGAAAGATGAGTCGAAAGGACCTAAATTCTTCTGAAATGTCCTCTGTCTACCGCGGTATTGGGAATGGTGATATTCATATACGAAAAAGACACTTCTATATTTGAAGTGCCTCTTCAGTGTGTGTTATAAAATTTTATAAATACCAAATTACCGAATGATTTCAATCAAATCAAATCATTTATTCATCGACATAAGAATGTACATTCGATTATCGATAGTCATTTTCCATCTACCATCGTTTCGTAATGAGGTTCCTCTAACGGAGAAGAAACAAGTGAAAGTTACTCCGTAATAAATAATAATTAGCCATTCATATAAATAGTAGAAGGACCGTCATATGTCTTAATTTATTATAACAGCATCTTCTGATATTTTATGGCGTCTAATCGAGCGATATCAGTTCATCTTTCAAGTTAATTACGCTGTAAATGTTTGCAACATAGTAAGGACACGCAATTAGCTAGTGAAGATTGATAATTTAGTGTGGAGGCATAAGAATAACTATTTGGAACGTCTGTAAGTAGTCATTACGTTCACATGGTGACTGAACGATAAAATCACTCTTTAATAGTGCGTTTAACACATAACCATTAGAAATACGCCGAGCAATACAATTTACTTTTTTTTTGCATAACATTTTTTTATTCCAGACATCTTAAACCTACAGCCCATCGCAACTACACAAAATTTCGGCCAGGTCTTTTTCTAGATGAGGATCCTGCCATCTTTTAGTAGAGAATTCCATTTTCAAGTGTGTATGAGGTGTACGATCCTTTTGCCATCCACACAGCAGGAGATTGCTTGGTCACACTGAATTTTCAACAGACTTGAAAATGGAATTCGCTACTGAAAGATGGCAGGATACTCATATAGAAAAAGACCTGGCTTTTGTGTAGTCGCGATGGGCTGCAGGTTTAAGATGTATGGTAATGATATCGCCAATCTGTTTGGCAAACGTAGCGATTATGGTAAACCGTAAGTAAAATGGTACAGTAGACGTTTAAGTCCTCTAGTGGAGTTTTAAAGGCGTGTTATACCCATGATCTGTATACTTTAATCGAAATTCTGACAGACCTTTTTGTATGGACTTTACTGACAGGACACAGCAGTATTTGGGATTAAATCTTGACAGTTACACAATCTAGTTAAAAACATACATACAAAGATAGGGAAAACATCACATACGTTGCTCTGATCCCGAAGTAAGTAGCTTAAGCACTTATTTATGGAATTAGAAACAACGACGGTACCACAAACACCCAGACCCGAGAAAACAGAATAAGTGGTTTTCTACACTGACTTGACCTGGATTTAAACCCGGGGACATCAGAACTGGCGACACACGTTCACGTAGGTCGTCATTAAAGCTATTATATATTTATAATATGTATCTTAACAAAACAACATTTCAGTTAAAGAATATAGTCGAAAGAGATTAAGCAACAAATCTGCATTTACATCTAAAACGTACGCATATCGAAACCAATAAAACTCAGACGATAACCAAAGAATCGAGACGAGCGGCATTAGCGTTAAATGTTGTAGAAATAGTCGATATAAAAATACGTGCGCAGGTAGGTAACGGTGATTGCGGCCGAATTGCGGCGCGCGCGCACCAACAAGAAACACATGGCCAGACTGTTTACGTGTGTACTACGACCTCGTGATCTTGATACTAGGTTGTTTCTTAAGCACCGCTGTTTTGTTTAGTTAGATTTCAACTGTGTTGTGATTACTTGTATTTATGCGAATGCTACACATCTTAAATAAAACGATTTTCGGATTTTATCGCGTTTTTAATTAGTTTTTAACAAACTATTTTTAATACTAATTATTAATAAAACTAGAACAAAACATAGAACAGACACTTAAGAGCACCAAATGCTCTTAAGTGTGGGTTCTATAAAAGTGATGACGTAGTTTATGTCAACAATTCGTTTTCCTAATACAAATTACTTCGTAAAAGTTTAGTGAATTTATTTTAAGAATATAACATTTTGAAAACATTAAAATATCGTATTAATTGCATGTAAGTTAAGGTCATTTTCGTTGTAAGTAGGTATAGATAAGGAAAATACCAACCTTTACATTTTAGTCACAACAGCCGAGTGGTTCGGTGGTCGGAATTTTGTGTCAAGAGACCCGAGTTCGATCCCCTGGCGGCAGGCTCGCCCAATGAGTTTTTTACAAACTTATGTACGAATTATATCGTTGGCTTGGACATTAAGGCGGCGACGGGCTCACCACCTGTAGCGTTGTCCCGAAAATATCTTCGATGGGAGGTGGGTCGAAGGGACTTAATTGTCTAGACTAGACCCCTGTCCACCCCTGTATTGGGAATTGCGTGAAGATATTAATATATATTTTATTTTACTAACCTTTATTTGGCATAGAATATAAAGATATGAATTGTATTGGAGGGAATCGTCGACACAGGTTACATTATAAAGACTCAGATTTTGTATTTCGCCCATAACAATATGATAATATTGTCCACCCGACTTTACAGAAGGAGTATTATTGTTTTATGTTAATTTTTGAGCAAAATTTGTTTGATAGATTCCAACACCTAGATGTTTTTAGTTACGTTATTGTATTACTATTGAATTAACTTAATTTTCGTAAAACGCAATTTTCAATATGAAATGACTTACTGGTGTTATACGCTGTAGTAACCAATTGCAATCACGAGGGCTATTAGCTCGTTTATACCCTTTCTTTTTACCCTACTATCAAAAGAATGTCTACACTCCAAATTAAACTCAGCTGTGATAGTAAGAAATATCAAGATTATCACGCCACCGTATGAATGTCGATCAAGCGCAAACGCATCAAGCATTTCAGTAAGACCAACAGGTAATTTACAACAGAAGCGGGCCCCGGGCGCGATAGCTCCATGTTTATTTTCGATTCTAAATCTATTTATTTTGCTTACAGCTCTCGATGGGCGCGCTGATTAGTTTTTATTATTTTTCTATTTGTACAAGGAATTCACACCTGCGCTATTGAGGTGTGAACGAGACGTTATTTAAAACATTACTCACATTGTTTACTCTATTTTGAAACGTGAAAGATCTCATTCTGTCCGTTCATTTTTCGTTTCGTTCAAATTTCGAACATTAGAGCGGGAAAGTTTATTTTATAGTAGACCGTTAATGGTTCGGATGATGGATCGAAATTTATTCGAATACGAATAAATAAATTTAATGGTTCAGATAAAAATAGCCATGCTATGAATTAATACTAATAATTATATTAAATAATTTGTCATATACTAGGTGATTGACAAAAAAAGTCTAAAAGTTTGTCAATCATTTTCTGACGAATAATTTTTTTTTATTATTATTTTTTAGAAACATTTTACAAAAGTGTAGATTTGAATGATTAAGTGATCGTTTGTAAACTTTTCTCAGAGCTTTATTTAAACTTTTAGTTAAAGCAAAGCTTTTAGTTAATTGAGTTGGTTAAGATAAAACTTGGAACTTGTCCCACCATTAAAAATACGTATACAGTCAATAAGTGAGATATTACTGAAACCAGGATAAAACTGCTACGATACTCCTGTAGGGGTTGCCTGATTTTTTTTAAAGATCTTTTGACTAGAATATATCTGTAAATATTTGATGTAACAACCTTATGATTCCATTCACTCGTTTAAAAAATAAATATAAATCGTACATGGGTTTTGAAGAAATTCATTGCTACGAGCCTACCACCAGGAAATCAAACTAGGGTCTCTTGATTTGAATTCCGATCACTCAACCACTCGTCTATCTTGCGTCTTAGATACGTGTAGATCTAAATTGGTAGAGTGATAATGTGATACTGAATAATCCACAATGTTTGAAGGGTCAGGGACATGTTCGAAGTCACTGCAAAGATTAGAAAGACCATCGCGTACTGATGGTTTCCCATAATCGCCACACAGATTGGCGATCGTAATAATACCTTATACATTTCACATTAGATGTTACATAAAAAAGTCACGATAGCCGAGTTGTTGGGTGGTCGGAATTTCGAGTCGAGAGACCCGAGTTCGATCCCCAGGTGGCAGTACCAATGAGTTTTTCAAAAACTTATGTACGAATTTCATCGTTGGCTTGGACATAAAGGCGGCGACGGGCTCACCACCTGTCACGTTGTCCCGAAAATATCTTCGGTGGAAGGTGGGTCAAAGGGACTTAATTGTCGAGACTTGACCTCTGTCTACCCCTGTATTGGGAATAGCGTGAAGATATATTTTATTTTTATATACATTAGATGTTGTAGACTATCGCCGGCATTCTGAATTTTGTCTGGTATTATTCGAGAGGTCATTCACCATATGAGGGTGCTAAATTGCATTATTCTTTCAAGATCCGAATTTTAGTGATTTTAAAAATAGAAATTCTCTGTCGAAAGTGCAAATCTACATTTTAAATCGAAGCACGATCTAGAGACGTCAGCATACTTTATGGTGAACTATCTGAGATAAATAAGTTTCATCCATTTACTTTTCTCCATCAACCAGAGTTGACTGGTAGAGAATGCCTCAAGGCATGAAGTCCGCTCATTGGAACCCATAGTTCATCAGATGTACAGTAAAGTATAAATAAATAAATAAGAGATGAGAAGAGAAACGAATCTGCTCTTCTTATTCTAACAAGCTGCTGCCTATATCAAGAACACCTTTTGACCCTTTTAATTTGTATCTGCCGTCGCTTGGCGCCAAAACAATACGATCGTTCGGCGGCAATGTAAAAAAAATATCGATTTAGTCCAACAGAGATTTGATTTGACACGTATCATTCACACCTTGGAACTGCGACATCGACGGACGTAGGGTTGCCAAGTTACAAAGTAGCCATACAACATGCGCTATGTTTGTTAGCAGGTACTGCGGGGGGCTGTTCATCTCGGTTCTGAAATTCTTAATTTATTATCCTTTCTATATCCTTACAACCCTTCTGATTTTGTATGTGTACATTACTGTGGGGTTT
The DNA here is from genome assembly GCA_029286605.1 of Sericinus montela. Lineage (NCBI taxonomy): Eukaryota > Metazoa > Arthropoda > Insecta > Lepidoptera > Papilionidae > Sericinus > Sericinus montela. Next base: position 11,185,191 of record JAGSMR010000044.1, read on the forward strand.
GTAATTTCTAATTGCCTATTTTGAAAAAAAAAATTAAGATTTAGTATTTTACTTCTTTCACTTCAAAATAAATTGACTTACTTTTCACTTAATGATTTGCAGTCCCCTTCTCTCCTGTGACTGTATTACGAAACGACTACAATATGAGACCAAAATTAAGCAGACCAGATTTAGAGACCAGCCAGCAGCATCTAAGGTAAAATATCTGGCACTGTGATCGACATCCCGCCAGCCTAACGTGGTGATTACAGTAAACTATCCCGTGCCGTAAAGCCTTGCTATGTCCTGAAGTAGACTGTTAAAAGCCAAAAATTATTTAGGCTAATGCTTTTTAGTTTTATTCTTTATGTTTTTACCATCTTTATCTTCACCAAGGTAGCTCCATCTGCATATGTGTAATGTATGTGAAATTTCCACATACACACACATATATATATATATATATATATATATATATATATATATATATATATATATATATATATATATATATATATATATATATATATATATATATATATATGTATATATATATATATATATATATATATATATATATATATATATATATATATATATATATATATTTTACACCTTTTCTTACATAAATTCCTATTTGTAATTCCGAGACTAAATAAGTTGTGTTTCAACAAATAAATAAGACATCTATGTTGAACATGCTACTTAAAAACAATCACCATTTGTATCTATGTATGTAAAAATATATCCAAATGAATCCACTCAACTGGCAACCCTAGGCGTACGCAGAAGAGAACGTCGGCAACGTAGAACTCGCGTAGCTGTACCGCGACGACAGCGTTAGGTGTCAACGATTTATAGTCTAGGAATTGTTTTGTAAAGGTGAGCGCTAATTTAGCAAGTAATACTGACGTGCGATAGATGTTACAGCGGCTATTGAACAGTGGGGACGCGTACGCTACCCGGGCAGGGCGGAACGGTTTCGAATCCGTTGTAATATTTCAACGGGTCGTTAATAATTGACGGACTTTTGTTGTATTGTTTCTATTCTATGCGATGTATAGTTTGGTTTGTGTGGATGAATACGATTTCGCATACTGAACATGCTTTGGCTTGGGCGCAGAGTCGCGGGAGGGCGGTGCTGAAACAGTAGATCAATATTTATTTTAAGCTTTGCGATCGTTTAGCTCTGTGAGAACTTTGTTGTGTAATATCATTGTAACATTGTATAGATATTTCTTCTCGACATTCCCAATACAGAGTTAAACAACTAACTCTGTAGTGGACGAGGTGCTGCAGGAAAATGGTGACTTTTCCTGCCCAATACAGGGATAGACAGAGGTCTAATCTAGACAATTAAGTCCCTTTGACCCACCTTCTACCGAAGATAATTTCGGGACAACGTGACAGGTGGTGAGCCCGTCGCCGTCTTTATATCCAAGCCATCGATATAACCCGCTAGGTATACGTCACGTCTCCTCCGCTAGTGAGTGCTGTCGGTAATCATATACACTTATGTTATTAGAACATAACTATATCAAATCTATATAAAGTCTGATATCGAATAAGAATGTCGATAGCGCGATGTAAGATGTCAATGTGTGTCCTGAATCCGCCACTAGCGAGCATCTTATGTAGAGGCATATATGTCGTAATTTTTTGGGACCACGTGATATGTCGTCTCGACGTCTTATGTCCAAGCCAACGACGTAAGTCGTACATATATTTTGTGAAACCCATTGATACCCATCTGCCTGGGGATCGAACAAGGTTTTCTCGAATTCTGATCACCCAACCAATCAACTATCATGACTATATACGTGAAGCCTGTCCATGCATATTTAGAACTGTTCTTAGCGTAGATACTACTAATCCTAAAATAGTTATCTATTTTGTGTACGTCATTACAAAGAGATGATGGAATAAGTGTACGTTGATCAGCGATTTTAAACGCAAAAATTGTACAACTCTACGCGTTCCGAACAATGATTTCGATGACATTTTATTAGACCAATTTCGCGCTCCATTCCACTTTTATCAGAAAAATAATATGAATCGTTCTTACAATCCAGGCCAGCTGCGTAATATTATTTTTAAAATAAGCACGTTTGTTTTTGATTGAGGAAAGCCAAAGGTATTCAAAACATTCATTGAATGGCATATGTTACCTGGTCCTAGTAACAGAAGAAGTACTGGAATTAGAAGTACGTATAAGGTAACATACTATCTTTTTTGGATGCGAAACTGTACAATATAATTTTATAATAATATTTTTTTTCATATAAGTATGGCCGGTAAAATTTTAAAGCTGGACATATTATGCTACTCCTCGAAAGGATTTGCCGTAATTGCCATAACTTGGTAATTCGATTGGCGATTATAGAACCAGATACCTTGCAGTGTAGACACTGCTGTAATGACCACTGTCGTTATTTTCGAAGCGTGGTGATTATGGCAAACTCTCTCTACGGGGGACTTACAGTTACTTACGTTATGCATGGATACGAAATGGAATATACCTCTCCTGGGTCGCCAGAGAAAACAGATTGAAAAGACTCCCTACAGTCCATTTTGATTGCTATCTCATTCATATATTTTATTTCATATAAGCACATCGTATTAAGATAATTTTTATATAATATAGCAGTAATATTTTCGGAAAATAATATTAGAATTTATTTTTAATAAGTACGCCATTATTATATTTTTAAAATTTTACAAGAGGAATTCATGCAGTTAAGATAAAAATAGGTGATATGTTTTCAATCTTGTTAGACTTAATATTTGTGATAAACATTTGATAATGCCATTAGGACGAAACCGGTCAGGTATTTGATTGCTATTGCAATAATTTTATAGTGAAATAAATAAAAGTAAATTTGAATTTATTTAAATTCTTTTTCTTTTTTACATAGCGTCTGGCTGTTATATGGCCAATGATAATCAAATAGTAAATACTGTCCAGTATCGACTTGAATATCCTTGCGAGAAATTCTCTTAAGTCATGGATTTCCTTAGTCAGCAAGTTAGTCTCAGCCTGCCTCTTTTAAATTTCACTGTAAATAAAACCTTAAAACCAAAAGCAAAGTTAGTTACAAATTATAATTGCGCCGCCTCCATGCTTCTGATGTAATTACACGGTCTTCCCTCCGACGCTTATCTCCAAAGGACTTTTCCATTTACATCACCTAACTTCACGTTTATCAGGTGAAACTTTCGTCGGGGCCAAATTGAAAATTTTACGACGCCGAACCTCTTGCGCGAATTAATTGTGTTATCAAATATTAATGCGCTATCTTGGCCAGTTTTAATTGCCGCGTTGGAGAAGTTTTGGTATTTTCGTGTTGAAACACTCAAGAAAGCCCCTGTTAATTTTATTTGGATTATTTCTAAAGCAACTCTTTGAAACGTATATTTTTATGAATAAACATTATCGGAATTCATTAGTATTATTATTTTTTGCTTATTCGATATTTAAGAAATTTTTAGTTACCACAAAATATTCAGGTAATAAATAGCACGGAACAGTTTCCCACTAAATGCGTATGAAAATTTATATGTTATTAACATAAAAAATATAAATCTTTTTTAATTTTTCTCTATCTATCAGTTTACTCCGGCTAATCTCTAAAACGGCTGGACAGATTTTAACGGGAATTTCAGTGGCAGATAACTGATGTTATAAAAAAGAAACAAAACTATATTAATATTTACAATACTTATTAACTAAAAAATACTACAATCGTAGAGCCCTACTCCTCGTGGTACTTTCCCGGTCGAGCCGGCCCATTCATGCAACAACAAAAGCCTAGACTAGACCTCTGTCTACCCCTGTATTGGGAAATGCGTGAAGATATTTATTTATTTATAAATATTACCCATTCGTTCATTTTTAACTTTGAAATTTTATGATAAATTGAATTGGCCCGACAGCGTAGTTGGGATACAGCCTTCGAAGCTAAAGGTTGCGGCTTCGAGTCACGCGCGAGTCATGAATTCTTATATTTATATATAAATATTTATGTTGATAAAAATATATCTACGTAAGTATTATTTATACCGTTCGCTTGTACACTAAGACGGCGATCAGCTTACCACCTGTCACGTTATCAAATAAGCTTCAGTGTAAGATGAATAGACGTGATTTCATAGTCTAGACCCGCGTCTACCCCAGTTCTGAGAAACGGCGTGAAACTAGTTAAGATCTCATTAATAATTTAATGGTTAACGTTCAAATATTTTGAGGGCTGTAACTCAAAATAATTTTACAGGTTATAAACTGAAATAAGTTCGACGTTATTCCTACAAACACATGCCATAACTGACAAATAATTAACTGCAGCTGTATAATTAATTGCCTGTTATAAATTTTGCACGTAAATCAATTATGTTTTATGACACGTCCAGGAAGGTGGTTGGCCGTTTAGGTTTTGTAAGACCATAAACCAGAGTGTATAATGCACTTCTAATAGATTAGAATTTATCTACTAGACTCTTGGTAATAGTAAAATATATGTATCCAGAACTGAATTAGAAATATTGATTTATATCTTCACGCGTTTCCACTACTTTGATCACTGGTACACAAAATTAAGTTCTTTTTTTTAAATTAAATTATATTTATTTGCAAGAATAAGGTTTAACAACAGATCTTACACATTATATTAAGGTACACTTATTTTGCCTTGTCGTGCGAAATGATTCTAAGCAATACATCAATTTGAAATATTAACATCTAAATTGAAATTCATTTTTATAATTTCCCAATGTGTACCGTGTGGTAACGGTGTAAGATTATTGCCACTCCTTTTCTTCCCGTGGGTGTCGTAAGAGGCGACAAAAGGAAACAGACTTGAATATCGTTTTAGCAACCGCAAGATGGCGCTACATCCTTCTCTAAATATATCACACCAAAATAATGGCTAACACCAAAATATGGCTAAGAGATGGGATGCGTCTGAGATGCGCGTGGTCTGTTACTGCGATTGCCAAACCGCCTGCCAAGCGTGGCGATTATGGCAAATCCTCCCTATGGGAGATGCCTATGTCCTGCGGTGGACTTTAATAGGCCGTTAGGTATGTATGTATGTAATTTCCCAATAATGTTGTTAAATATTAGTTCTGGTAAATTCATTCCATTGAAATGTCATAATATTAACTAATTAAAAAACGTACATTAAAAAAGTAATCCATAGTCTAAAATACTAACGTCAAAAAAAAAATATTAGACTAAACTAAATATTGAATCCAAGTTTCACTGAATGGTAGGGAATCTGTCGCCATCTTAGTGTCCAAATCAACGGATGACGTACATAAGAGTCGAAAAAACTCATTGGTATGAGCCTCTCGGGGATCGAACCCAGGTCTCCTGATTCATTTGACATGATTTCTTTTTCCTTCATTACAGATTTATCTATTCACTACGAAATAATATAAATTACACATTTTAAAACAAAAATCGAAATTCAGAGGATTTCAAATTTGGAATCAATCAGACCTGTATAAGTAAAATATATCTCATCATCGAATAGAAAAGATCAATTCTTAAGCGGCCGAACAGGTTTTATAATTTTAACACTTAATCAAACAAAAATATTTAATTAATGGGAAATAAAAAAAAATACAGTAATTTTTTGTACTGTGTCTTTAATTTAATAACAATATGTCCAGCATGATTTGCATGCTTTAAAATTAAACAAAGATTGTACTTTTCAAAGTGTTTAAAAACAACAACATCTCTTCAACCGTGTGATGTATACATCGGTTTTAAAGTTCTGTGGAACGGTTCTGCGGAAATGTGATATTGTTCTTATCTTCGTAGCAATTTATTAAAAAGAAAAACAGATTTCAGATCACACAATCGTAGATCATATCACAGTTTCAAACACTTACTTAGCTATGCCTCATTTTGCGTACAATTTAAAAAATACACACAATTCGAACCACTTCTGATACTTATAACCAGGTGCAAACAAAGCACGTTTATTATAGCACCGGAATCCCGGGAACACTCGAACATAACACCCCTTTAAAACAATATTAAAGCCGCGCGAGTAAAACGGGAATAAGTCATGTTATTTTAAAATCGGTACCTTCCAATTAGGGTAGGGTTTGCAGAAACACGGCTGGCTGTACAGGCAGAAATACAAATAAAGATGTTAAATTTAGAGCCGTGCGGTTTGAGCACCTGGCGCCGAGAGCCGGCACGTGGCCGTTTTTGTGTTTGACTGTACTTAATATATAACATGGAGCTGCAACAATAGCATAAGCTACTGCAGCTATGTTTAAGAATGTTTTTCAAAGGTATATCTATAAATTAGCCGAGTGGTTGGATTGTCGAAATTTCGAGTCAAGAGACCCGAGTTCGATCCCCGATGGCAGCCTCGTACCGATGGGTTTTTTCTCTAACTTATGTACGAAATTATCGTTGGCTTGGACATATGCCGACGGGCTCACCACCTGTCACGTTGTCCCGAAAATATCTTCGGTGGAAGGTGGGTCGAAGAGACTTAATTGTCTAGATTAGACCTCCATCTACCCCTGTATTGGTAATTGCGTGAAGATATTCATTAATTTTTATTTTTATTTTATATTTTATTTTATTTTTAATTTTTTTAATTTTATATCTATAAATACATACATAGATAGGGGATATCACATACATTGCTCTGATCGCAAAGCAAGAACCTTAAGCATTTGTGTTATGGAATCACAAACAACGAAGGTACCACAAATCCCAGATCTGATTTCTACATTGACCCGACAGGGAATCGAACTCGGGAGACCCTTCCCTATTCCGTACTCGTACCGTACCGTATTCGTCACTCGTCCACGGAGATAGTCGGTGTAATATTCTATCGTAGTGTAGTGTATCAAACCGGGCAAAAGATTTCTCTTAAAATTAAAGAAAAACGAAGAGAGATTTACTAGCACAGTGTAAAGACAACACACAAAATATAAAATAAATGAAACCAAATAAATAAAACTAAAATTGATACCAAAGCTTCAATAGCCTAACGGTTCAGGGTGCGGACTGCAAAACGTAACGTCGCAAGTTTGGTTCCGCAATTCGACTATTGTCGTAATCGACTGACAAAAGCTTTGAAGCTTAGTTTGAATGGATATTTGCCATCGATAATACTATTTTTAATAGTCACTGAACATAGCAATAAAGAAAAAAATCACGTCATTCCATTACAGTGGTAGACAGAGGACTAGACAATATAGTCCTTTACCAACACTTCACCGCAGTTAATTTGAGAATACGTGACAGGCGGAGAGCCTGTTTCAAGCCAACGACATAAATTGTATATAAGTTACGAAAAAAAATCTCATTGTTACGAGCCCACTTCCTACGAATTGAACTTGGGTGTCTTGATTAGAATTCCGATCACCCAACCACTCTAATGTAACCTAATATCGTGACTGTATATTGTAACCCTTTATTACAATGCGTGAAGATAGAAAATACACAGCAATCTGTAACATTAAACAACATTTAAAATAAGCGTAAAAACATCTCTATATGATTGTCCCATCGGTGTATTGCTCCTAAATACCTCCAGTGTATTTATTCCGGTACTTTTACCGGGAACCTGCCGGCCGCGCCGCTCGACTAACTTCTTTCAAAGTGCCTTTCGGAAGCGCACCGGTGAACTCGGCTACAGCTGTTATTATTTGCAGATCCAATTGCTGGATTGTTTTTATTTGTGCGACTGTACATTTCTTTGTTCTGCGGACGCTTCGGAGGGCGGATTTTTTTTTCGGAGTGTTGAAAATCATGAAATTCATTTGTCTTTATGATGGTTCCGCACCTAACACTTATATTTTTATACCCGACAGAATAACAGCGCTTTAGTTGTGGAAGCATGTCTACAGAATTGGATTTAGTCTGCATTTCTTTGGCATAACTAATTCTACATTTACGATTTTTGTTTTAGTTAAGTTAGGACACAGTCACAGAAATCATTTTTATTTAAACCGTAAATAAAAATGATTTCTGTGAAGGATTCTGTGGAATTTAAGTCGAAAGGGCTTAATTGTTTAGACCATTTTCTATCTCAGTCATTCTCCACGAATATGCGTGAATGTATTTATTTGCTTATTACTTTTGCTGCTTTATGGTCGAGCAAAGGACAGAACTTTTAAGAAAGAAAATTTAAAAAAAACCGAACCGAACCGAACCGAAATTATTAATTTCATCCTCGAGAAGCGACACAGGGCGTCACCATAATAAATTGGGGAACGTAGAGGGCAAAGGGAGGAGCTAGCGGTAACCTTACTCTCTGGACAAAAAGGAGAATCGACACCGAGTCTATCCAGCTGTCGATTAACATTCCTCCGTTTCAATCGTAATATATATTCATAGCGGCAATAGCCTAATGGTTTAGGGTGCGGACTGCGAAACATGACGTCGCAGGTTCGGGCCCCGCCATTCGACTATTGGCGTAAACCAACTCCAGGCACAAGCATTGCAGCTTAATTGGAGTGGTTAACAGGAATACAAGTAATGTTAGTCGGCAATGCTAGTATTCTTTTTAAAATAAAAAAAATATATCTTCCCAAACCAGGGTAGACAGAGGTCTCGACAATTAAGTCACTTCGACACCTTTCAACCGAAGATTTTTTTCGGACAACGTGATCGCACCAGCCAAAGATAAAAATCTTATATAAGTTTTGAAAAAATCATTGGTATTGGTACACGCGCCTTTGGGGATCGAACTCGGATCTCGTGACTCGAATTCTGATCACTCAACCACTCGGCTATCGTGACTGTGCAATCCTATCGTGCTAAACCGTATAGCCGGTACCTGGTTATAAATCATACAAAGCAAGAAAAATCTAGCACAAAGCTGGCGTTAGTTTACGTGATCAGACGGCTGGTATCTTAATTCATTGACTTCCGTGGACGATTAACGTATAATCCGGTGTTCATGATGTTAAAAACAATGAGGTTAGATTCGATTCCCGCACCGATCAAATTAGAACACAATGTTTCAATGTTTTCTAGGGTCTGGTTGTTTGCGATACCTTCATTGTTTCTGGCCTATGGAGTCAGAAACGACAGAAATGCTTAAGCTACTTACTTTGTGATTAGAGCAGTGTATGTGATGTTGTTTCTATATATCTATGTATTTATTAGTTGTGTATATACAATATGATATGCGTTTTTGAAATCCATAATAATAAAATACAAAATATTGTAGAACTGAACAATATAAACGCAGCTTAACCTTTAAAATGTTTGAATAATCCAATATTCGATACAATAATAACAGCTTGTGCAAAACAAATTATTATACACATCGGAAGATATGGAGTTTTATTGAACCTATGCTGGCGGGCAGCCAAACTCCGGTGGCCGCGACACTGGCAGAACAGGTATCTGCTATTACTGCGTGGAGCGTTCATGTGGGCAAGTTTATTAGCACCAGTAGTTTGTAATTAGTAAGCAAGTCACAAAAGTGACTTGGATTTCGAATCAAGTTTCTCCTGTTTGATCCTCAGGCGGAAGGGTCGTAACAAAGACCTTTGTCAAGTAGTAAGCCATAATAGTAAGCCGGTGACAGGTTCATCTCCTGTTACCTCGTCTCCTATTAGTCTAAATAATGGTAAGCAATCTTAAACTGCCACCCTTAAACACCTGCAAGCAACTTCAAACGAAAAAAGATTATAGATGCGTTCTTACACAGTACAAAGAAGAAGTTCTACATTCCCGTAATTTCACTGTCTCTTCAAACCGTTCAAGTCAGGATACGACAGTGTTTACAGTGCTACTTGGTGGTAGAAATATGTGACAGTAGAAGACTCTGACTGAAAAAAGAATGAGTTATTGGGGAGATATGGGTCGAAAGGACAAAAATATCAATAACCCTGTTTTGAGTAGTCTATACCACCGATACGCTATCTTTTATTTGATAGAAATGTATCTGGCGTTAGTTTACGATAGGTAGAATTCAAGATTCAAACATGTGTCGCCATATTTCTTAAATATTCATAGCATTATCAAAACTGCCTGTAAAAGTCCACTACAGGGTACTACACTATACGGTATAACTTGCCATAATCCCCACGGTTGGCTAGATTGGCGATTGCAGTACCAGAAAACTTGCACCTTGGTTGTCGCTGACCATTGCTATGTTTACTATGAAGTACTATATGTGATTCAAATCATAATTAACCCATCTATCGATAGATAATCACATCTTCAAGGGTTTTTCCTTAGTGACCTCTTAAGAGACCCATGAGAAGTAAGAGGGTGGTATATTCATACGTTAATACGAGGGAAAAAAATTTATTCATCATCTGTACTACATTCAATAATCGTAATACTATTGCATTACGTTTTACTTAATATACTCTACCTCCGAGAGACCCAGGTTTCTTTTGCCTCATAACTAAGTTGATTCCAGCACTGAATGTATGGCCATTGAATTTGTTCCCAGCAGATTTTGAGTTGTGCCTGACCGAATCGAAATTGCGTTCTATCTTGACTAAAAGGTTCCCCAGGCATACAATTTTATTTACCTCTTCTACACATTCCTGATTTACCCATATTCACAACATTCGTTCTATCTTCATCCTTCATTTTAAACAAGAGGAAAATGATTTTATCATTCCATCGTATATACGAGGGAGATTTTATTGTATCTATCCGACTGCTTAGTTAGTAATGATTTTGGTATTGAAGCTAAGGGTTGAATCCTGCTTGAGAAAGCTTTTGTGAGATAAGTATGAATGTTTTTATTCGAGTTATGGCTGTTTTTAAAAATATTTATCTGTCCTTTACACTATGACGTTGACATGCTTACCTTCTGTCACGTCCTTCTAAATATGCTTCGATGAAATGTCCAAGGAACTAAATTTTCTGGCCCTCTACCTACGGCATACGGAATGTCAGAAGTTTTGCGAGGGTAATATTATAAATACAATTGTAATTTATATGTTGATGACTCATCTGCTCACAAATTTCGAACATGTGTACACATAGAGCTTTTAATTTATTCACAGCTCACCTCCTCGGAGCTGTGTAAATCCAATCAGCATAAATTCAATCCCACGCACACGGGAGCCGGGCAGCAGCGACAGATGCCGTGTAATTGTTCTTGTGACAATTTTTTTTGTTGCCCACCCCCTAATGTTATAGTACGTTGATCGAATCTGTTTAAAACCCGCTTGGAAAGTACGGAGAAGGCTAAGTGAGAAATTATACCACATTCTGTGTGTACAAGATTTTTTAAAAGAAAGTCACGATAGCGATTCCCAATAATCTTTTTGCCATTCCCAAAACAGGCAGACACAGGTCTAGAAAATTACGTACTTTTGAGTCACATTGCACCGTAAACATTTTTGAGACAATGTGATAGGTGGTGAGCCCTTCTTCATGTCCAAGCCAATCGTACATAATTTTATGCAAAAATCATAGGTACAAAGCTGCCCCCTGGGGATCGAATTGGATCTCTTGTCACAAAATTCCGACCACCTAACCACTGAGCTATCGTGACTTATCATGACTTATTAATTCGTTATATTACATTTAAATCTGAGTTTACCGTAGAAACTACAAAATCAAAATGTATATAGAAAGAACATGTTTTTTTCCAAAAATATACCTCTGATTTAATAACTCTGACTTAGTAAAAAGCCGCATCAAATCTGTCCATTTTTGGTAGCTACGATAGCATTGATAGACACACATATAAGTGTGGAATGAAAAAACAAAAATGGATATATAACATAACTCGTTAAATTTGTAACATAACTTTTGTACTTCGCAGGTTTAAAAAAAAGGAAAGGTGAACAAATCAAGCTATGGTGCCATTAACCCGTTAAGTTACGTAACGTTACGCTTTAATGTTACGCTTTAGATAAGTTATATTCATAATATATAAACTTTTTTTTAATATTCAAAATGTGAATGGAAGAAAGCTTATACTAAAAACCCATTCCATACTCTGCAGCATCCAATTCCCCATTACCCAACGCAGGGGAGCAGTGTACTCAGGTGTCGAATCGCGATTCTGCGATAGGTATGTGCACGTTGGCCCTTCACTTAGACATACGCTACATAAAACTGCACCCTTAATTTTTTGGTTCGAACTTGATATTTCATTTTTAATACGTTTCATATAACCTGACCATCGAGGTTGTAGGGAGCCTGCCTTCTGAGCTGTGGGTTTTTGGTTCGAATTAGACTTGAGTCATAGATGTTTATTTGTTTATGAGAATATTTATGCCTGTTATTAGACATATTGTATACGAATGTATCGTACCGATTCTGTTGCCGTTAAAAGAAAGGAGGGTCCAAAACTAAAGATGGCGACAAGTTTATAAAACATTGTAGACATGTACATATATCATCACGAAATTTACCGTACTGGGGTAGACGAAGACATTAAGACATTTAAGTGGTTTCGAGCCACCTATCACCGAGCCCATTGGAGGGGACAATGTGAACCCATTATACTCACATACATTTTCACAGATTAATATTGATATGTTCAATTAAATACCCACTACACGAGTTCAAACATTCCTATACGTAACTCAAATGATTGCCGCTAACGGGATTCGAACCCGCAACCTTTAGCTTTATAGGCAGGGTCACTGAAAACTTCGCCAATTGGTCATCGTCTATTGGATTCTTCTTTTTTTTTCATTACAGCCTATCAAGGTTCCTCTGCTGAACATATGCCTTCCCTAGTATTCAGCACAAAGAATGTTCCTCAGCCACGTGCATCCATCGACTTCCTGCAACATTTTGCAAGACGTCACTCTATCTTGTGGGGGTCGTCCTGCACTACGTTTGCCTAAACGAGGTTGCCATTCGAGAACCTTTTTTCCCCAACGCTTATCAGTTAACTATTGGTTTATTCGTAAGAAATCGAAATAGAGATTGATCATCAATCTCTAATTAAATAAAATCCAAAAAAATTGCAACTTACAAAAATTTCACATCAATTATTCGAATGTCCTTTTGTATTATATAGGGTGGACGGTCCATAGTAGGGATACATCGCCCTTCGCGGCCTGCTCCCCCCATCATCCTCAACTCTTTGATGTGGCTTCCGTGACCGTGAAAATGTAACGCCGATTTCTTGCCATGCAATTAACGGATCCGTAATTGCGTTCAAATTGATGCCTTTTGTGGCTCTCCGATGCAATTGGGAACGTATATCGAACTGGGAAAACTTGCGGGAATGAATGAAATGATACACCACATGTAGATATTTATTTTTTAATATCGGATATTTTGTAACATCTATACAAATAAAGGAAATAATTTCTCTACATAGGATTACTCTCTCATAGGATGTATGTATGGTATTAGGTTGGTAGATCGGTATTCGAGTCAAGGGACCCTACTTCGATCTTTAATTAGTAGTTACTGAGACTGATAAATATGTATATATAAATTTAAATAATATTATATTACTTCATTTAAAAAAATTATTATCATTTGTTACAGAACTTATGGCCGGACTAGATAGTTAAAACGGGCTCGATTCTAAGTTTGATTGTTACCTACATAAATTTAACACTATCTTAATCATGGGATACACAATATAGAGGTAGACAGAGGTCTTGGCAATAAAGTCGATACCTTACGTACGATATAAATTGTACATAAATTTTGCAAAAAAACCATTGGTACGAGCCTACCACCTGAGGAACCGGGTTCTCTTAACTCGAAATTCCGACCACTCAACCACTCGGTTATCGTGACTTAATCTACCTATAGTCTCGAATCATACAGACTCGACACAAACCATGCATAAAGTCTAAGAAACGATAAGCATTAGTGTTGAACTATGCGTGGACATAACACGATCCGTAAACCGCAGAGTGCGCTGGCTTCGTAATTACCGCATCAATTAATCAAGCGAGCAAGTGTGGCCCGCGTCCGCGCGCCTAATTAGCGCTTCCAGGAACGTGCCGCCCTAATATATGCCCTAGGTAATGAGTTACCGATGTTCTTGATGCTGGAGACCGTCTAAGATCTGCTGCTAAGTTATGCGAGCTTAGTATTTATGGATTGTTTTTGAAGTATCTTCACGCAATAACCAATACAGGGGTAGACAGAGGTTTAGTCTACACTATTAAGTCCATTTGACCCACCTTCCGCCGAAGATATTTTTCGGGACCTCGTGAAAGGTGGTAGGCCCGTTATAATTCGTACATAAGTTTTTGAACAACCCATTGGTACGAGCCTGTCACTTGGGCATCGAACTCGAGTCTCTTGACTCGAAATTCCGACACAACAAGTGAACAGCCTATCAAAAGTCCACTTCTGAATATAGCCCCCCCCCCCCCCCCAAACTATATATAATAAAATAAATATATACGCCATTTACACTGTTTGCCACAGAGGTCGCCATCATCATCATCAAGTTTATAAAAAAACCCATTGGTACGTGCTTGCCACCTGGTGATCGAACTCGGGTTTCTTGATAAATTCCGATCACCCAACCGCTCGGCTAGAAATGTTTTAAGAACTTTTACTTATAAATGTTAGTCGGTTTTCGTGGACAAGTTGTGTATACGCCAGTTAACATAGCGTTGCCAAGTACCTACACTTGCCAACGCTTTCAGAGGTTGCTCTGAGGTCTGATGAGAATGAAGTCTTTTCAAGTCACTTTTACCGAAGCTGATACCAGACAGCTTCACAGGTGTTGAGTCTTTCGCCGTCTTAGTCTCCAGGATACGTGGATTCATGTAAAAGAGCCTCTTACCTTACCTGGTCCACCTTCGTGAACCAGTGGCGATTCCGGGAGGTCCCGGAATCAAGTCTGGGTGTTTGGGGTACATTCGTGGTTCTCGATTTCACAACACAAGTGCTTTTATTACTAACTTTGGGGTGCATGCAATGTATGCGATGTTATCCCTATCTATGTAAGTGTTCATTTGATTGAAGAATCAAAACATAGATTGTTTATCTCGTTTGGAATGTTTTACATCGCTTACACGAGTGTGATGCTCTGAACGACACATCTGAAGGTTGTTTAAAAAATACACCCTCACGCTATTTATTAGGAATGACTGAGGTAGGTAGAGGTACAATTAAATCTTTTTACCGAATCATTTTTTGGGTCAACGTGACAGACGTTGAGCCCGTCGCCGTATTTATGTCGAAGCTAACGATATAGATCTTACATAAGTTTTCAAAACCCATTGCCACTACCCTAGGTGTAACCCTCTACCACCTGGGGATCGAACTCGGGTCTCTTGACTACAATTCCGATCACCCAACCACTCAGCAATCTACTTTTAGTCACTTTTCGATGACTTCATCTTCTTCTCTTCTTTTTCTTTACATACTAACAAGAGTCCACTGCTAGGCTAGGACTCTCCCAATGCTTTTCATAAAGAACGTATCCCAGCCTGCATCCGTCGACTTCCCGTAACAATTTGCAACTCGTCACTCCATCTCGCGGGGCGTTGTCCCACAATTCGTTTGTCTATACAAGGTTACCAACGGTTATCAGTTCGTCAAGCTACGTGGTCGGCCCATTGTGACTTCATTGCGCTGATGCTTACGACTATGTGAGTTACCTTAGTTCTGCTGCAGACCTGCTGCTGTTTTAGTCATCGTGGATGATTTTATAGAGGCTATATACCTAAGAAAGAAGAGGAGGTTGTCACTTTAGATAAATTTGTCCCCAATGGTTGTAATTTCTACAAGTTTTCACATGTAATTACGGTACCTATTCTTAAATTAGGGACAGCTCCCATTTAGCAAGGACATTGTAATTTCGCAAGCGGTCGTTGGCTAATTTAGAAATACCAAAACGATACGAAGGCATGCCGCGAAGACGAATAGCTCCCCGTGTGCTCGCAAAATGGATTCCAACGTCTAATTAGAGTAACGGATAGTTTGTGAGCGGGATTAATAGGTGTATCTCTGTAACAATGGTAAGGTATGTGTTCCACGAAACTGTCCGGTGATTTTAGATTGCGCTGTGAAAACTTAGGTGGGCCTGTACTGTAGGTGCATCATTTATCATTTCCCTAACGCTTTCAGTTTCTTATTTATATCATTCTTAAATGTAGTAGGTAAGTTTCTGAAAAATAAAACTAAAGATATCAAACCACAGAATGGTTAAGGATAAATACTATATGTCTATGGGGGACCGCAGTCTAATGCCAAATCTCATTACCTCTTACCTAGTATGTATCGCAAACCAACGTATAGTCTAGACACAACTAGATTGTGCTTTACAAAGCGATTACAGCAATAACAACATTAAAATGGTAATGAAACGACCGCTCACAGACTCTTTGGGGTATTAGACAATTACAACTAAATACAAACTTTGGATCTTAATAAAAACGATTAAATGCAGCGTTGAAACAGTTTCGACCTTATCGCTAAAAGCATAGAGATTGACATTAGTATACCAGATTTTAATGATGGCAAATCCACACTGGTACTAACTTGTGTTGTTGTAAAAACGATACGTTCGACGAAAACGGTTTTTGTTTGAGATAAAATCACAATACGCGACACCCTGTACTAGGAATGATTTATGTATTATTTATTGGTAAGGGTCCGAAGTTATCGTCTATATGGGCAACGAATGATCGAGAGATGAAATTGAGAATATGTCAATACATTTATTAAAGAATTTTGATCTTAAAAATATCTTCACGTCATCCGCAATACAGGGGTGGATAGAAGTCCGGACAATTAAATCCTTTCGACCCGTCTTACACCGAAGACAATTTCGTACATACATAATTCATAATTTCATGTAGATACATAATTTCTTACATTGGACATCGTGACATGCGGTTGAATTTGTCGCCGTTTTTATGTCCAAGCCAACGATATTAATCGTACATAAGTTTTGAAAAAATCTCATTGGTACGAGCCTACCCACCTGGGGATCCACCCAAACACTCGACTATTGTGCCTTTTTAAGAATTTTGTTCTTAATTTTATTTTTTACGTATTCACAGCGGCAACAATTCACCGCAGGACATAAACCTCCCCCGTAAGGCTCACCATTGCCGTGCTTGGCAAAGGCGTTGGCAATTATAATATATATAATTAATAATAATTGCCAACGCCTTTGCCAAGCACGGTAATGGTGACCAAATACGGGGCCAATACGGGGACACAAAAATGTAGACAAACGTCGAAATAATTTAGTCGTTTCGATTATTCACTGCAGGTTATTTGGGACAACGCGACAGGCGGTGAGTCCATCGCCGCCTTAGTTTCAGTAGTTAGAGTAATACAAAAATGCAATGTAATGAAACTTACATTAATCTATATTACGCCAACTTATGTAAAGCTTATTCGTTTAAAGGAACCAAAACTTATCTAACCTATATTATATCTTCGTGCATTGTGTTATTGTTCATTTTACTTTACACATAAAGCTAAGACCACGTCTCATTTGGTCAAAGAGCTCATCAATCAAATTGGACATTGATGGAGGTGGTATAATCTAGTTTGTCGACTGTCTGTCGTTCAACACCTTTTCTGATCGGTGACTAATTCGACATCAGGTGTTTATCGATAATCTCATACTGGATAGTTATGTAGGGAGGAGGTTTCTATTGAGTAAATGAGTTATTACGAATTTTATTCCTACAAGAGTTTACGCATGAATGAAAATAATATCAACCCATTTCGTCTTGCGACCATCGTAACAAGTAACTAACTTATATGTGTATGGGGGACAACACTTGACCACGGAGGACGTATAAGCGTCACCATCACCATCGCAGTATATTTGAAGCCCATTGCTGAACATAGGCCTCCTCACAAGAACATACAGCAAAATAGAACGATCCTATGCCATATGTATCTATCGACTCGTTCAGATCGCGTGGGGTCGTTCTATATTGCGTTTAGATGAAACAAGGCTGCCACTGGAGGAACTTTCCTCCCCAACTATTGTCTATTTTACAAACTATCTGGCCGGCTTGTTACACTTCAGTATACTGATAACTATGTACCCTGTTTCTGCTGCAGATGTGTGCGATCCGGATTATATCACACAGAGACATACCTAGCTTTTCATAGGCTGACTGAAGAAACCTGAGCTTTTTCAATCGGCTATGCTCTATTGGACTAGTAATGGTGTAAAGCCCGAGTCAATAAATTATCACTCAATAACGTTTCTCTATCACCAAACTACCAACAGTCAACACCATGAAAGAAGTATTGGAGTTTACACGATGAACATCAATTTGAAGGTTTAGATAGACTAACTTTGAGCTTGGTCGCCTATCCAAAAGAGGCGGTACGGTGGATTAAACTGCTACCTTTGCATAACAATAGACTGGAACGGTCAGCTCTGAGGTTCTGGGTTCGATCTCCGTAAGAGTAAAGTAGAAAACCATTTTTTCTGTATTACACGGGAGTTTGTGGTAGCTTCGTTGTTTCTGATTTCATAACACAAGTGCTTTAACTACAAGCAATCTGTCTGATGTTCTGTTCTGATAACTTATTAATATTATCTCATTGTGTATTAATCTAAACCACAAAGCGTTCACTCTGAATTTCATTTCATATCTGAATCCCACCGAAATAGTGGAGTGGTCTTTTTATTCGCGATTAAACGCCGGTACATTCAAAGTGAAGCGCGGGCACGCTCTCGGCGTACATCTGTCGGTCACTAAACACCCCGGTAGCTGCACCGATTTACCCTCGGCTCGGGGCAATCATATCGAGTGCCATTGTTGGAGATAAAAAGGTAAAAAGCGGTGAAATATGAAACGGGGATGCATAACGTGAAATGGATGCGGCAATGAATTGGATCAGCGAATGCAGTTTTTTTTTTATTTGTAGACATGTGTGCAGTTCCGAACTTTAAATTGGTTCCGCTTAATAGAGTTGGAAATGCGCAATCAGTTCACAAGAACACTACTATCTGTATTTTACCTTTATTTAAAAATGGAATTGGGAAACGCGGAGAAGAATGCTGACATAGGTCTGTGTGTGAGTGATATTCCGGATTACCTTCCTAAACCTACGCTTGTATACATGCACTAAAACGGCCTGTAAAAGTCTACTGCAGGACATAGACTACTTTCGTAATCTTAGACGCTGCCGCCGATCACCATTTTGCTTGATTTTCATCTGTTATATTCTGAGATGGTCAGTCCATCTTCTATCTGTAATCAATAACATTTGCAAGCCTTTTCCCTTAGTCACCTCTTTCTACAACCACGGGAAGATATATAATGAACCTCATGGATATATATGCCACATCCAAAAACATTGAGAATTCTCGCTTCATAGCATCTGTAATGTTCCCTGTACTTCCCCCAATTTTATAGTATAAGAGGCATGTTTCAAGTGGCGAGGTGTGCTGTACTTTGAAGATCGATTCCGGTTATCATAATGGAACTTGGAAAAAGGTACTATATAAATCACGAAGTAATATTTATTATTATTTATTTGAGAAGGGTAACGTGGTAAAAATAAAAATAATATAAGGATCTGTTTATATTTATTAGAACAGTTGAATTTACTTTCACCTACTAGTTGTTATAGCCCAGTGGTGACGACACTTGCTTTAAATCCGACCCAAGTTCAAACCCTATACATAACTACTAAATTTTTAATTTTATGTTCAGAATTAATTTAATAAAAACAGTAAAAAAAATAATAGTAATATAAATAAAAACGTAAAAGCACTAAGAATATTCTGGCTCAACATAGTTCTCAGACACAATAATCGTTCTATGAAGAAATTTTCTCGAGTAGCAAGAGTGTACAGGCAAATGCACTATAGTACAATGTAGGATTAGAAGTAGTTACGACCTGCACAAAATTCTGGCTAAGGACTATTTTGAAGCAATCTTTGGGGAAGGATATATTCTCCAGTTACTTTTGAAAATTTAATAAGAATAAAATGATTAAAATTAAATGCTATGTAGTAAATTTAAATATGTTCAAAATTAATGAGAGATCAAAAAAATTAAATAAATATTAAATATCTTCACACAATTCCCAATATAGGGGTAGATAGATAGGGGTCTAGTCTAGACAATTAAGTCCCATTGACCCACCTTGCACCGAAGATACTTTCAGGACAACGTGACAGGTGGTAAGCCCGTCGCCGTCTTTATGTCCAAGCCGACGATATAATTCGTAAGCAGGTTTTTGAAAAACCCATTGGTACGAACATGCCACCTGGGGATCGAAGTCGGGTCTCTTGACTCTAAATTCCGATCGCCCAACCACTCGGCTATCGTGACTTATATAGAAGATCAAAATTAATCCAAATTTCACTGGAATTTTAAAATTACAAAAATCACCGATGACCTCTGTCCAATTGTCCAACTTTCTCGCAGCCGACCGCGTGGAAAATTCGCAATTGATTATAAAAAAGATCACAATGAAACCGTGTCGAAAATCGGTACGCCGGGGTTGCCCTTACATAGGTTTTAATTAAATATTTTATGGTTACGAACATTTCAATTGTTGCGACGCGTTTTTAGAAATCCCTTTGCGTGTAAATTTTAGAAAAATATTTTTTTTTTTTTTTTATAGAAAAGGGAGGCAGAGCAGAGCAGGTGGCTCACGTGATGGTAAGTGATTACCGCCGCCCATGAACACCCGCAATACCAGAGGCATAGCAGATGCGTTGCCTCCCTTACAGTGCCCCCCTTCCCCATCCAGAATTGGGGGAAGGGGGTGTGTGGGCCACCGGTTACCTGCACTCACCAGACGAAACGCAGAAGTTTGTTAGACTTCTACTTCACGCCGGTATTCTGTGAGGTCGTGCTACTTCCCCGGTCGAGCCGGCCCATTCATACAACTGCAAAAGCTGATGCGTGGTTCTACCACGAACTAAATTAAATTGGTCTTTCTAAAACAAGCACCGGTCAATGCTTATTTGTGATTATGGAGAATCTCAGAGAATGCCCATGTCAATGATGGCAATTGCTATTCGGTAGCCTTAATGCTACTGTGTAACGTAGGACGCCCCAGGCATGTACAACCGTGTAATATTCATTCATAAAATACATTTATTTAGATAATTATTTACATAATTAAATGAACATCCTTGGGTTGCCCGAAAATATTTTCGGTGGAAGCTGGGCCAAAGGGACTTAATTGTCTAGACTAGACCTCTGTCTACCCCTGTATTGGGAATCGCGTGAAAATATTTTTTTCAAATATTTCTAGTGGCGTGTTCATTACAATTAATTACAAAAACTAAGTTAAGAGCTGGAGATTGCGTGAAGATATTTATTTGTTATGTAACTAAAAAGTTCCCGTATTTAAATCAAATGTAAATGTAAAAAATAAACATAAAATATCTTCACGCAATTCCCAATACAGGGGTAGACAGAGGTCAAGTTTAGACAATTAAGTCCCTTTGACCCACCTTCCACCGAAGATATTTTCGGGACAACGTGACAGGTGGTGAGCCCGTCGCCGCCTTTTTTTTTAATGTCCAAGCCAACGATGAAATTCGTACATAAGTTTTTTGAAAAACTCATTGGTACTGCCACCTGGGGATCGAACTCGGGTCTCTCGACTCGAAATTCCGACCACCCAACAACTCGGCTATCGTGACTTATTATTAAATGTATATAGTATTAAATGTAAATGTAATATAAACAAATACCTGGCCTTGTAATTAAAATTCTTATCAGCCGTAGCTTCGTTACAACCGTTAAGTTTCTCAATTCATATTCGCAAATGCACCATTAATTCTGGTAACATCGACTACCTTATCTCAGTCGCGCAACAACGTCCAACTGCATTTAAATTTAAATCTAGAGCCACCTTGGCACTAAGTTCTCAAGTAATTTACGAGTGAATATTAAACATCACCTACCAGGGGCGCAGAACATGCTAGGGGAGGAGTTTTGTGTGTTTTACTAATTGCTAAAAGATGGTAATCAGGTAGCCGAGATCTCTACCTGTCCTATTTTAACAACGTAACAACTGTATAGGCTCTCTCGTGTGTTTTTTTGACGACGCTCATGAACAGATAACTCAAATGCCGAAGCAAAAACCATGACAAGGAATTAATTAGAGCTCAAGGTAAATAATGAAGATTGTCGCTCGTTCTAATGAGTTTTCTGTATAAGTCGCTGTTTGGTGAAATAATTATAGAACAGGTAATTAAGAAGTTTGGGGGATAGGTATGCTAATGGAGGGTAGTTAACAGAGCGGAAAAGTGCTTCCCCTTTTGAATATTTCTAACTATATTTCTAACAAAGTACGAGATGTAAAATAAAATAAAATTAAAAATCTAATAGTCACGATAGCCGAGTTGTTGGGTGGTCGGAATTTCGAGTCGAGAGACCCGAGTTCGATCCCCAGGTGGCAGTACCAATGAGTTTTTCAAAAACTTATGTACGAATTTCATCGTTGGCTTGGACATAAAGACGGCGACGGGCTCACCACCACGTTGTCCCGAAAATATTTTCGGTGGAAGGTGGGTCAAAGGGACTTAATTGTCTAGACTTGACCTCTGTCTACCCCTGTCTCTGTCCTTTTCTTTTCATGGGTGTTGTAGGCGGTGACAAAAGGAAACAGCCCAGAGTATCGTTGTGGCAACATATATGATAGATGGCGCGATAACCATCTCTAAAAATATCAGACCAAATATTCAGACCGAAGATGGGCAGCAGCGTCGGAGATGCAGGTGGACTGCTACTGCGATCGCCAATCCGCTTGCCAAGCGTGGCGATTTTGGCAAATGAGACAGGCCTATGACGTAAGTAGGTATGTATGTATTCCCTATAGAGGGGTAGACAGAGGTCTCTACAATTAAGTCCATTCGACCCACATTCCTTCAAAGATTTTTTTGGGATAAAGGGTCAGATGGTGAGCCCGTCGACACCTTTATTTCCAAGCTATCGATATAAATCATACATAAGCTTTTAAAAAAGCATTGGTATACGCTTACCACCTTAGAATCGAGATTAGAGTTAATTAAAGTTCAATTAGAAGTTATTTATTTTAATTTGTCTACTCAGTCTTATCCAACAGTATAGCCTTAAGAATATGCCACCCTGTTTAGTCTTTTGGGCGTTGTAAGAAGCGACTACGAGAAAAGTGTTGACACATCAATTTCTCGAAGAACTATCAGATGAAAATAAGCAGACCGGTGTCGAGTAGCAGAGTCTAAGGTGCTAGATGTCTGGTACTACGATCGCCAATACGCTTGACGATCACGACAACCCCCCCCCCCCCCACGGGATAGGCCAATATCCAGCAGTCCCATGTCCAAAAGACCGTTGTGAATGTATGTACGTATGTTCAATCCTGGACAAATCTGATCAATACTGTTATTGGTGTATTAGTGCAATAAAATTTTTCTTTCTTACTATTCCCACAATAAAACAGTTCGTCACATTATGAATCCAGTTACTCAACGTTGATGGTCAAGCATTGCTCAAGTTTTATCAGCAGTTCCTTGCTGGTAGATAAACTTGGAAAGCAAAACACTATGTAAATTAAAAATATTAGCCAAACCGTTACTAGGTACAGTTTTGCCAGTACATAATTTTTATAAAATAAAATTTGGCTTGAGCACCAAGACAGAGCTAGGCTCACCGTCTGTTACGTTGTCCTAAATAGTTAAAAATGTTATAAAATATTTATAAAATTTTTAACTATACTATCGGAATTTTTTATTTTTTCAAAAATTCATCGACTAATAGAAACCACATAATCTTGTGCCTACTATGATTTATCGAATAATTTGGTGGTTTATTAAAAAAAAAACTGGTGTTTAATCATCATTGTACGAAGTCGGAGGAAAAAGCTAGTTATTTCCCATCACCTGTTATGAATGACTTATTTACACATGCCTAGAGATAAAAGTACAAATGATTCTTTTGATTCAAAGCATTTTATTATGCGACTGACACACCCTTGTTTATAAAAAACGCGTTGAAAGCAAAAATGTTTGAATAAGTGTGTGATTGCGGCTTGGGGGCGAGCAGACGCAATAAAACACCGAGGACGTACGACGCTGCCTTTTCATTTCAGCAACTGCTACAGACTAATTTCGTCACAGGTATTTATTACCGGCCAGTCTCAAATAAAAAATAAAAACTATGTTTTTTTTTATGTACCGAGGACGAACGCCGCTGTCTCTCATTGCGCTATAGCAACAGATTAAATCCGTAACCTTGATATTTATTACCAGCCAGTTCTAAGGATTTTCTTTTTTATCTTCTATCTTTTTTTCTAGTCTAGTCGATATAGTCCTTTCGATCCGCGTTTCACCGGAACTAATTTTGGGACAACGTGACAGGTGGTGAGCCGGTCGCCGTCACAGATCTTTATTTTACCCTCACTATTTTTGTAACCTTACTTTTGTTCTATGTTTTTCTTATGTGAACACTTAATATACTACAAGCTAATGTACTATTAGCAAAAAAGTTATTATTATTTCTTTTTAAAGTTTAATTCTCCTGCCTCTGTCTCTTCTGTTGGAAATTGAAAGAAACTAAAAACATTGTTGTTATAATCAGCCACATATTTAAAAAAAGAACAAACGGCGTAATGTGTGGTCCGATTCCTGGCAGGCAATAAAATTCGTCCAATCAAAGAGTAACACGCTCCGGTGGCAGTCGGTGTTGACAGCTACCACTTCGTGGCGAGATCCGACGGACGATTGGCAGGACGCGCCTCGGCGACGTCGCATAATGATAATATGGGCCTTGTTGTGTGGGCATTATTTATAATCTGTTGCGCAAATTTCATTGGCCCGCAGTCTAATTTATGTGTCGCAGAGTATTTTTCTTAATGTTTTTTTTTTGTTGTATGGCTTTGACTTCATAGTACTGGAGTGTTGGCACTAATAGAAGTGTGTTTAGCAATTTCATCACGTTGTCCTAAATAGAGTTTTGTAAAAGGTGGTTCGAACAGACTTAAGTTTACCCCAGTAGAGGAAATATGCGTGAAAGATAATTTAAATTTAACATGTCACATGCAAATGACCTGGTGATGAAAATATTTTGGAGAACTATCAAGTCTGCACGTGCACTGGAGTAACAGGGTGAATTCATTTAGTTTTATTATAGAGAAAAAAGGGAGTATGTAAATGGAAAAGGAGTGGTAGGATGGCAAATGTTAAGAGATTAGTAATATACGAAAGTTCAAGGATCTGATTGGCGATATGGCGTCGTTGCTTTGACGACCTCCGTAGATGAGTGGCGTACACACCGGTTTTCAAGGTGTCGCTATCTCTGTGGTCTGTGATTTGATTCACAGACGGGTAAATGTAGAAAAAATACTTTTTTTTGCATTTACTTGGGTCTGGGTGTTTGTGGTGCCTTCGTTGTTTCCGACTGCTTGGCGCAAGTGCTTTAGTTGCTTACTTTGGGATTAGAGCAATGTATATAATAAAAGTCACGATAGCCGAGTGGTTGGGTTGTCGGAATTTCGAGTCAAGAGACCCGAGTTCGATCCTCAAATATCCGTACCAATGAGTTTTTCTAAAACTTATGTACGAATTATATATGGGGTGGACATAAAGACGGCGACGGGCTCACCACCTGTCACGTTTTCCCGAAAATATCTTCGGTGGAAGGTGGGGCAAAGGGACTTTATTGTCTAGACTTGACCTCTGTCTACCGCTGTATTGGGAATTGCGTGAAGATATTTTTTTTTATATAATAAATGTTGATGTTATCCTCATCCATGTATGTTTTTTATAACTTGTAACTTGATGTAAATAGCCTGTTTATATAATTGTAATAGAAGCTTGGCCGAAATGTGGTGATTGAAGGAGATCTATGACGGGTGGTTGGAGGCTCTTCAGAAAAAAGAGGTCCTGCGTAAGAGAGAGAAAGATAGAGATAAGAGTACGCTCACTAGAGAGTCATTTGCTATATTGCTTAGAATATTCACAAGACAAGAGTCATTTGCTATATTGCTTAGAATATTAAATGAGAACCCAAAGGCTAACCTAGATGAAAGTGACCCAGCATTGCCAAAGCTAAGAGTTCCGGGTTCGAATGCCTCTAGGGGCATACGAGTATATTTGTGTAATGAATATAATAAAGACAGTGACAAGTTCACCATCTATTACAGTGTCCCAAATAAGCTTCGGTGAAGGGACTTCATAGTCTAGACCTCTGCCACTCCCAGTATTAGGAAAGACAACCTTTCTTCCCATTGGTGTCGTAAGCTGCTAACTTAGAGAAAAGCTTAGAAATTTTCTTGAGCTTCCGACAGATAAATAACCATCATGAAAAATATCAGGTCAAAATAAATTACTCCGCTGACGGGCAGCAGTTTCATAAGTACTAACTGTCTGATACTGGGATCTCTAATTCACTTGCCAAAAACGTAGCCATTATGGCAAATACTGCTCACGGGGGTTACCTATGACCTTTGGTTTCCATTGACGGGATATATATATATATATATATATATATATATATATATATATATATATATATATACATATATATATATATATATATATATATATATATATATATATATATATATATATATATATATATATATATATATATATATATATATATATATATATATATATATATATATATATATATATATACATATATATATATATATATATATATATATATATATATATACATATATATATATATATATTGAGTATGTAGCAGGCATGATATACTTCAGGAAAAGGGTAAGTTACTATTACCGCCTGTGAAGTCGACATGATCTTCATTTTAAAATAAATGTTGCAGCACTTCAGTGCTGTATGCAATTTGCTGAAATTGGGACTTGATGTTTATTTATTTATTATTTATTTATCTTCACGCACAATCCCTAACGGGGTAGCCAGAGAGAACAGATCGCCAAGTGTCACGATCCCTACATACTTCTTTCACTACTTGATGTGAGATCACAATAAGAAGAAGAAGTTCTTCTTTACACCCTATCAAGTGTCTGTATGTCGGTTATCCCAGTTCTGCTGCGGATGTCTTCGTTGTCAAATAAATCGCTTTTCTGCCTTTACTTAGTTGTCATGAAAGGGTAGTTAGGTCATTCCTATCCAAAAATCAGCGCCCAGACTACTAGGTTTTAACTGCTTACATATCTATAAATAATAGCCGTCCAACTAAACTAAAAATAAATATGTAATTTAACTCCTAGCCTGAAATGATCACCTCGACCACTACGCTCTGATGGCTCTTATTACCAACTAAACGATAATTAAGATTGACGATAGCCGAGTGGTTGGACGGTCGGAATTTCGAGTAAAGAGACGCGAGTTTGATTCCCTGGTTGCAGGCTCGTGGCACTAATGGTTTTTTCAGAAACTTATGTACGAGTTATGTCGTTGGCTTGGACATAAAAACGGCGACGGGATAACCACCTGTCACATTGTCCCGAAAATATCTTCGGTGGAAGGTGGGTCAAAGGGACATAATTGTCTAGACTAGACATCTGTCTTCCTCTGTATTGGGAATTGCGTGAAGATATAAATATATAAATAAAAAACGCAAATTAAATCCGACCGGGAATCGAACCTGGGACCTCTAGACGGAGGTCGTCAAAATATAGGTCGTCAAAAATTTCTAAAATAACGAATAAACTAAAATAATAACTTTTACTTCACGATAGCCGAGTGATTGGAAGCTCGAGTCAACAGAACTGAGTTCGACCCCCAGGTGGCAGGCTCGTACCAATGGGTTTTTAAAATGTACGAATCATATCGTTGGCTTGGTCATAAAGACAGCGACGGGCTTACCACCTCTCACGTTGCCCCGAAAATATCTTCGGTGGAAGATGAGTCGAAAGGACATAATTGTCTAGGCTAGACATCTGTCTACCTCTGTATTGGGAATTGCGTGAAGATATAAATAAATAAATAAAAATTAAAATTAAGTGTATAATTTAACGCCCTCGCATCTCCGAATTGACTTTACTTGAAGGTGAGCCTTTCTTCGCTGCATATTCTTTAACAGTTAACATAACTATTTGTAAGCAAAGAAAATGCATAACGGTTTTACATTTCACGACGCGTGCTATCTCCCGTCCTCCATAACAAACTGTCTGCGTTATGACGCGTGTCCCGGGCCGAGTAGTTTGTCTTACAGTGACCATTTCCTGGGCTACCCCCCTTGCGTGGGGAACAGAAAATCTATGGCGTTTGTTTATCTGTCAAAGACTTATAGTTAGAAATAGTACTAGTGGGTACGGGCAGAAATTGTTCTGCATTTTCTATGAAGTTTTGAGAATTTGTATATTTGTATGAAAAAATTAAAATTCGTTAAATAATTTTTATTTTTGATAGCTGACAGTGTCACCTATTCAGTCCAAATACGTTCATATGTTTCAAGCTAAAATCATTCGTAAATATTCACATTATTCCATCGTGATTTTATCATTACTTTTTTATTTATTTATTCTTTACCGCTTAAACAATATGAAGAATTAATGTTTTGTGACTCTACTAATCAACTCTTATTGATGGAGAAATGCAATGGTCTGGTGATCGGTGCGAAAAATTTTAAAATAAAAATATATAAATAATTTTAAGGCATTTTCTGTAGGCGACTAATTAAACGTCTACAATACTGCATAAAAATTTTCTTACGTTCATAGCACACGGCTTTAAGAGTTTTATATAACAAAAAATTAAATAGCCGAGTGGTTGAGTGATCGGAGTTTCAAGCTCGGGTTTCCTGAAACCCGAGTTCGATTCCGAGGTGGTCGGCTTGTAACAAAGGGTTTTTTCAAAAACTTATGTACGAATATATCGTTGGCTTGGACATAAAGACGGTGACGGGCTCTCCGCCTGTCACGTTGTCCCGAAAAAATCTTCGATGGAAGGTGGGTCGAAGGGACTTAATTGTCTAGACCAGACCTCTGTCTACCTCTGTATTAGGAATGGCGGGAAGATATTTAATTTATTTAAAAAAATAAAACATTCAAGCATAAAGTATTTTTATTTTTTAATAACTTGTTATTCCACCATAACTATACATGATATTATTCAGGGAGACACGTCCGCTTCCGGCCAACGGTGCGCTGCGCCCCCGAGGGGAATATATCAGCAACATTATTATGTAAGAACATGACCGATCCTTTATGATCACCTAGCCTTTCACGGCGGCCGCACTACGTCACAAACAACAGGGCTGGCCTAACCTTGATGTACTTTTTTGTACCTTGGTTGTTAGTTTAAATTTTTTCTTTTGCTTTAAAAAAAACGATTAAAATATATTCAGATTATATTTAAAACCTAAGAGTTATTATTAAGTAGTAGTTAAAAATATTTTCACTTTACTAATATATATTAGTAATGTGTACTAACCCTGTAAAAGAGATCACAGTTGTCTCTAGTATTTTCACTGATTCAGTCAAATCAGCACTATTCATGTAATAGTTTTGTAAATTTCTATTAATATAACCTTATTAGAATATCGACGATTATTTTGACGTCCTCCGTGGACGAGTGGCGTCAACACCGGTTTTCAAGGTGTCGCCATCTCGAGGTCCCGGGTTCGATTCCCGGTCCGGTCAATGTAGAATAACCATTTTTTCTACATGTTCTCGGTTCTGGGTGTTTGTGGTGCCTTCGTTGTTCTCGATTCCCATACCTCAAGTGCTATAGCATCTTACATTGGGATCGGAGCAATGCATTTGATGTTGACCCTATTTATATATGTATTTATGTATGTATTTATTTATTTATTTATTTAACTTTATGAACCTTATAAAATATATAAGTACAAAAGGCGGACATAATGCTTAAAGCATTCTCTGCCTGTCAACCTTGAGGAGTGGAAAAACATCGATGGCGGTTATCATAATGTATAACAGTAAGGTATAAGAAATATAATGAATTTAAAAATTAAAGCATATGAACATAAATAGATACATACATATGTATGTATGTATGTATCTATGTATTTATGTATGTATGTATATATTTATATATTTACTTATTTATTTATTTAATTACCAACTTGACGAACCGATAGAAAAGTTGGTAGTGACATTTCGGAGCTAGGGCTTTCAGGTTTTAAGTTCGGGGCAAACATTTGTGAGATGGATTTTATGGTTATGAATGTTTGTTGTAGTTTCTTCTCTTTTTTATAGAAAAGGGAGGCAAACAAGCAGGTGACTGACGGGATGGTAAGTGATTACCGCCGCCCATGAACACCCGCAATACCAGAGGCATAGCATATGCGTTGCCAGCCTTAGAGTGCCACTGCCCCCCCTCCCCGAGAATTGAGGGAGAGGGGGGGGGGGGGTGTGGGCCTCCGGTTACCTGCTCACTAGACAAAACGTAGAAGTTTGTTAGACTTCTACTTCACGCCGGTATTCTGTGAAGTCGTGATACTCCCCGGTCGAGCCGGCCCATTCATGCAACAACAAAAGCTGATATGTGGCTCTACCACTGTTAAAACTTTACAGTTCTTTCTACACTGCGTTTGCCCAAATCAGGTTATCACTCGATTTGATAATGTTTTATTATATCAATGTTATCAATGTTATATAAATATATGTTTGAAAGTATATTGTTCCGTTTGCTTGAACTAATATTCAACGATAGGCGCACCACATGTCACGTTCCAAGTAAGATTGGTGAAAATTAAAATTAAGTCGAAAGGAACGTAATTGTGTAAACTTTTGTTAAATTTAGTATTACAAATGGGTATAGACAAAAAAAAATAATAAACTTAATATAAATGTTGTCAACCCTATTTATACGGAAGTTTGTCCGCGGATTCTTTATATTTATATTCACCTTGTCGTTTGGCGGGCAGATTTATTCACTTCTTTAGAACGCGCGCACTGACCGTGTCCTCGCCGCGACCCTTGTGTGGACTCCACCTTATAAACTTCGTAACGCACTACATTTTATACGATATTTCACGTAATACATTTTGTTCTTTTTTTGCCAATATTTTACTTACAGTAACAAAATTACATTTACAATAATTATTAGCTTAAAATTAATTTGTTTTTGATGTTCTTTTATTTTGCAATAGTCTAATGATGGTTTATATTTTTATTCTGATTCTTGATAATTTTGCGGTAAGCGATTTAAGGGCCTCATTTTTTATAGTTAAGCTTATGAACAGAAATAAAAAATACCGTGTAAGAATGGTGTGCTGTATTTTGATGTGAAGTAAGGTACTATTTTTAATTTTCGGGGTGAGTTTGTCTCCACTTTTGTCCTTAAAGACTGAAATTTGCTAGCGTTCTCGTAGAATTTAAACTAAAAATAAGTATGTAAATTCTAACTTAGAGTAAGTTATATGGAAATTCTTACTAAATGGAATACTAAATTTTAAATTTATCGAGTGTTATAGCCAAATACACCGTCGTTTCTGTTTTTTTGCATACTTATCCAGACTTTTTTAAGCTGTAGTATTGGGAATAGCTTGTAGTCTGTCTGTTATAAATAATAGCATTTATTATAATATTGTCAGTTATACATAGTGGTATAGTTAGTCAATATGTCAATTTATACTGAAATATTAAAAGTAGTTATCATTGTTAGAATAGATGTGATTTTATGAGAAAATAATATTAATATATTTAATGTATCTCCAACTCAAGTTGATTCGTAGAGTGCGTGTAGCCTCGCCCTGTCACTAAGATATGTGTTGCGTAAAATTTTGTTTTTTTTCCGAAGAGGTCCCCCAAGCGGTGGAGTTACGCTGACAAATGCCGACTAGAGATGCAGCCTGAGTGCGGGATAGTGTGTAATGTGCCTTTATAAGTCGCTGGAGGTTAGAAATGTGTTTACTTGGAAGTGTTATGGAACTTTTATGATATTTGTGTAAACAAACTTTTCAATTTAGTTCTATTATTTGGTAATAATATACATTAGTAAATGATGTAACAAAATTAAGATGTTTTTTTATTACTTCAGCTTTCAGTTTAACGTAAACATTGAACTATTTTGAACTTAATTTTATTTGATTTTATTTTATTAAGAAAACCAACAGCTTATTACAAAGGTTATAATACATAAAAAAATTTTTAACCCATATTAACTCATTGGTACGACCCTAACATCTGTGGATCTAACTCGGATCTTTTGACTCGAAATTCCGACCATCCAACCACTCGGCTATCGTGTCTCTATAATTTTTTACTAGAGTTTTTATGATTAAAATTTGTTACTAATGCGACGTCACCACAGCGATGTTATTCTTAAATTTGTTATCAGTATATTTCACTGTGAAATAAAAAAGAGGAATTCGAGTCAAGGGCCTCGAGTTCGATACCCAGGGCGTACGATTTATGTCGTTGGCTTCGATTAAATAAATCGGTGACGGGCTTTCCACCTGTCACTTTTTCCCAAAAAATGTCTTCGGTGAAGGTGGGTCGAAAGGACTTAATTTTCTAGACCTCTGTCTACCCCTGTTTTGGGAATGGCGAGAAGATATTTATTTATTTATTGAATATAATTCAAGTCAACTGTTTTTTTAATATTTTTATTTGGGTAAATAAAGAATAAATAAATAAAACAGGTTATTTAAAATACAAAGCGTGGCCACATATCATCCGGAAGGAGACAGCCCGTATCATCAAATAATAAATTATAATCAAACATTAAAAGGCGTGACGAAGAAACAAATTGATCGAATTGAAAATAGAATACCTATTTGTTAGTTACATTGCAAGTATATTAATTTTATTTTCACGCAATTTCCCGTACTGTGGTAGGCAGAACTCGACAAAGAAGTCTTTTCAAAACACTTTTAAACGAGGATAATTTAGGTCAAGGTGACAGGTGGAGCCTGTTTTAGTTTGCACTGTTTCACTAAAATCCAGCGCTGTGGTCTCATTTAGGCTGCAGCATTAAGCTGAATGTGGTGTGTTTGCCGCTCAGCTTAGCGTTCCATCAAATCAATCACTATAAAACTCTACCAAAGATATTATGTCTCTTGCACTCATCGAAATTCTTCATATTCATTATTTTTTTATATGTACTTTTTGTTTAATGACTTCACGTTATATTTTTGTATAGAACGATCGATACGACGAGGTACGATAGCCAACTGGTAGGGTAATGGTAATTTAAGTCAAGAGACCCGAGTTCGATCCCCAGGTGGTAGGTAGGGCAAAATGTCTCCGGTAGAACGTGAGACCAAAGAAATTAATTGCGTGAAGATAATTTTTTGTATAAAGATTTTTAAGTGTAAAGTTATATTTG
Source organism: Sericinus montela (assembly GCA_029286605.1). Classification (NCBI taxonomy): domain Eukaryota; kingdom Metazoa; phylum Arthropoda; class Insecta; order Lepidoptera; family Papilionidae; genus Sericinus; species Sericinus montela. Next base: position 11,218,292 of record JAGSMR010000044.1, read on the forward strand.
TGTAATTAATCTTTCTTTCTTTCACTAAACAACATTATTACTTTCGGTATAAAAAAATATATCCAAAAAATCAATAGGCCTACCCACGCAACTGGCGCCTGGTCTGCTGCCAAGAGCACGTGATGCCAAATCGCGTTAGGGCCCAGGTATTCAATACTGGATTACAAGCATGCAGTTATGCAGACGTGGCTGTAGGGCAATGAGATTAGAGTGAATGCGTAGCAATAGGGTGGCTTCGGCTGGGGTGGATCGATAGTTTTATCCCTTTAATAGATTCTTTCGGTTTGACGACTACGAATATTAATACGTGAATTTTGTTGGAACGTTTTGTCGGTAACAAGGGACTGCTTAATAAATTTGCAAAATGTCTTCGTGATTTTTATAAGACGGTACTTCACTTATATCATAAAAAATTTACAATAATATACATATCTTAGTACTCCTCCAGATCTCATGCTTCTTTTGTTTTCTTAACAATCAGTTCAGTTAACAAATACTATGTCCTCCTTGACTTTGTAACTAAGTATAAGGCCTCTAAGTGCAGGAAATAGGTCTCCATGACCTCCAAGCTTGGCAAGTAGAATGTTAAACGCAGTACTAGATGAATAGCAGTTTTTAACATTGTTATAAATATCAGAACGATCTGCAAAACTGCCCTTCAGGAAATGGGATTTCGCTAGCATTGCGAAGAGATGTTGCATCTCTTTGCATTTTTTACAAGATTATATATAACGGGAATAAGACATAACGGGGAGTGCTCTGAGGAATTGTTCGGATTGATCCCAGCCGCTGAGTTTCACCATCGTACCTTACGGCATAGTCAAAAATTCTATCAACACCACCTTGATGCTTGCCATTCCACCACACTGCGTTTTTTCCGGAATTTTCTGCCATGCACTTGCACTTTATTGAATGTGCTGCCGTCAGCGGTTTTTCCGGACCGATTCGACTTAAGGACCTTCAAGAAAAGAGCCTATACCTTTGACAAAGGCCTGCAACGCCGGTAATCACTTGATGGTAAGGTGTGCCACCTGCTCGTTTGCGTCCCTACTCTATGAAAAAATCCATCTGACCAGACTTTGCAACTTAAAAGCTACTGCTCGTTACCGCTGTCGCATCATTTCCCCCTTATCTTTTGCAATAAATATTAACTAATTATTTTCGACTCAGTAGCCTAGTTGATTGTGGCCCAGCCTTTGAAGCAAACGGTTGTAGGTTCGAATCCCGCTAGGGGAAAACATTTTGTGATGAATATGTTTGTACTCGACTCGGAACTTGAATATCATAATTTCTTCAATTTACGAGTAAACAATAATTTTCTTGTATAATCCCAAGCAGATGAAGTGTCATATCATATTAGTCATATTAGTTATTACTACAAGTAAATCAAAATCATGCATATCACTATTGTACTTTAGGATACTGTTAGCTCATCCTGCGTATTTCGGAACATAAATTAATGATTAAAAGTTGATAGCAACCAACTCTGGTTACCAACTTAGGAAAACTGGTCGTCAAATAAAACGTGTTGCAAATTACAAGAAATATTAGGAAATTTTATACATACAAAAAAAGGGATTAAGACATGATAAAATCTTTAGATCTTTTCGTAAAATGTGCGGCGTTACCTTGGCCGACCAATAACAAAACGAAGTGATTCGCAATATGGCAAGTTTGAAAGAAAAAAACATATCGCTTTTGCGCAATAGATTTAACTTTTGTTAACATTAAAAAGAATTGAGGGAAGCCAAGAACAACCTTCGAAGACCAACTACTACGACATCTTGACGTACATTTATGAATAAATAAAATAAATAAATAAATATCTTCACACAATTCTCAATACAGGAGTAGACAGAGGTCAAGTCTAGACAATTAAGTCCCTTTGACCCACCTTCCACCGAAGATATTTTCGGGACAACGTGACAGGTGGTGAGCCCGTCGCCGCCTTTATGTCCAAGCCAACGATGATGTTCGTACATATGTTTTTGAAAAACTCATTGGTACTGCCACCTTAGGATCGAACTCGGGTCTCTCGACTCGAAAGTCCGACCACCCAACAACTCGGCTATCGTGACTTATGAAGAACATTTATGAAGAAAACGATAAATTTGAAAGAATCTTAAGAGGTATGTAAGGATCTTGACTGGGTTCTCTGGCTACCCCGTCAGGGATTGTGCGTGAAGGTAAGTAAAGAAAATCCGTAAATACTAGTTCTTTTTTAAATAAGACAATTTAATTAAGTAAAAAATTTCAACTCATATATCATCGGCGTTCTCATAATTACCGGTTTTGTAATTCAATGGCACTCAATCGCCCCCACGTGCGCACCCTTCACGCCCTGCGGCTAGCTGGGTGCGCAGGGCCCCAAACTATTGTTCCACTTCAAGTTTTTAATTTCGATACCCACCTCCACCTTGGCTTATTTATTCTATTCCGGATCTGTAAATAAATGCCTTTGAATTAATATGCCCCGCGGGCATAACGGCATTTCGGACATTATGAGATTTTTTTATTCGTGCAACTCCGGATTACTGAGTAATAAAGGTGGATGGGTTGTTCATAAATAAATATTGTGCTTCGAATGTTACGTGGGGGAGATAGAAATTGTGCAAAATTTTAATGGACTTAATTTATCGACCTATAAAATGGGATACGTCAGTTTTTTATATAATTTTATGAATTACAGATGAAAGAAATACAATATAAATTACAGATCGTCGAGCACGTGTGGGTGGAATACACATAACGACGTATAAAAGTCCACTTCAGGATATATCTGTCTAAACGAATAGCCGTAATCGCCACGATTGGTAAATGGACAGTCAATGCAGTACCAGATGCTTTACACATTAGAAACTGGCCTACCAATGATGTATTTAATTTGTTTCGGTATTTTTAAAGATACTTTCAAAAGTTTACCGAAGTCGCCTCTTACGATACCTATCTGCATATGGTGGTAGTATATACTAACTCCATAACAATATATAAATGTTTATAATTATTTTGCTACGCCTAAGGGTATCGCACTTTACGCAAAGCAAAATAATTATACATCTTACTTTTACGTTTTACTAAACGACACTTGCTAATGATATTTGCTACATCAGAGTACATACTTACGCTAGTACCATACGACAAATGACCTAACGCTCTTGGACTTCTTTACTTTAATAAACAAGTCCCAAAATATCTTCAGTGGAAGGTGGGTCGAAAGAACTTAATTGTCAAGACTAGACCTCTGTTTACCCCCGTATTGTAGAGATTTTGATAACACCTAGGTTTCTTTTTAAAATAGAAAAAACTATCACAGCTCTAATTTGTCTACATAGAACACAAACTAAATAGAATATTTTTTTAAATTAGTAACTTACATTTAATTAAAATCCTTAGGCTTAGATACGAACCACGTAGTTGCGTCTACTCGCCGCATGATGCGCTAGTGTCGCTACGTCCCGCGGTCCTCAATGAAATCGCTGAGCACCTCCCATTGGCTCCCTTCCACAAGGTATGCATTCAATCCACACCGCGCTGCCCCCGGCCGCTTCTCAGAATTGTTTTATGGTTAAAATTTATCGCGGCACGTTTTATTGCAATGTCGCTCGAGAATAATTATAATTTAACCGCTTTATTCATCAACAGTGTTAGCGAAACTATGTCTCGTCACTATAAAACCACCTACAGGAATAGATGACACGAAAACTTTGTGCGTTAATAATTTATTACGCGCCAGACTTTGCTTGTGTTTGTTGTACAACTTAGTTTATATTACACTTATGATCGATTACATAAAATCGATTTATGAATCGAGTCGATGTATGTATATCTAAATAAATAAAAATAAAAATCCATCTGTTTCTGAACGAGTTTTAATATTGTGAGAATGTGTTTACAGCAATCCAAACATTAATTATGGTAAAATATAAAATATTCAACGTGGTACATACTACATTTATTTAAAGAAATGTGACATTTAAAACCACGCATAATGAGCCACCACAATTTAGGATTAATTGGTAGTGACCATGCCTCTAATGCTTAGGACCCGAGTTCGAACTTCATGAGGGACAAACATTTCTGATGATTTTTTTTTACTCGAGTCGTGGATGTTTGCATATTTTATCTTTGGCTTAGACACTAAAAAGGGGACAGGCTCGCCACCAGTCACGTTGTACTAAATAAGCTGATGTAATATGTATTTCGATCCAAAAGACTTAACCGTCTTTCCCAATACTATGCCAGTACGCCTCAGTGTGGTGGAAGATGGAAGAGAGAAATATTCAGATTATAATATGCAGAATAAAAAGAAACCGAACCCGCGATCTCCGCTAACCGTACTAGTACTCATACCACAGTGCAACGATGACATAGTTTTTTAAACATATTATAAACTAAATACCAAAAAGTTGAGCTTGCTTACATGCTGAAAAAAAAATCATAAATATATATACGTTTTCCCAAATAACATTGTAACGTTATTAACGTTATTTTCCAATCCATCAATCAACTAGCACACCTTACAGAACATCTTAATTAATCATTGCTAATATTAGCCGAAAAGTTTTTGCATTAATCCATATTACACGTTATTTGTTTCTGACGTACAGTTTTAATAAAGAGCAGGCCTCAACGCAGATTATATCGAACAATGAATAAATTTACGGAATTATTTTCGGCGTTACTCATTTAATTAAGGGCGAGAATTCCGTGTACTGTTTCGAAGGTTATGTTATTACTTTCGTGTACTAGTGTACTTTCTCGTGAACAAGCTTCCTTCGCCGGTTGACACAGATAATCAATTAAATCAGTCAGTCGCGGTAATTAGTCGTGGGACGCACCTCGCCGGTTATGATTAAGACAAATCTATTGCATCCTTTTAGACACACACTGTAGAAACTACAGAGTGTTTTCGTACGAACTAGTAAAGGGGTTTGCGAAGTTGTCTTATTACTTTCATCTTGCAATCATGTATATATATAAATTTAATCAACAGTGACCATTATTTTATTTTTTTTCATATTTTTATACACGTTACATTTATATTACATTCCTATTTTATCCCACCTAAGGTGCAAGGCCTAACTACCTAGGCTACGCAGCAGTATAACAGTTTAAATTTTGAAGATATGATGATACTTTAAGCTTTTTTAAGCTGTAATAGTAGCTGTGTGATTGTTGAGTGGTTGTTGTTTCCGATTCCATAACACAAGCTTTCGCTGCTTACTTTGGGATCAGAGCAATGTGTTGTGATGTTGTTGCTATCCATGTATGTATTTATTTATTAAAAATTTACTATATGATGAAAAACTTAGTCACTCAAGTACTTATCACTCATATCGTTGGCTTAGACATAAAATACGGCAACGGGCTCACCACTTGTCACGTTGTCCCAAAAATATCTTCGGTGGATGCAGGGCCGAAACGACTTATTTGCCTAGACTAGACCTCTGTCTACCCCTGTATTGGGAATGGCGTCAAGATATATACATAATATTCTGTATTTAGTAACTGTTTTGAGTACCAAGTTAATTTAGATAGTTAAACTTAGTTACTTATTTAGTTTCTTTAGATAACGTCAAGCAAGGAATGGTTTAGCGATAAATCTTGCATCTTAAACTCTGCTGTCTGCAGTTATTTTGCTGAATTTTGGCCTGGTATTGTTGTGGCATTATTTGGAATACCATTTCCAAGGGAACCCCTTATTCTCCTTTTACGACAACCACGAAAAGAAAAGATGTATATATTATATGATTTGGCAAGCACGCACATTTTTGTATGCACTGTATGGTTTTAAGTTGTGTTGGTGGTCTGGAGGCTATTTTTCACTCTGAGAAATCCTTCGAAATTCGAAAGTTATTTGCGGACTCAATTAATACACATGATATACAGCCAGATAATATAACTAAATTAAAAATTTCACGAGCTGTTTGTTTGAAAATTTAAATCCAATGAACTAAAACTATTTCGATAACATATAATCCACAACGAATTCTCTTTAAATTAGAAATGATTGTCCTAACCCTCCGATGTTCCGCAAATAACCAGGTTGGCACACTTAATCAACCCTCAAGTAATGAGGAGAATCAGGAAGGGTGGGAATCAATTAATGAATATTTTAGTCCAACTCGGGATCTTAATAAACGCTTCGTGTAGGGATTTTTGGAGGATCGCGTGGGATCCGCTGTGATTTATTGGAGCTGGCACTCTAGTGATTGATTGGTGATATTTTAATTTTGTTTTGTTTTATTTTGTTTTTAATTTTATTACAAGCATTTTCTAAATTTAATAATACGTTAGATGTACGATAGAGGAGTGTTTGGTTGATCAGATTACGAGTCAAAAAATCCGAGTTTGGTGTCTATGTGGCAGGCTTGTATCAATGGTTTTATTATTTATTAGTTATTATTTATTATTACTGTAAACAGTTTTATATCAAATAAAATAATTTCACTGTCCTATGTCTTCCAAAGTATTGGGACAGGCGTGAACGTATTTATTTATTTCATATTAAGTTCTTAATCAAAGGTTTAATCAAAGGTTAATATATAGGTATCTGCCGTGCAGGAGAGATCTATAATCTCCATTTACATTTGTCATTTGGGTTTGGATAGGAGGCAGGTGTGAATATTCTACTTCATTTTCAATGTACAGATATGTACATCAGTTTTGAAAAAACCCATTGCTACGAGCCTTCTGGGGGTCAAACTCGAGTCTATTGACTCGAATCCCGTTCACCCAACCACTCGCCTATCGTGAATTTTCTTATCACATTTGTCTATTAAAAATCCACTACAAACTCCAGATCTTTCTAATAGATTGCCAGTTTATCACTATTCTGTTCCACCTGCGTCAATCAACTACCCACAGTTTTAAGAAGATTAAGTTATTTCTTCAATTTTCAGTCCATATTCACACCTAACTAGTCAATTATCGATGGAGTTAACAAAAGTGATTTCTTATCGAGATATTCCCAAAAGTCGACCCTCTCGCTGTCAATTTAACAAAACTTGGTCATTAACAAAAACTATAAACATTTTTTCGTGCGCTCTAAATCACTAGTAAATGGAATTAACAAACTTATCTGATATATTCTAGACTGGAAGCTCACACCAAAAAAAGCTTTATTCACATCTCAGTAAGGAATAATAAAAAATTATATATGCATGCTGTTTCTTGTATTTTCGCGTTATTAGAGAAAAGAATTGGACCGTCACAAAGTTATCACCTGGGTGCCCGATATTATACTAATTTAAAAAAAAAAAAATATCTTCACGCATTTCCCAATACAGGGGTAGACAGAGGTCAAATCTAGACAATTAAGTCCCTTTGACCCACCTTCCACCGAAGATATTTTCGGGACAACGTGACAGGTGGTGAGCCCGTCGCCGCCTTTATGTCCAAGCCAACGATGAAATTCGTATATAAGTTTTTGAAAAACTCATTGGTACTGCCACCTGGGGATCGAACTCGGGTCTCTCGACACGAAATTCCGACCACCCAACAACTCGGCTATCGTGACTTATACTAATTTTTCATTCATTTTAATGCGATATGCGTGTTGTATAGGTTCCTTCGTAATAATGATTTACTAAATAAACTAAAACTTTCTTATATATTACTACTCATTTACACATTTTTTGGATCAGGGATACAATAATTTTTTTAATATATAGTATTTGAAATAATTAACGTAATATTAATTAAAAATAATAGTTTGAAGTTGTCCCGCCATTTTGTCTGTAGCTAAAACAATTTAAATCAAATCACTACTCCAGAGATTACCTCTCCATAAAAAATTATAATATTGTAAACAGAATGGCCAATAATAGGATACGTACGGAGTTTCTTCTGCCTGTTTCTTCCGCGTTAGAGAAACCTTATTACGAAACGGAGGTTTTAATTACTTAAAAAAATGACTATCAATAAACGACTGTATGATCTTATTTCTATGAAGAAATTATTTCATTTGATATAAAACTGTTTATATTAATAATAATAAATAATAAATATTCCCAATAGAATAGACCTCTGTCTACCAGGGGTAGACAGAGGTCTAGTCTAGACAATTAAGTCCCTTCGACCCAGCATCCACCGGAGATATTTTCGGGAGAACGTGACTGGTGGTGAGCCCGTCGCCATCTTTATGTCCAAACCAACGACATAATTCGTAAGTTATACGATATAATTGGTACGATCCTGCCACCTGGGGATCGAACTCGGGTCTATCGACTCGAAATTCCGTCCACCCAACCACTCGTCTATCTGTTAGTATATGAGTAATGATCATTTGTTTAATCGACATGACAGAACTTAACTCTGTTATAGAAATATTTGATTTTTTTTATTACCCAAATTTTAGTCAAACTTTATTTCAGATTACGTAGTCGCGAAGTGAATTATTAAACGCGGTACCACTCGGAAGCGAACGTGGCTTCACTATCTTGTTCTTTTCCCATTTCGATGCGGTTAATCGCTTTAGTAAGTCTACGGCCCAGTTACACCGCGTTCAGTCAGCTAAACATATCGTCATTTAGCAAACAATTTCTTTCATCTATTAAGTTTTGTTTGAAGTATTTTAAGATAATGTAGAGCTCGTGGCATCAATTTACAGATGTAAAAAATTTATGATCTTAAATACCAATTGATTTTATGTATTCTATGGCATCTGCATAAGAATCTTACAATTTTAATATATGTCTATCTTTCTATAAACAAACACAGCATCGCCGTGTTTACATCTTCCAGAGAGACTAGCAGTGGGTGTTTAGCTAAACAAGAGGGAATTCGTAATAATTTTATCTCCCATAGAAATTTTAAACACTCAATGCTATTAGCATTATGTCTTTGGCTAATCCTTGATGATGAATTGATGTCTACAATAGATATTTGGAGTACGTTAAGTACCTTAAGTAAATTTAAAAATAAGTAGCCATTTTCTTCAAGCACAAAAAGGCATAGTGTATACGATGATACTGGCTTTAAGATTCGGCGGAGCATCTTTGTTCAAATATTCAATTAAAATGCTAAGTGTAGTCTTACCTTGTAAATGCCGGAAGGCAAACGTCTGGCTTACTTAAAGGAGAATAAATTATTACTTGTTTTAAATTGAGATTGGTCTTTAATTTAGATTTAAATTATGTTCGAAATTTCTTTGTCTTTGAATATAAATTCATTTTATTTGTAGCAAACACTAGAGGTTGATTGCTTACATCTGTTTGTTTGCTTGTTGGTGATGGTTTGTCCTCTTCTCATATTGAATGTCTAGGGATGGTGATAGCTGTGTGCCATGTTTGTGAGGAGGTGCTGCTTGCGGAGACTGGTCAGCTCTCCATTAAGGTCACATAATCTTAGATATTAGCCAGGCGAGCCAGAACATGGTCCCAACAATTTAAAATAAATGAACAATAGATAGGTACAACATTACATCATTCATCAACAGAAACAACGAAGGAACAACAGACACCCTGATAGAGACAATGAAAAAATAATTGTTATCTACATTGATCCGTCCGGGAATCGAACCCGGGACCTCGAGGCTGGTGACACCACGAAAAGCAGTATGTACGCCACTGAAGTACGGCGGTCGTTATACTTAACAAGACATAACGTTAATTAAGAGTGTGAATATTAAATACTCTGAAGATTTATTTCAAAGTTTTTATACGACCTCTTTATAATGAACAATCTACACGGTACGTTTTGACAGTAATCTTTACAAATTGCGTTCGTCTAAACTCCGTAATGGAAAATTGAAACATCTTCAACAAGTGTTCATCCATTACAAAACCTAAAAGTAAAGTAAAATAAAATAAAGACAGAAACATCGCCAAATGTCTCACATCTCATCATCATCATGTTCTCACATACCTCTTCCGCTTCTTTCAAATTTATCTTTTTCTTTACACGTGCATGCCTTGGTTTCCGAATATCCATGAACCTCTCCTCTTCGAGCAATTTGCTCACATTTACATTCACGATACAGGCGTATGTCCTGCAGTGAACCTTTATGTATATATGTTATGTAGGTGTTTTATGCGTATACTATTTAGCTGCAATAAATGATATTGCTATATTGAAAGTTTAGGGGTCCCCTAGCGGTGGTATGAACCCCCCACAGAGTAATACCACCCGCGGTCAACGGTGCTAATGGACATTACCTTTGTCTAGGTGGACTTATTAATGGACTGCGCAAATAGCATCGTTGAGTTGTTATGGGTCATTGTTTGAAATTTATTATGGGTATTAGTAAATTATAGGAACAGTTTGATAGGAACAATTATATCGGTCATTGATCCTCAATTATTTATTATTATTGTCACTTGTCATAGACGGAATATTTTTAATTGCCTTAAAAGTTTGCTTAGCTCTTTGATGAATGACCAATGTTTTTTTAATCTATGTTTTGGTTATTATTTGAACATGAAATAAGTGTCACGGCGTTATTTTGGCGAATAAACCTTTCTTTCTTCAATGATTCTGACGAATTATTGACTTCGTAGCCATATATTTTGACGACCCTATAGCCAAGATATTAGTGAACCTGCTTTCGAAGGTATGGATTGAGAATTCGAATCCCGCTAGGCTCAAATATTTATTTCATGCGTATAAAGGCGTACAAATGCTATCTGAGCAAAATATCTTATTATATATGAAATATCATTATTATTATGAAAAATGTAATGAACTTTTCGGTAATATAAAGTGTGTTTATCAGAATAATACCTTTGTATCTTTTTTCCCAGTCAGATGTAGTAAAGCAATAAAAAATAAGTTTATTCATAGACGGCGATAGGCTCACCACCTGTCAGTTTGTTCCAAATTAATCTACATTTCTAAATTAGTATAAACCTCTGTCTACCCGGTATTGTGAAAGGCGTGACAATTCGTTATTGAACATTCTTAATTGTGCACTGTAGTCATCTATAGTACACTGACTGAGGGTAATTTAAATCAATTTGTTTCGTGTCAGATGAAATGCCATGTCCGGTCACAATCGAATTTGTTTACGTCATATTATAGCCTAGACGTGAGGACTCCTCTGCCTTGGAGCTTAAGTTGGTGACACACTATTACCCATCTCTCATCACATTTTTGAACAGACATAATAATAAATAAATTAATATCTTCACGAAATTCACAATACACGGGTAGACAGTGGTCTAGTCTAGATAATTAAGTACCTTTAACCCACCTTCCACCGAAGATATTTTCGTGATAACGTGACAGGTGGTGAGCCCGTCGCCGTCTTTATGTCCAAGCCAACGATATTATTCGTACATACATTTTTGAAAACCCGTTGGTACGAGCCTGCCACCTGGAGAACGAACTTGGGTGTCTTGACTCGAAATTACAACCACCAAACCACTCGGCTGTCGTCTTTGAATTTTAATAATAATACTGCTGTACATAATATAAATTCAGTAACAAACATAAGCTTATAACGCCAGTTACCTAACTCCATAGAGAACATAATGCGTGCATGTGCGTGTTTCTTTAATCGCTAACATCATGTAAGGCTTTTATATAAGAAGAAATCATTATACACTAGTTAAGGACAACATCACATACATTGCTCTAATCCTAAAGGCAGAAGTGTGTTATACAAACAGAAACGTTGAAGGTACCACAAACACCCAGACCCGAGAAAATGTAGGAAAAGTTATTCTCCAGTGGTTTGGTTTGGAATTTCGGGTCAAGAGACCCGAGTACGATACTCAGGTGGTAGGCTCGTACCAATGGGTTTTTCAAAAACTTATGTACGAATTATATCATTGGCTTGGACATAAAGACGGCGACGGGCTCACCACCTGTCACGTTGTCCTGAAAATATCTTCGGTGGAAGGTGGGTCGAAGGGACTTAATGGTCTAGACTAGACCTCTGTCTACCCCTGTATTGGGAATTGCGTGAAGATATTTATTATTGTTTTATTTATAAAAAAAAATATCTACTAGCAGTATTCCAAAACAAACGCGTTGTTGTGACCTGTATATGAACAGACCGGGTCATCTCATAAAACGACTGCGTATTTTCTATTTTGATAGGTTTCATATTTGCGACCACAGGGGGCGGGACGGTCGTAAAGCGACCACCGCTTGGCTTTTGGCTCTCTGCCCTCCTACCTATTTTATTAACGGATACACCTAAGGTATTTCAGTTTTGTTTGCTTTTTATTAAAAAACTAAACAATTCTCCATCGTAAAAACTTTATTAAATACGTTATGGATTCTGGACTTGTTCCATTTAGTTCGAATTTCAATGAGATTACTACAAATACAATGCTGTTCTAACGTCCAAATTAGGCAGTGTTTAGGCCATGGGTCATTGATTATTAAATTATAATATATATTGACTTTGGTTCTGTGTGGTAACAGCGTAAGAATATTACCACTCCTTTTCTTCCGACAGTCTTGAATATCGTTATGGCAACCGATAGACGGCAGGATAACCATATCTAAAAATATCAGATGGTAGATGGGCAGCAGCGTCTTCGGTGCGAGTGGTCTGGTACTGCGATCGCCAATCTGCTTGTCAAGCGTGGCGATTATGGCAAATCGTCCCTACGGAAGAGGCCTTATTCCTGCAGTGGACCTTAATAGACCGATATGTATGTATATGTATTGACTTTTAATTTATACGTAACGCCATATAATAAGCAGCCATACCTTTCGGTGCCGTGCAAGACAGCAGTGTAAACGAGAAAACTATTTTATACTAAACATTATATATAAACTCTTATTGTTTATCTCTTCTCTCTTATTGTTTATAAGTAAATAAACATTTATTATTTATAAGTTACAAGTCACGATAGCCGAGTAGTTGGGTGACAAGAATTGGAGTCAAGAGACCCGAGTTCGATCCGCAAGGCTCGTACCTATCGGTTTAAAAAAAACTTATGAACCCTTTAAATTGTTGGTTTGGACATAAAAACGGCGACGGGATCATCACCAGCTGTCCCGAATCATGTCTTCGGTGGAAGATGGGTCGAAAATAAAAATTGTGAAAATATAAATTGTCTAGGCCTCTGCGTACGTCTCTAATGGGAATGGTATGAAAATATTTTATACATATTTATCCCTACTAACCGATCAACTAATCATCATGAAACTTTGTACACATATTCTTGGAGGTTCTAGAAGTAACCTAGGGTACCTTTAATTTAAAAATAAATATAATATAAATAAAATATATCAAAAATATTTGCTGATGTTATAAGTAGTAACTTAAGCTACTTTTTTAGAATTTAACATTTTAGAAAAATAATTAGGATGCCGCGTTAAGTGTTATACCGCGTGCGAAGCCGCGTGGGGTAGGTGGTACATTTATATTTTACTTATTACATACTTATCCGGTCAAATAAACCTTTAAGTCTGGATCCGACGTGCAAATGCGGGGGGTTTCGAATCCGTCATTATAAGTTTCGAAGGCAGGTCACTATCAACAAGAATATCGAGTCGTTTAATAAACAAAATAAAATTTGATAAATGCAAATGAAATCGATTAGAATTTTAGTCACTACTTTTATAACAAGAGTTCTGAAAAGGAAATAAGGATATAAAATTACTTCTAATGCAGGCCATTAGAAGTAAATTTAGAAGATACACATTAGTAAACAACTCATGAACGGAATAAATAAAGCCGTTTCTGATATAGATGGTTATAAAAAACTTTTGTTAGTCGATTTATAGCAACATATTACACTATTTGAGCGATACACGGACTTTTATAATAATGAAAGCCATCAATTGCAATTAATACGCACCATAAAACAGGTTCGCGTAAACAGAACAGTAGATTTATAACGGAGTTCGTCTATAATTTTAGAGATCAAAGCCTACACAAAGGGTATTCAGTCGTCGCGTTGGGGCCGGCGTTATTGTCTAAGTATGTTTTCCGCACCTTGGTATTAAACGGCGCCAGAGTAGACAAAACAATCTAGTCATCGACGGAAATAAAGCACTTAAACCGCAATTTATCATATCCACAATACCCTGTCAGCTTTTTAAAGTTCTCTGCGTTGTTACTAAGCGGCTATCTTCAAAAGACGCGTTTTAAAAATCACAAAAACACTGATAATGCACTGGTCAGATTTCTCTCGTGTAAATGTTAAAATTACATTCAACGTTATGTACTTTCTTGTTTTCCCAAAATTCATTCCTAGTAGAGGAATGAGGAGCGACTGAAATATAAATTCGCATGAGTCAAATAAAACGATTTGAATGTAATGATTTTTATCGTTTCTGAATTTTTTAGTTTTGAATAAACATTTGGGAAGATAGGTACTTGGATAGATACTTTTTTTAAAGCAAATGCAGTGCACGAAGATCTCAAAAAAAAATGGAATTATGATGCAGTTTGCTTTGCTGTTTATCTCTGAGATACGAAAGATGTTTATTTGATACACACGATCAATTGTAATAAATAATAAATTAATATCTTCACGCAATTCCCAATACAGGGGTAGACAGAGGACAATTAGTCTCTTTGACCCACCTTTCACCGAAGATATTTTCGGGACAACGTGACAGGTAGACCCGTCGCCGTCTTTATGTCCAATCCAACGACATAATTCGTACATAAGGTTTTGAAAAATCCAGTGGTACGAACGTGCCACCTGAGGATCAAACTCGGGTCTCTTGACTCGAAATTCCGACCACCCAACCATTGAGCTATTGTGACTCTTATAAAAACCAATTGTAATAAAGTGTTTCTATTAAACATCAAATCTATAGATATTCTATCAAACACATATTTTGCTTGGATCGAAAAGTAAGAAGTTTTAGCATTTATGTTATGGAATCCGAAAAAAGAAAACTTAGTGCAAACACCCGAACCACTGACACAATACAAATAACGTGGTTTTTATACATGAATCAGCCCAGTAATAGAAACTGGGAGCTGGCGACACCTTGATATTGGTATATATGCTACTCAAAAACGGAGGTCGTCAATCAAACACTGCTTTTGCAATTACGGTCTATTGGAATTTTTATTGAAAATTCAAGCACTGTCAGGTGAATTTGGAATACTGTCAAAATGGACGCGCATGAATGGAAAGGAAATGGATCATAGTAACGTAATCATAATAAACAGCATTCTGTAATTTTCCAACTACATAATCAGCCGGTAGGTGAGTCGCCCTGTCAGTCATGTGTCAACGGGTTTTTAACGCAAGCGGATGTAATCTCACGTAAGGCAATCGTGGAAAACGATTGCTCTACAATATGCACGGTTTTTAAACTTGAATTTTTTTTCTTGGCAATTATCAATTTCGTCAGGAACATCGTATAGGTTTTTCTTTTGTTTCTCTGAAAAAACCTTACAAGGAATCAAAATATATCGATTTTTTTATTACCTTTGTATTTTTGCAACCTAGTAACCTTTGGTTACTCCAAAGGATGTTTTATGGTCTACAGTTAACAGAAAAAGATTAAAGAGATACTTACGCATAAAATTTCTTTTCCTTCCTACATAAAATTTTGGTCATTACAATTTAAATGAGTACGATGTGGGAAACTCCCACTAACCAGTTGGTGGATATCATTAAACGCCTAAATCGTCTCCTACCTTCAAATAACTATCTATCTATCTATCTATAGTTTCTAGCAGTTGAAAAGATACTTAATGATGATATTACATGATAATGCTTACTAGCAATTAAAATTACTACAGAAAAGAGCAAC
This sequence comes from Sericinus montela, assembly GCA_029286605.1. Taxonomy (NCBI): domain Eukaryota; kingdom Metazoa; phylum Arthropoda; class Insecta; order Lepidoptera; family Papilionidae; genus Sericinus; species Sericinus montela. The sequence goes on from JAGSMR010000044.1 coordinate 11,233,973, forward strand.
TCTCAAAATTATTATAAAATATGAGGAATTTGTTTCAGTTCCTTACGATTCCACTATAAGATATTAACTTCGTGATAATGATCCAACGATGAATTTTACATAGTAGAACCTATCAAGCAAAAAAAAATAATTAAATTAGTTTACATATGACGGTTTTGTGAAATAAACATTTACAATTATGTACATAAAAAAACCACATACAAACAGTGAACCTCCTACTTTCTTTAATCTATTAGAAATAAAAACTAAGCATCAACAATGACCATTGATACGCGTGTACTGTGTTTCTATAAATACTTTTTATAAATAACTGAAATATCATTTAAACTGATCGAACAAATAAAATAAATCCAATATAATATGAATCCATTATGGAACGTCCAGGCGTAAAACCCGACAGCTGTTTACGTTACCTCGTGGCGATTCGCGCGTTTTAATTTACCTCTCGTCTAAATGCACCGCTTGTTTACGGTCGCGCCCACGTGCACAGACACCTGACTGACTTCCTCCTGATCTTTGATGCTTTACGCAATTCGGAAGCATAAGATCTATTTAGAACATAACCGGTCGCTCCGGTCGAAAGAGAACGCGAGTCTGGCTAGTTATATATTTTATAAATCTCGTCGGGATATCAATGTAAATGAATTCCGATTTTCGTGTAATATATGTACGAAATTTTAAGGAAATATCATTTTGACATATACGTAGAGTCTGCTAGAATCGCCACTCTTGGCAAGCAGATCTACTTTATTTCGGTTTGGTATTTTTTTGAGATTGTTATTACGTTAGCCATTGATCTTGTCATAACTTTTCGCTTTCTTTGCAAAAAGGATTCATCAGGAATTATCTAATATTCCTCCAACAGATAACTAAACAGTGCCTTCAATCAAAAAATATTTTCCATTAAACGTTTCCCTTTTTCTTTCCTTTTTTCAATTCCACAATTAAACAAATAGTTAAAAACGGTTAAATTCACGTTATAATCATCGGTTTAGGTTCCGACTAGTTTCGGACCTTTCGGAGGTCCTTCATCAGGGTGAGTGGAATGAGTTCGCGCTCGTGTCCCTAGTCAGTACCTATACCGATTATTATAACGTGAGTTTAGCCGTTTTTAACTATTTGATTAATAATGTCTCACGAAAGTTTTAATAAATAAATCCATAATTAAAGCTAAACAACACCTGCACCTGCAGCCGCTACGCAATAAAATCTACAACTACTAAAGTATAACAAAAACTAACGAATCAAGCTCTGACGACCAACATATACGAAACGGTCCTCCGTGGACGTGTGGCGTATTCATCCAGTACCGTACCAGCACCCAGGTTCGGGGTTCTATCCTCGGACGGGTCAATGTAGGAAACCTCCTTTTCCTATATTATCTCGGGTAAGGATGTTTGTGGTACTTTCATTGTTTCCGATTCCATAACACTAGTGCTTTAGCTACTTACTTTGGTATCAGTCACGATAGCCGAGTGGTTGGGTGGTCGGAATTTCGAGTTAAGAGACCCGAGTTCGATCCCCAAGTGGCAGGCTCGTACCAATGAGTTTTTCAAAAACCTATGTACGATTCATATCGTTGGCGTGGACATAAAGACGGTGACAGGCTCACCACCTGTCACGTTGTCCCGAAAATATCTTCGATGGAAGGTGGGTCGAAGGGTCGTAATTGTCTAGACTAGACCTGTGTCTACCCCTGTATTGAGAATTGCGTGAAGATATTTATTTATTTATTTTATTTACTTTGGTATTAGAGCAATGTATGTGATGTCTTCCTTTTCCATGCATGAAATTAAAATACAGAAACACACAGATATATAAACGCCTAATAAAATCCAAAATACTAACAATCAAAAATTACCATGAAACGTAAAAGCGATCAGGGTTTACACGGATTCGGATGTGAAATTTATTGGTGTGTCGGCAATAAACGAGGAATTAAACGACGCTACACCTTCACGACACCTGGCCGAGGACGTAAACCTATTTAGCCACGAACGTTATTATTACTTCGTGTAACTCCACGACCAATGTTTGGCCAGTGTTTAATGTCTTTCTAATTATAGACTCAAGATTCAAAATAAGTAACAATCAATATTTGTATAATTTTTAAACGACCATCGAACCGAAGTGTTTCGGTTTCTAATTCCGCCGTCTTTATGTCCAAGCTAACGATATAAATCATACATTTTTTCCAAAACACCTATTGGTATAGTACACCCAACAGCACGAGCCTGCCACCTGGGGATCGAACTCGGGTTTCTTGACTCGAATTCCGATCACTTAACCACTCGGCTATCGTGAGTCGGTTAATACCTTATTCAAATTTCAAGGTAAAATTATTATCGATGGATAAGTAGCAGCAGCGTCTAAGGTGCGGTGTGTCTAGTGCTGCAACCACCAATCCGTTTGCCATGTTTGGCGACTATGGCAAATCCTCCCGCACGGGAGATGCATATAGCCTGCAAAAGACTTTTAAACCTTGTTATGGTGATGGTTAAAGGTAAATAAAAAAGATAAAAAAAAGGTTATCGAACCTCGCCTAATAAATTCAATCCAAAACAGACTCACATAAAGACATAAAGACACATGTGAAAGAATAATCAATCCATACTTTTACATACGTACATTTATAAAACATTATCTCTAAATATATTTCACTCCTCTTAAGTATCAGAATAAGAAAATCTAGTGGATAAAATATGCGCAGATGATATCAACGAGATCAAATAGGAAACGAAATACGTAAAAATCTTTAATTAAACTTCAAAGCTAAGTTGCTTCAAATAACAGCAGATGAAATCAGATTTGTCTATGATCAATGACAACAGGTGCTTCATATAGTACTTAGCAAAAGAAGCTTGGCTTTGTTCTTTTGTTTGTGATAAACCACAGACTGACACTTCATTTTTCTCGAAGTTGTATCGTTAAAACTTTAAATTTCCCTTTCCATTAATGTATTTTTCACTTTAAAAAAAATAATAAATATGTAACTTCAGATATTTTCTAATACTGGGATGGTTAGAGGTGTACACAATTTAGACCTTTCGACCAACCGTTTACCTAGTTTTTTGTGTATGTGACACGTGGAGAGCCTGTCGCCGTCTTAATGTCCAAGTCAATGACACAATATATAATACCATAACATTTACACAGATAATTATTCATATGAACATTGAATATTCTAGGGCAAATATTCATATTCATAACACAAATGTTTGCCCTAAGCGGGATTCGAACCCGCAACCTATAGCTTCAAAGTAAAGTCACTAACAACTAGGTCGTCGGATCTTTTAGTCATGTGAATTTTTTTGGATAAGTAAATCCAACAATAAATATGTAGCATAAGATTTATTTTAAATTTTACTACAGATAATAATAAGATAACAATAAGTTCTTAGTTTTTAATAAACATAAAGACGACGACGGGCTCACCACCTGTCACGTTATCCCGAAAATACCTTCCGTGAAAGATTACGAAGAGAATTAATTTTCTAGACTAGACCTCTGTTTACCCCTGTATTGGGAATTGCGTGAATATATTTATTTTATTTATCTATTATTATTTAGTTTTAATGTTCGGAAACGGAAAAGAAAATATATCGCAAGTAATAAATTGCTCCCACTAATACGGCATATCAATCTATAGTGTAAACAAAGAAATTAAGAGTAACTAACTCGACTATTCGGTTTTTATTTTAGCCGTGCGGTAAAGGTTTATATTTAGAGGCGGAATGCGGGTAGACGTTGGGGCACGATCAGGATTTATGCACGGTACCTGACTTCTATTCGTGGCACAATGTGCCGACCGTGTTCCTAATTTGAATGTATCAACGGATTTTTGTAGGTGGGACGGGAAACGAAAATATCAATGTGAATGGACAAGGCTGAAATACGTGACTATTTAGATTTAATTCAGCGTAGCAAACGCGCTTTCATATTTTTTTCATTCCGTTCCATCCAAAGGTTGTCTGGAAGAATTCGATTTTAGCGATATGACCTTTCTTTGAACTTTTGATTATATTTCATTATTCTATATCATTATTACCATTATAGTCTTTAATTAATTTTATTGTTTTTTTTTTTATTATAGTGTTTTTCCATTTAAGACTAAGAAAAACTAACCTTAGTAATAATTTAAGAAATTGGGTAAAGCTAAAGAAATATATACCTTTTAGCTTATTAACGAGCTAGCGTGTAAATTATCTTGTTAGCTACTATAATGTTCCTTCAGTTTTGGTATTTATAAGCAAAAACGTAATAGTATAAAATCAATTCGTAATAGATCAATCAATCGAGACCCGTCTTTATCTCTTGTGTATAAACATTATAGTGTTTTATCGAATATAAAACAATTTCACCAATCAACTAATCATTTCATAGTTCTATTCAGAACAGCTACTGTGACTTATTTTTAGAAAATCATAATTACGCGTGAATCCACGAGTTGTTGAATATTAAATTCACAGATTCTTCTCACGGCTATATAAATTTTCACAGAACAAGTTACAAGTATGATTTATGTTCTCGCGACGTTTTGGGCGGCGCAGGAAACTGCGATGTTGTACTAGAAACGAAAATCACGTTGCTCTGCCCATTTTAAATCACAATTGCACCATAGACAATTTAGTGTTGAAATATTAATTATTAAAATACAGTATATTGGTTATTTTATTAAGACCAATCTTAGCTAGGTTTTAACTTAATCTGCTTTGGATTAGAAACAATACTAATATTATAGTTTGGATTATAGTATGGATTAGAAACAATAATAATACTAAAATTGTGCACATAATGCACGTGCTTAAGCTACTTTGCGATCAGCGCAATGTATACGTTGTCTCTGTCTATGTATGTATAAATGCATAAACAATAAAGTAATACAAGAACAATTAACAATAAATAAACACATAGATACGTAACAAGGATCCCGCAGAAGTTAATGGGATTTTTTTTCATAAACATAGAATAGAGAATAGAAAAACCTTAAATAGAATAAATCTACAAATGGTTACTCACCATAAGTTGTTGGTTATCATATCATAACTACATACTCGTAAGTTTTGTAAAAAACCCATTGATACAAGCCTACCACTTGGGGATCAAGAACTCGAGTGTCTTGCTTCGAACTCCGATTACCCAACCACTCGGCTATAGTGTCTTTTCTCCCAAAAATATCTTCTGTGGAACGTGGGTTGAAACGACTTAATTATCTGAACCTTTGCCTACTCCTGTATTGGGAATGGCGTGAAGATATTTATTTATATTTATCTATCCATGCTCGTGTGATATAGAGAATAGTCGAAACATTTTTGTTAATTAAAAAAAAAACGCTAAAAGCTTTTTATTTATAAGTTTTATAATCTGTGTTTTAATGTTCACATAATGAGTCGAAAACGCTTTTGGATGACGACGATAAATAAATGTCGTGTGTAATTTTTATTAAAAAAAAAACGTCAGTTCTGTTTAAAATATTGCCGGAGAACCCTAGTGCTATCTATTTTCCTGCTTGTCATAGCAAACTACAAATGTGCTTCGTAACTCATGAAACCAATAACTACTAAAATGTGTTCATCTATATTATCATCGGATTATACTACTGCTATATTACGCGTGTCAGTTTATCTAAAAATTTTTTTATAGAAGAGGGAGGCAAACGAGCAGGCGGCTCACGTGATGGTAAGTAATTACCGCCGCCCATTGACATGTGCAATTCCAGAGTCATAGCAGATGCGTTGCCGGCCTTAGAGTGCCCCCCCCCCCCCGAATTGGGGAAGGAGGGTGTGTGGGTCTCCGGTTACCAGCACTCACCAGACGAAACGCAGAAGTTTGTTTCTACTTCACGCCGGTATTCTGTGAGGTCGTGGCACTTCCCCGGTCGAGCCGGCCCATTCATGCAACAACAAAAGCTGATGCGTGGCTCTACCACTGCAAAAAATTTGCATTGCGCAGATTGAGATTTCTATTTTTTTATTCTTCACGGGTTTCCCAATTCTGGTATAAACAGAGTCCGAAACAAATTAGTCTCTTTTCAGATCACATTTCACCGGAGTTTTTTTTTGGTATAATATGACAGGTATCCTGATGTAGTCCACTGGTGGGGGTCTCATGGGAGGGGGTAAGGAATGGGGGAGAGTTTCTCTCTGCCAATTGTGAGGTATGTGAAACCATTCATCTTAAACCGCTAGACTGCATATTCTTAAGCCACTTTAAACACGTCCTATAATCTAAGAACTACCTCCGTGGACTAGTGGCGTACACAACGGTTTTCACGCTGTCGCCAACTAGGAGGTCCTGGGTTCTACTCCTGGTCGAGTCTATGAAGAAAACACATTTTTCAGATCTTGGTGTTTATGGTGCCTACATTCTGACTCCGTAATACAAGTGCTTAAGCTGATTACTTTGGGGGCAGAGCAATGTATGTGATGTTGTCCTTATCTATGTATGTATATATGTACGTATGTATATAAGTTTATTATGGGTTTTCATTGATAAATTAAGTGATTATAAGTTTAGATTTCATTCTTTTTGAGATATAATAATAGAATGCTTCCCAAAAGCAACAAACACACACTGTACATCGTCACAAAACAACAAAATTAAAACATTTAAAACATCAATATACTTGACGACTGAAGTAAAGACAACATTCAATGCTCTTTTTCTTAAGACCAATCTCAACTAAGTTTCAAGATGAACGGCGATGGATTAGAAACAATTCTATAACATTGTGGTAACATATTTGTTAATTAAGTGATAGTTACGTGGAACTCTCATCCAGCGTGTTACGCTATTTGACATCCCGCAAAATTGGTCGAAAAGTAATTAATGTGACGACATTTTTAAAAGTAAATTTAAACAAACCGTCAATCGGTTGACCGTTTGAAAATATGAACAACGAAATTGTTAACGTGTAATATTAATAAGAAACTGTGTTATTTTTGTAAAGTGACACGTGGATTGTGAGAAAGAATGACGTTGGTTTTTTACTCAAACCACTTCCTGGCGTTATGTATCTATGTCGCAATATTTTGCGAATCTGTAATCCGTAAAGCGTTGCGATATTTTATCATTAATCGTTTTTTTTTATTAGCCACGATATCCGAGTGGTTTGGTGATCGGTCGAACTGAGTTCGAATCCTAATTGGTAGGCTCATATCAATGAGTTTTTTCAAAATTTGGCTTGGTCATAAAGACGACGACAAGCTCACCACCTGTCACGTTTTTAAAAAGAATGTCTTCGGTAGAAGATGGGTAGAAGGGACTTAGTTCTAAAGTCTGGACCTCTTCTTACCATAGTATCTCACAACTTTCGAAACTTAGTCTGCATCGACACTTTTTTATGATTAACTTTTTCGCTGTATACTTTATCTTCGCCATTCGGTCAGTTCAAGAAAGGTTCATTCATTCGCTCGACGTGTCCAAACCATTGATGCAAGTTTTTATCCATTTTAGTGATAAGGTCTTCTTTCAAACCTGACATAATGCTAATCTCTTCATTTAATACTCGTCCAGCTATAGGTAACACTGAACAATGGATTGCACCTTCCTGCTATCATTCAGTTAGCTTTTATGCTTCCTTTTGTAGACTCAGTTTTTCCTGACATCTTAAAAAGTCGGTGCCAGCACTGCGTTTTATGTTCCAATATGGCACACATTACTCAACAATCTGCTTTTTGCCTTATTTACTTTCCAGTTATTTTATAATTCGCTGTAGATGGACTAAAGCATAACTAATCGTCGCTATAAGGATTCAGAATTGATCCTTATGATCTACTGAAGACTCAGACTAAAGTCTTCTGATTGAAATGAATGAAAGTAGTGGAAGAATAGTAAATAAATTGTTATAAAATTGGTTATAAACTATTATAAATATATACCGTATAAATCGCTAATAATACAGGCTCGCACAGTAACTTGTTTGTGAAGTTACACCAAGGTTCCAACTAATAACCAGTGCTGCAGTCTCTGAGGTATTAAGCAGATATAACCAAAAGGTATAAATTTTAATGTTTAGTTTTTATCTTGTATCTCAATGTATATTATCTTGTAATATTATTTAAGCGGTTGTTTTGGAATGTGTGTTTAATAAATGGTTCGGTTTTCTTTCAGTTATCGAACGCATGCGGGGCTTCGAAATCATGATTTGTGATCATTCATGTTATAGTAACAGTAATAGTATTAGTAATCTTAACATTAAAGACAAATGAAGCGCTAAATGTATTTTGTATATACCGCAGGTTCGTGAGCTTGAACCTGACACACGTGTTATGGAATCGGGAACAACGAAGGCACTACAAACACACAAACTCGAGAAAATGTTGAATAATTGCTTTCTACCCGTCTAGGAATCGAACCCGTGACCTCAGAAGTAGTGACAGCAGAAAAACATTGTGTACGCCACTCGTCCACAGAGCGCATCAAAAAATATGTGGAAAAGTACTTGTAGTTGTCGCCACACTTGCAAAATAGATTTTTGCGTACGTCTACGTAGTTAGCGCGCGCATTAAAGTCGTCAACCTCAATTTTGATATTATTTTTGGACAAAAATTTTCTTTAGTAAACCCACGGCAAAGTTTATGGTCATCAATAACGCCCACGTATCATCCAATTGATCCCTAATCTTTTGGCACGTTCTCAACTGTTAACACACCTAGCTTCTTTATAGCGTACGATAATTGAAGTGATTTTACATAATTAAATAGTAAATATTATCATTAAGTTAAATTCACCTTTTGACTGAGTTTGGACAATTAATTCCTTTCATCTAATCGAATCCTATTTGGGACGTGATTCTGATCTGATGAGGAAAATTGTGTAATAACTCGGCTATAATAAATTGGCGTACTTGACGTAATGTTCCTCTGCTTGACAAAGAAGTTTATATAGTATTATTTACACCATTGGTTGTCTGTTTTCAGAGGATATCCCGGAAATATATTTTCTGTTATTTTTCAGTCATACAAATTCGCTCGAGAAGGTTTCCTATACAAAAATTTAAGCATCTTTATCGCATCGTAGACGTGTCGTATGGATAAAAAACAAGGTACCATTGAAAAGAATTTTCATAGAGCTATTGTTGTTCTTATTATATCTGCAGGAAGGGGAAAGGGGATTAATGGTAGAGGAATTCTAATGTTTTGATAGCTATGTAATCCGCACAATTGTTATGTACGCTTTAACGGGAAGATGCGGTTGCATGGATTTAGATTGAACCGCAAATAATTTTACATTAATGCTGTTACATCAGTACACAAGCAGACAGTGGATTAAATAAAAGATATTATAAAACTATTATTAAAACTTGTACATTGCTGGCGGCCGTACCGTAGTCATAAACACATTATAAAATCCGCTATGAGTGTGTACAAATTACTTAATTTAATAAAGTTATTTTTGAACGTTGAAAAAGATATTTTTATTATTTCAAAAACGAAAAACATATTTTCTATTCTTAATTTTTGTTAATATACAATTTGAAACAAAAAAAATCAGTAGTTAGTAATTTCCCGATAGTTTTTACAATCTATTCATTCGTTATATTATATTACATTTCTAAAAATCTCTTTCATTTAAATAACACTTAATTTTCCTTGAAGTAACTGCGTAAGGATATATCATACCTTATGTTCCTTGGGTGTCGTAAGAGGCGAGTAAGGAACCAACAGATAGCGACATAAATATCTTAAAAAATGTTAGATCAATTCAGGAGAGCGGTGACGGGCAGCGGGGTCTAAGATGCAAGCTGTCTGGTACACCGATCGCCGATCCGATTGCCGAGCGTGGTGATTTTAGTGAAGTAGTATCCTAGTGTTTTTGGGAGACCATTATCCCGAAGTTGACGTTCTTACCGGCTTTTTTTTATTAATATTTGTTGTTGCACTCTTGTACACAATTCAGTTTATTGAGTGACTCTTTAATTAAACAAACCGGTTTCGCCTTACGGCATCATTAGTGTGTTGAAGGCTTAAAAACCAAGTATGACTTTAAAGATTTATTACGAAATTTTTATAACGCAAGTACACTAAACTTTTATTTATTATTGAATTGAAGAGAAATTAAAAAAAAAATTCAACTGACACGGGGGGAGTCGAAACCGCGACCCTTGCCGAACTGTGACAATGCTCTTACTCTGAGCAACCATGTCTTACAATTAGAAAAATTTTTAGAAGTCACGATAGCCGAGTGATTAGCTTTTTGATTCAAGATTAGTAATTTGATTTGAGACACTCGAGTTTGATCTCAAAGTGGCAGACTCGTACCAAATGTGTATTTTTCAAACACTTATGTACGATAAAGACGGCAACATGCTCACTACCTTTCACGATGTTAAAAAATTTCTTAGGATGGAGGGTCGAAAGGACTTAATTGTCTAGACATCTATCTACCCCTGTATTGTGAATAGCGTGAAAATACGTTTTATTAACTTTTGAAACTAAAGAAACGTATTACTCGATTCAAATTATCGTTAAAATTTTGTAGTATAATAATGTAGGTAATTTAAGAAAAGTGAAAAATTTCATCATTTGTAAATCCCGTGCTTATCAATTTATAGCAACCTTGCCACTTTATATAACTCATTTTATTCCAACGGATTTTATTAACGACGCAAAAATCCGGATAATACAAACCTGACCGCGGTTTTACGACGTTTTTATTGCGTATACGAAAAACATAAACCCGGGTCGCCCACAAAACTCTATATTCATAACGTTTCTATTGTTAATCGACCATTTCCACCGAAACAGGTGATGGTTTAAAAATAGTTTGTGGTGGCGACATTTATCTCCACATAGAAGCTCGTTAGTTGTGGACAATTCAGGAAACAGGTGCATTCTACATCGCACTATCGAAGTTTCTACGATTCCCAGCATACATACGAGTACCGATAGCACACTGGAAGAGGAAATGTCCTCTTCAGGTCCTGCAGCACCTTATTACTTACATTCTTGTAAATATAGATGAGACAAGAGCTACAAAACAACTCCGTGACGACTTAATATTTCTTATTTCGAAAAACAATAACTTTAGCTTAGCTACTAACTTTTAGATCGGAATAATACATATAAAGATTTCCTTATTTATATATTAGTTTGTTTAAAAAAATGGGCTTCGATTATATGATGTCCAATTTACCAAATTAATCATTAGATGTTTAATAAAACAGTCGTTTAATTATTTAAAGAGAAAACTTTTTTAGCACGGTTGTTATTTAAAACTCGATGAAACCATAAAGCGACAGTTCGAAGAGACAAAATAAATTTAGCCATAATAAGAGATAGAGAAAAAAAGGCATTGAAGATCCGGTAGTCATGTTAATTGTTACCCTTCGAAGCTTATGGTTTATAATCCCACTAGTGGCTAACCTTTGTGTTATGAATATGAATGATTGTACTCGGGTCATTAATGTTTATACAGATATGTACCTATGTAAGTATTTATTGTATCATTGTATACTATCATTTCATATTATTGTATCGTTTTTCTGCACACTAATACGGCGACAGGCTCACCTCCTGTCGCTGTCTTAGCGCAAGTTTTGTCACTGTTCAGAACCACTGTCATCCTTTTCTGAGGCTTTCACTTCTACCGCGTGACAAAAACAAATTTTTAAATTAATATTTTGTGTCGATTGAAGAAAAACATTTTTCCCTTTAATTCAATAACAAAAAGTTTAACACAATTTATATGCTTCATAATTAATACAAATATTCGTAATAAATTAGTTGGCGTTATCTTTTTAATATTTCCTGACTGAAAAGTCATGAATGTTAAGGTGCGATTTGCAAAAGTGACATTAAATGGCGCCGATACCTAAAACAGACATAAAAAAGAAAAGAATGGATATTTAAAATTTCAACAGATGCGTGTAAAACCCGTTGCTTCGGAGGTAAGTGCGTTGCCACGGTTCGGCAAAGGTCGCGGGTTTAAATCCGTCCCGTGTCTGTAAAATTTAAAAAAAAATTTCTCTTTATTTTAATAGTAAAAAGTTCAGCATAACCTATGTGCTACAATATCGACATAAGTATGTCAAAATTCGCGTTTTCTTATCTGCAATCACGAAACGATTGGAATCACGAAAGGTTGCTTTAAGCGCAGAAGAAATCGGCGAAAGAAACTCCGTATCCTCTTTTCTATCTTTCTCTTTCTATCTACGACCTCTATGGACGGGTGTCATTTTCATGGTGTCGCGTCCTTTGAGATGGGTAAATGTAGAAACCAATTTTCTATATTGTTTCGAGTATGGATGTTTGTGGTACCTTCGTTATTTCGGATACCATAACACAAATGCTTTTATTATTATTTTCGGCTTAGTTAAGTCCACTTCAGGACATAGGTCTCTCCAATGGGAAGGTTTGGCACAATCGCCACGCTTGGCAAGCGGATGGCGATCACAGTATCATGCAACTCGCCCCTCCTACGCTGCTGCCCATCTTCGGTCTGATTATTTTGGTCTGATATTTTTAGAGATGGTTATCCCGCCATCTATCGGTTACCATAACGATATTCAAAGCTGTTTCCCTTAGTCGCCTCTTACGTCACCCACGGGAAGAAAGAGAGTGGCAACATTCTTACACCGTTACCACACTGTCGACCAAAATCGTACGACTATCACATACATTGCTCTGATTCCAGAGTAAGTGGCTAAAGCACTTGTTTCCTCGGGAAGAAAGGCAATATTCTTACGCCGTTACCACACAGTTGCTTACTACAATGTATATGATGTCCATATCTATGCATTTATAATGACCCATGAAGCGGCAATTAAGCCTTCTACGTACTGGTACGGATGGCCTAAACAGCAATTGTGCGTGAATTACAACAACGATTACAACGTTTATGAGGGAAATAGTTGCACGCACGTGTGCTGGCATATTGATTCCGAATTATAAGCAAATAGCAGGTGCACTTGGCGCACCGCCAGCGTACTTGCCAACTGTAGGCTGACCAGGATTACAGGTTTAACCGGATTGAATGTTTTAATTGTTTTATTGTGGAAATAAAATTTTGAAAGTCAAATCATCACGTGTTATTTTTTAGGTTTTTGTTTTCTGATTAAAGTTTTCTTTTTTTACTCATACTTTCAATACAAAGGTAGACTAAGGTCTACTTATTTCGATACATTTTTCACCGAAATCTGTTTGGGAAAAATTATATACGCGTATTATATTGTAAATTCGCTAGACAGGGGTAGGCAGAAATCTAAACAATGAAATAATTTTGACTGATTGATTTTAAAACGTACATGATTTTTTTTAAAGAGGGATCGAACTCTAATTCCTATTACCCAACCACTCGGCTATATATATATATATATATATATATATATATATATATATATATATATATATATATATATATATATATATATATATATATATATATATATATATATATATATATATATATATATATATATATATATATATATATATATATATATATATATATATATATATATATATATATATATATATATATATATAAATATATATAACTTTTTCGGGTCTTGATGTTTGTTGTGCCTTTTTTATAAGGTTTTCAATACAGGGGTAGACAGAGGTCAAGTCTAGACAATTAAGTCCCTTTGACCCACCTTCCACCGAAGATATTTTCGGAACAACGTGACAGGTGGTGAGCCCGTCGCCGCCTTTATGTCCAAGCCAACGATGAAATTCGTACATAACTTTTTGAAAAACTCATTGGTACTGCCACCTGGGGATCGAACTCGGGTCTCTCGACTCGAAATTCCGACCACCCAACAACTCCATGATTCCTTAAAAAGTTTTAGCTACTTAGGTACGCGTTGTTTAGGATCACACCTATGTATGTGATGATATCCCTGTCTTTGTATGTCATTATTTAGAGTCTTATTTTCTTATTAATCTAAAATACTTAAGTGTCCAAATAGCTGTTCTTTTTAAAATCCATTACATGTTTATTTTTTTTTTTACTTTATTCATGTAGTTTGAACTATGGTTACCCTAATCCAACGTAAAACGGCGTGGTACGTACAAACTATATTTCACAGGTAATGTTGTTTATGATTGTTGTATATTATACCAGTTTAGCGGACACTTTGATATGGAATACTTCGCAAAACGAAAACCCTCTATTATTTACTGTGAGGTTGCGCTCTGGAGATTTATGAACATTATGCTAGGAAGTCACAATAGCCGAGTGGTTGGGTGATCGGAATTCAAGTCCTAAGTTATATTCCTAGGTGTTAGGCTCGTACCAATGTTTTTTTTTTCAAACCATTGTCCGATTTATATCGTCGGCTTGGTCATAGATATAGCGACAGGCTCACCACCGGTCACGTTGTCCCAAAACCTCGGACTAATTAAAATATTTTAATAAGTCGGGGAATTAGACAAGCAGTCTATTTTATTGTTATATATTACTGCACGTACGAGCGATCGCCAATCAGTTTGTCGAATTTTATGGTAAATGCTAAATCTTTAAGGTTATCAGTTTTGGATTTTGCCGCTGTAAAGTAAGAAATTGCGAGATGACCAAAAATAAGTAAAATTTAGTACATAGAGGAAGAGAAAGAAGTAAAGGTTGTATTAATACGCTTTTTAAAACTTTTTACAGAATTCGAAATCATTTTCTTTTGTGAAAAGATCTAACCATAAATATATCCATTGACTTTACAAAGAGTTCAAGCTGTCTTCATACCAATTTAATAAAAATTGTAAGTGATTTAGCTATGAAAGCGTTATGAAAAGACAGATAGTGTAAAATTTACGTTTATAATATTAGTATAGATTCGTATCATTGGCTTTTTGTTTGGCTTGTTGAAAGTGAGGTCGCCATCTTCGTGTTCTGACTAAAATATCTACTTTTCCTAGTAAAATAAGCCGTAAAAAGACTAAACTATCCACTAACTATACTGCCTCTGATCACCCTCATATTGGAAACAGAGTGACCACCCGATAGTCGAGTTGGTAACCCTACCTTCGAAGCTGAGGGTTGCGGATTCGAATCCCGCTGCGTCCTCGAGTGGTGGAGTTTATATGTATTTGTAAAGATTTGTCTACGTAAACACATGTATGTCAAATATGATGTACCGTTAATTTTGGATATCAAGACCAATAAGTTCGATTGGAGATCAATAAGTTCGATGATGAGTGGTTCGAAAAGACTCTATTGTTTAGACATCTATGGACCCCAGTATGAGAAATTGCTTGAATATGTATATAAGTGGGCATGAGCTAGATTTTTTTGTTTTTACGTTATGTTTATGTTTTCTTTATATGAATATTTAACAATACGATAACTTATTTATGTAATTTTCACTATTCTAAAACTTTATTAAAATACATTATAATTTCTTTAAATTGCTTTTGAGAGTTATATGTTCATTAAAAAATTAAAGAACTATATTTGTTGCACCACATACATTTAATAAAATATAAATTCAAGGCATTCCAAATTTAAAAAGTTACAATAAAAAGGCTTACGCCCCGCATAGTAACGGGTATCCGCGAGTCTTACTTCCAGCGCAGCCAATAGTCCATCTTTTGCTGATTGCAGTTATAAACATGCAAACACAAAAAACATACAATTTGTCATATATTTCTTTTCGAAATTGATCGTCCCTTTAATACAGATTGAACATGGGTGGTCCAATGAAACAACAGATTAATTGCGCGCAATGTTTATGCGCAGTGAGCCGGCCTCAAAGCGGCCGTTGATCAGTTAGTTACGACTTATGGTGTTTAAACTGCGGAACAATGAGCGTTGTTGGACTTTTGTTCCCTTTAGATTGATTTTTTTAACATATTACATACATACATAGTTAGAGACATCTCTTACATTGCTAAGATAGCGGAGTAGCCAAAGCACTTGTGTTTTCAGAAACAACTAAGTTACCAATAGAATAGAATAGATATGAAGACATTCATTCCGACACTTCAGATTACAATCACAAATAACAAAATTGATACGACTAAGAATAAAAAAAAAACAAAAGTAAATCAATAAACCAAAAATAAGTAGAGGGTATAATAACCATTCACGATTTAACAACCGTAACAGATGAAGTGGCGGAAAGGACCGCCTCAGCATAAGCCGTGGGATAGGGACGCTGATTTTCAGTCCGCCCCATAGAATAGAATAGAATGGAATAGAATGGAATAGAATGGAATAGAATGGAATAGAATAGAATAGAATAGAATGGAATAGAATGGAATAGAATGGAATAGAATGGAATAGAATGGAATAGAATGGAATAGAATGGAATAGAATGGAATAGATTGGAATAGAATGAATAGAATAGAATGGAATGAATAGAATGGAATGGAATGGAATGGAATGAATGAATGGAATAGAATGGAATAGAATGGGATAGAATGGGATAGAATGGGATAGAATGGGATAGAATGGGATAGAATGGGATAGAATGGGATAGAATGGGATAGAATGGGATAGAATGGGATAGAATGGGATAGAATGGGATAGAATGGGATGGAATGGAATAGAATGGAATAGAATAGAATAGAATAGAATAGAATAGAATGGAATAGAATGGAATAGAATGGAGTAGAATGGAGTAGAATGGAGTAGAATGGAGTAGAATGGAGTAGAATGGAGTAGAATGGAGTAGAATGGAGTAGAATGGAATGGAATGGAATGGAATGGAATGGAATGGAATGGAATGGAATGGAATGGAATGGAATGGAATGGAATAGATGGAATGGAATGGAATGGAATGGAATGGAATGAGATGGAATAGAGATAGAATAGAATGGAATGGAATGGAATGGAATGGAATGGAATGGAATGGAATGGAATGGAATGGAATGGAATGGAATGGAATGGAATGGAATGGAATGGAATGGAATGGAATGGAATGGAATGGAATAGAATGGAATAGAATGGAATAGAATGGAATAGAATGGAATAGAATGGAATAGAATGGAATAGAATGGAATAGAATAGAATAGAATAGAATAGAAAATAAAAGAAAAGATAAGAAAAGAAAAAAAGAAAAGAAAAGAAAAGAACAGAACTGAATACAACATAATACAATAGAACAGATATAGAAAACAGAATAACATAGAGCAGGGTATGTGGGCTAATTTAAACGTTAATATTAGGCTACACGTAATAGCGGTGCTATGTTCGTAACGCCAATGAATGTTTTTTTTGCTGCAAATCAGGGCATACTCAGAAAACCACTTTTCGGCACAATGCAACTTTTTTATTTAATTTTTTTAATTTAAAAAGTTATTGTTGACTTGTATAAATAAATTTTTAAATAAATATAAATAAATAAATATCATCACGCAATTCTCAATACGGGGGACAAATGTCTAGTCTAGACAATTAAGTCCCTTTGATCTGGTTTCGACCCACCTTCCACCAAAATATTTTCGGGACAATGTAACAGGTGGTGAGCCCGTCGCCTCCTTTATGTTCAAGCCAAAATTATAATTCGTACATAAATTTTTGAAAAACCCATTGGTACGAGCTTGCCACCTGGGGATCGAACGCTGGTCTCTTGACTCGAAATTCCGACCACCCAACCACTCGGCTATCGAGACTCAGCTCTATTACGTTGGTTTGTATAAACTACTTATATCACTATAACCGAGTGGTTGGGTGATCGTAATTCCATTCAAGAGACTCCAGTGCTATTCCTACATGGCAGGCTTACGAGCGTACCATTGGGTTTTTTCAAAAACTCATGTGCGAATCATATCGCATG
Source organism: Sericinus montela (assembly GCA_029286605.1). Classification (NCBI taxonomy): domain Eukaryota; kingdom Metazoa; phylum Arthropoda; class Insecta; order Lepidoptera; family Papilionidae; genus Sericinus; species Sericinus montela. The sequence continues at coordinate 11,251,689 of JAGSMR010000044.1, forward strand.
TCCAAGATAGAAACGGCGACCGGCTCACCTATCACGTTGTCCTAAACGTGTCTTCGGTGAAAGGTGGCTCGAAAGGGCTTAATTGTCTAGTCTTCTGTCTACCTCTGTATTAGGAAGATATTTAATATTATTTTTTACATTGTACTGTTGGCCTGGACACTAAAACGTCGATTGGCTCAGCGTCTGCCGTTTTGTCAAAAAAATCTTCCGTGAAAAGTAAGTCGGAAGCACTTCATTGTCTAGACATCTGCATACTCCAGTATAGGAAATTGTGTAAAGACCAAACTAGTACTATAAGTTTAAGCCTCAAACAGAAAATAATTTAAATGGACAGTTATTATCACCGAAATCTTAACGACACGTGTGAAAAGTAATGCAGCTCTTCTCTTACCGATGTTTAATAATATTCGCTGTACATTGCTCGATTAACTACTGAACAAAAAACACTAAGAGATCGTACGCTTCAATAGTTGATTTACAATAGAAACGTTAATGCTTTTGGGTGGGGATTGATATGACAGGTGGAAATGTGCTTTTAGTCGGACGCGATTTTCCTGTAAAATTTAATATTAAATAACATTTTACAGGAAGTACGAATATGATTTTCCATTAGGCGTGCACTAGTAATTAGTAAATCTTGACCTACATTAATTTTAGTCGCTAACATTACGTATTTTAATCTGTGGACTTGCGTACAGTACGTACGTACGTTAAAAATTTAGGGGAGTCAACTGACACCTCCGCAATAACAAAGCGATGTTTTACCTCCGAGATGAGAGAAGCCCAGAAGTTCTGGAATGAAATTTTGCAGGCAGTTATTTGTTATAATATTAATAGAAGATGCATAGATAAAAAATATAAAAAAATATATTCACACCATTCCCAATTCTGAGTCAAGACAATCTGGATTTTGACCAACCTTTCGCCGAAGATCTTTGGATCAACGTGACGGGCGGTAAGCATGTCGCTGTTTTTACGTTCAAACCGACTATGTAAATCGTACATAACTTGAAAAATCCTTAGGTTACCAGCCTGCTTGATGTGAATCGAACTCTGGTCTCTCGACTCGTATACCTATTACCCAATGGCTATTATGGCTTGAAGCAAAGATAGATTGATAAATATATAGATACGGACAACATCGAATACATTTCTCTGATTCCGAAGTATGTTGCTAAAGCACTTATGTTATGTAATCAAACAAAGAAGAAGGTACCACAAACATTCAGATCCAAGAAACTTGGATTAGGACTTGGACAAGGAACTACAGAAATGGTGACATCATAAAAACCGGTGTTTACGCCACCTATCCATAGACGTGATATATATATATATATATATATATATATATATATATATATATATATATATATATATATATATATATATATATATATATATATATATATATATATATATATATATATATATATATATATATATATATATATATATATATATATATATATATATATATATATATATATATATATATATATATATATATATATATATAAATGAATGAATGAATGAATGAATGCTTTTATTGTACACCACAAAAATACAAGAAAACAATTGAACATTGAAGTAAGTAGATTGTTGACAATTTGGCGGCCTTATCGCTATATATATATATATATATATATATATATATATATATATATATATATATATATATATATATATATATATATATATATATATATATATATATATATATATATATATATATATATATATATATATATATATATATATATATATATATATATATATATATATATATATATATATGTATATATATATATATATACATGTATGTGTGTACTATATGTATGTATGTGTGTATGTGTATATATATATATATATATATATATATATATATATATATATATATATATATATATGTATATGTATATATATATATATATATGTATGTGTGTATGTGTATATATATATATATATATATATATATATATATATATATATATATATATATATATATATATATACATATATACACATACACACATACATATATACATATACATATATATATATATATACATACATATATATATATATATATGTATGTGTGTATGTGTATATATATATATATATATATATATATATATATATATATATATATATATATATATATATATATATATATACACACATACATACATATATATATATACATATACACATACATACACATACATACATATACACACATACATACGCATAAACATAGTAAAAAAATATAGTTAAATCCTCGCAGAAATATGTAACAGCAATCCGTCTCAACGCTGTTCCAGAGATTGAGATAAATAATTTCCTTTTACTACTTTTTTAAATATTTCTAATGACTGTGCCTCGCGAATAGTTAGCGGTAGTGAGTTCCATAGCTTAACAGATTCTACGGTAAATGATTTATTGAAAAACGAAGTTTTGTGATTTGGCACTTGTAAAATTAATTTTCTCGAAGAGCGAAGTTCTTCCCCCGGAAGACCGATGAAATTAAATTTATCTTTTAAGTATCGAGGAGTAAAAGGATGAAACAAAACACAGTACAGAATGGAAAGAATGTGCAAATTCCGGCGAAATTGAATAGGTAACCACTTGAGACGACATCGAAATTGAGATATATGGTCAAATTTGCGCAATCCAAATATGAACCGAATACTAGTATTTTGTAGTCTCTCAAGCTTATTTAATTGGTTAACAGTTAAATTTACAAAGCTTGCGTCAGCGTAATCAAGAATAGGAAGAAGAAGAGTCTGTGCGAGCATTATTCATAGCAGCGATGGCTACCGGCAGATTCTCAAAAGTTGACTGGGTGTAAATTTGGACATCATCTGCATACATGTGATAGAGAGAAGAAATTTTATAAGTAATGGAATTAATGAAAATGGAAAAGAGTAACGGTGACAACACGCCGCCCTGCGGTACGCCGGCAGTGATATCCTGCCAAGATGAACAAGTTTCATCAAGGCGAACACGCTGCCGACGGCTATTTAGATAACTTTGAAACCAATCAATTACTGATGGAGATAAGTTAAGTGAACGCAACAAACTCAGCAATATGTCTAGGTCGACAGTATTAAAGGCGTTGCTGAAATCCAACAGAGTCATAACTGTGAGCTGTTTATTGTCCGTACCCCAACGAATGTCATCAGTAACTTTGACTAAAGCAGTAGCCGTACTATGCCTCGGACGGAAACCGGATTGCAAAGGATTAAACAAGTTATGTCTGTGGAGGAAAGTGTTTAGTTGTTGATAGATGAGTTTTTCAAGGACTTTGGAAAGGTAATTAAGGTAATATCGAGATTGGACGAAAATCGGAGTAGTTTGTAGGTTTTGACTTTTTAGGGAGAGGAATAACATATGCACTCTTCCAGGCTTCGGGATATTTAGAAGAGGAGATACATACATTAAATATATGGGTAATGATAGGAGTAATAATATCAAGGAGAGGAACAATCATATTACGGCTTATGTCATCGCTACCTGCGGCATTCGAAGATACGGACAATATGTTCTTTTTAACTTCACATGCAGTAAATTGATTAAAAACGAACGGTGGATAATCTGGAGTTGGAATTGAAGAAAGAGAATGTATAGTTTTCAATTTATCTTCACTATTAATAGTGTAAAAGGTTTTGGAGAAATATTGATTTAAAAGTTCGACATCAATACTAGATGCTGACGAATTATGGGATGTTTTGCCAACTCCAACAGTTTTCAGAAACTTCCAAACTTTAAATGAGTCGCCGTTCTCGACTGACGAATGGATATGGCGTCGTTGTGCATCTCTACACAATGTATTACAGCGATTCCTGATTTTATTATATTTCCTTAAGTTCTCTTCCGATTTATTTTTCTTAACTTTGGACAATGCTGTATTCTTTTTAATATAAGTTTCTTCAACTCCTCAGTCAGCCAAGGAGCTGGTAAGTGCTTGAGTTTTACAAAATGTATTGGGGCATGAACGTTGTAAAGCTTAGTCAATAATGAGCAGAAAAGTTCAACCTTGTGATCAATACATGTTGCATCCTCAATCACTGACCAATCAACATTTAAAGCATCTTCGCGCAGTCGTTCAAGGTTCATTCCTCCAAAATTACGTCGCAGAAGTGTTTTAGGTTTGAATTTAGGAGGTCGTAATTTATACGAAAGGTAAATACAATCATGGTAAGAGAAAGCATCAGCAGGACACTGACCATGCTTGAAGATTAGGCCTGGAGATGACACCATTATAAGGTCAAGAAGGGAAGAAGTGCTGTTGGGAAAGTTATGAGTAGCTGAAAGGGGTAGGATCTGCATATTACACGCATTTATTAAAGATTCAAGTTTTTTAGCCCGACTGTCACCTTTAAGTATGCAAGTGTTAAAGTCACCCATAAAGATGGAATGACTGTAGGAAGGGACTAATGACTCTATAAGGGCTTCGAAAGAAGTGAAATAGTTTGTAGAACTGGAAGGGCTATAGAAAACACCAAGTAGAACTTTAAACTGAGTCAGGGAGACTTCAACAAGCAAATATTCACCAGAATCAGCTGGAGGCGGTTGACATGACGAACTAACTATTTTAAAAGGAATATATGATCTTAGATAAATCGCAACGCCGCCACCTCCCCTGTCAATGCGATCATTTCTAATAAGATTAAACCCAGGAGAGAATAAGAGGTAGAAAGTAGACAAGGTTTGAGCCAAGATTCAGAAATCAGAATAGCGTGTATATTTTGGGATTCAAATGACGCAAGCATGTCAGGATAATGTGCCGGAATGCTTTGAGCATTAATGTGAACAACGTTGAAGTTTTTCATGCAGTCTGAGAAGTAAGAATTAAGAGCACAATTGAGTGGGATAGAAGTTGTTGTACTGTGAAAACTTGCATCGCTAAGTGTCTCATCACTCGAAGACAACGATAAGAACAAATCACTATCAATACTAACGTTTGAGGATAACATAATGAAAACAATAAAATAATATACTAGTAAGTAAATAAAATAAATATATGAATAATAAATATATATCCTAAGTCTGAGAAGTATCTACACTTTAAACCACCAGCAGCATGAAAGAGAAGGCATATAACAAAATAAAAACAACTAAAATAACAATTACACATGAAGACAAAATCGCAGATTGCTTATATATATAAAAAAAAAAACATTACAGTGTAATGCGATTATAAATCTAATCATAATATATGTATATATATATATATATATATATATATATATATATATATATATATATATATATATATATATATATATATATATATATATATATATATATATATATATATATATATATATATATATATATATATATATATATATATATGTATATATATATATATATATATATATATATATATATATATATATATATATATATATATATATATATATATATCAAACAAAATTAGTGTTGTATGAAATGAAGCAAAGAAGGTATCATAAACACCCAGACCCGAAGCAATGTAGAAATAGTGGTTTTCTATATTAATCTGTCCGTATTCGAACCCGATAGTTTAGAGTTGGGAACATACTAAAAAGCAGTGCATACAAGCAAAGGCGATATAGGTGTAAGTAAACAGAAAATCCGGAGAAATAAAGCACGAATAATGCGCTCATTTTTCAATTTCGAGTCAAGAGACCCGAGTTCGATCCTCAAGCGGCCGTACCAAAGGGTTTTTCTAAAACATATGTACGAATTATATCGTTGGCTTGGACATAAAGGCGGCGACGGGCTCACCACCTGTCACGTTGTCCCGAAACTATCTTCGGTAGAAGGTGGGTCGCTGGGACTTAATTATCTAGACTAGACCTCTGTCTACCCCTGTATTGGGAATTGCCTGAAGATATTTATTTATTTTAAGAAAGCGCTCATGATTCAGCACTCAAGCACTTTGTTAAATCGAGTTATTTCTTTGTGCATTATCCTTTGTGTATTATGTCCGTTGTCAGGTGCATAGCAACTCGTCACCGTCGCAGCTGAATCAGAGTATATTTCCATCGTGACGGGTTAGGTGTGCGAGCTCGTCGTTTTGTATCAGGTTGCTTTCAGCCGAGTTCTTTATGTGTAAGGTGCGTTCTCGTCGACAGATTTAGATGGTACTGCTCTCCAGGGTGATGTATTCGCTACTAGCGCAATGCGACATTCCAAGTCTTTTTCTTTTCTGACGTTTACTTTTATCCTTGAAAGTTTTTATAGAGTTGGTTTGGTTTAACAGTAAGGAGTATTTAATGTTGGCTGTCAAAACTTTAACACGTATATCAAATTTAAAAAAATATATAATTGGTCCATTAAATTAACTAAAAAACGAAGGAATGTTTTTTTTTTAATTCTGTTACTTTTTTTTCTTTATTGTCAGTCATGAATTGTATATCTTAGTAACCTTTAATGTCTTTTACCGCAATTTTAATTTCATAAATAAAAATATGTAGTGGTATGTAGTGGTATGTAGGTAAATATTTATTACATGTGGATCACGATACCCGAGTGGTTGGGTGATCGGAATTCGAGTTACGAGACAAGAATTCGATCCTCAAGGCTCTTCAAACCAATGGGTTTTTTCAAAAAGTTATGTACGATTTATATACGGCTTCGCCACCTGCCATGTTCTCCCAAAATGTCTTCGGTGGAAGGTGCCAAGCTAAGGAACATTTAAAAAAAAATTGTCTTTATTTCTCACATATTTTCATAAAGTCGTGTATGAATAAAGAATAATATTACACGTCAGCGTGTTCAATTAGTTACATTCTTTACTTTGCGAGAACTTCTGGATTGAAAGTGATTGAAAATAATCATTACTTTTACATATTTTTAAGCAGCAAAATTAAATCAGAAACAGCAAAAGGTTTAGATAACTGGAAGGAATCGTAAAATACTTATTATTACTATTTTTAGTACAGAGATTGCCTGTTCTATTTATCATTACTACATCATTGCGATTCGATAGCCGATTAGTGTCTCGCAGATTCGGATCCGGCTAGGGCCAAACATTAGTTTGATGAATATGAAATTTTGTGCTACTTGTAGTAAACTTGAATATGACATAAATATTTATCTATGTAAGTATAATATCACTCAGTGCACAAAGGCATTGTCAGGCTCAACACCTGGCACGTTGTCGTAAATAAACTCCGGTGAAATTTGAGTTGAAAGGACTACATTATTTACACCTCTGACTAACTGCATTGAGAAATGCGTGAATATAACAAAAACACTGCATCATTAACAAAAAATACATCATAACTGAGACTCTTAAATCATATATGTTCATGCTCAGTAATTGAAAACTAAATTATAAATGATTTATTATATAAACAATTCTAATAACTAACATTCGGGAGAATTAACGCCGACCGCACACGGTATTTTAAAAGCTGTGTTTCAGATGACAAAGATTGATAAACAGATGTCGTTTATATTCATAAATCATTGTCATTGCAAACATAATATCATTTTTAATAATTTAATTATGATGACAGCGTAAATTGTCGAAAAACATGGGATAATCGTTTTAATTGATCGATTTCTTACGAAGTCTGTTACGTTAAACAAGCGGATTATATTAAGTAAAACTATCAGGCGTATTAATCATTGTATAATTAGAGAACTTATGGCATAAACGCTGCTACCTATCACCGGTCATCTGAATATTTTTTATTTATTTAAAAACAAGATCTTCACGTCTTTCCCAATAGACAGGGGTCCAGACAATTAAGTGCTTTAGACCCATCTTTCACCGAAGACATTTTTGTTGTGTATATTTTAGATATATCGCTAAATATTATTGTAAAATATAACATCAAAACTTTATTACAAAAAGATTTATATTTTTTTATATATAATTATTACATGAGACATAAATAAATAAATATAAGTAACTGCTAAAATACATAACTAGGTAAATTTTCGAAAATAGGTAGACAGATTTGATAGCCGAGTGGTTGAGCGATCAGAATTCGAGTCAGGAGACCCGAGTTTGATCCCCAAGGCATTTGTACGTCTACTACTACTGCTTAATACTCGTGGCTTAAACTGTCTACATCTGTATTGTATTGTATCTGTATTGTACCCCGGTATTGGGAAAGATACGTGAAGAAGTATTATTTATTATTTGTTTATATTCTTTATACATTTATCTTTAAACCAAATATTTAAATAAACAGCGAAAGCGAGAAGTCATGGTCTTCGAGTTGCAATTCGAGTCAAGACCCGAGTTCGATCCCTACGTGACTTTTTCAAATAGTGACGTCTTAATTAACTGGAACTCTGTTTACCCCAATATTGTAGAGTTTAGCAGTGGTAAGATTTTCTTTATTGTTTTTATATATAAAATGCGTATCAATAGTGTAGGAAGATTTAAACATATCTCAGTAAAACACGTTTACATTACACAAACGCTACCATAATGGAGGAGTCTGCTGACGTTTCACTAATTTGCTCAAAAATAAACATAGGTACTGGACGCGCATATGTTAATAATTTACACATTTTAGATGATGGTTGTCATGAAACTTAAGCAAATGTTCTTTTGTACATTGGCAAAGACGACAAATTAACCTTTACAGCAGTATGGAGTATAAAGTACGTAAGAGATGAAACAGTTTGTCGCATTATCGCTACATACATTCTAACTTCATAGCATACGCGTTGACGTGTTTAAAACGGGGTACAAAAGTTTATTTAAAACTAGCAGCCCCCGCCGCTTTGTCCGCTGCTTAACACTTCACGCGGAACCCTAATTATGTAAATAAAATAAAAGTAGCCTATGTTACTCCTAACAACATTAGTTATCTGTCAGTGAAAGTCCTGTTAAAATCGGTCCAGCCGTTTCACTTACAATATACGATAGCCGAGTGGTTAGATAGTCGGAATTTCGAGTCAAGGGACCCGAGTTCGATCCCGGGTATAGGGCTCGTTCCAATGGGTTTTTCAAAAACTTCTTTCAAAAACCTCTGTCTACCTCTGTATTGGGAATTGCGTGAAGATATTTATTTATTTATTTTACATACAAAATAACAATAACAAACAAAGATATTATTATAGTATATATTGTAACATTCATGCAAATAGAAATGGCAAAACAAGACATTATCAACACTATTAAATATACTTTAGCAGATAGCCTAAATCTAATTTTACTTGGATATATACATACATACATTCATAATGGCTTATCAAGGTCATGTATTACAGTGCTTATGTATTTATGTATGTATGTATGTGTTAAATAATAATAAATATTTTTGCGCAATTCCCAATACAGGGTCTAAAGTCTAGTCTAGACAATTATGTCCCTTCGACCCACCTTCCAACGAAGTTATTTTCGGGACAACGTGGCAGGTGGTGAGTTCGTCGCCGTCTTTATGTCCAAACCAACGATATAATTCGTACTTAAGTTTTTAAAAAACCCATTGTTAGGAGCTTGCCACCTGGGGATCGAACTCGAGTCTCTTGACTCGAAATTTCGACCACCCAACCACTCGGCTATCGTGACTATTGATTTTTGTATATAACCGTTACCACACGGCCAAATCAAATTACAGACACTTAAATCATAGATGTTCAAAACATTTGTTATAATAAATTATAAAAAACAGATTTATTATAATAAAAACACTCTATAATTATGATTCTGAGAATATAGTGTTTCTAGCTTAATCGTATTTCATAAAAATCGCGATGACAATGATTAATTTATTGGATGTTAATGATTAATGCATTTGTTTAGAGCACGATGTCAAGATGTCAGAGACTGTATTTATCTAACACAAGCTGTTATTCTTGACTGCCCGTATTACAATCCGGATTATTTCGATATGTCCCTATACATTTCATAAAATAAATAAATAAATGTCTTCACACATTAAGTCATTTTCGTGAGACATTATTAATTAAATAATTAAAAAGTCACGATAGCCGAGTGGTTGGGTGGTCGGAATTTCCAGTCGAGAGACCCGAGTTCGATCCCCAGGTGGCAGGCTCGTACCAATGGGTTTTTCAAAAACTTATGTACTTATTATATCGTTTGCTCGGACATAAAGATGGCCATGGGCTCATCACCTGTCACGTTGTCCCGAAAATATCTTCGGTGGAAGGTGGGTCGAAGGGACTTAATTGTATAGACAAGACCTCTGTCTATGCCTGTATTAGGAATTGCGCGAATATTTATATATTTATTTATCTTCACCCACAATCCCTGACGGGGTAGCCAGAGAGAACAGATCGCCATGTGTCACGATCCTTACATACCTCTTTCACTTCATTCAGATTCATCATTTTCTTCATACATGCACGTCGAGGTATCCGAGTACTCATGACCCTCCCGTCTTCGAGCAATTTGCGCACGAGAAGATATTTATTTGTTTATTATTGCCTGGTGTAGGCAAACGCAGTATAGGACGACCCCCACAAAATTAAGTGATGACCTACAGAATATAATAATAAAAAAATGTATACATGGATAGAGACAACATCACATACATTGCTCTGATTCCAAAGAACGTAACTAGACCATTTGTATTATGGAATCAGAAACAATTAAGGCATTGCAAACATTCAGAACGGAAACGATATTGAAAAAGTGGTATTCAACGTGGTATTCAACGACCCCTTCCGGAACCAAACCAGGAACCTCAGAGCAGGTGATCTCTTACAAACCGGTATATACGCGACTGAAGCATGGAGGTAGTCATCCTTTTGTTAGTCAGTTACAGGCGAATCTAAAAAAATGCATGTTAAAAACTAATCGAAATCGTCCACAAACATTGATTTTAATTCTATGCTAACATCAAAGAAAAGCTTAAAAAGAAAAAGTGGAAGTGGCCGGTTAGAAATATCCAACTAACACAATTCTTTTATAAAAAAAGATTTTCACGTGTCCAACTTCACTAATGATTACACAAAGCCAAATTATATTTCGCTTCGTTGCTAGATCAAACGCGCCACCACAGCCAAACGATCCAGGCGTGGCCAATCGTTTCCTATACACTCCATCGTCCGTGTTCGCGTCTTATTTTTAGTGCACAGGTAACAAGAATGGCCCCCCTTTGAAATGTAACACTTCCGGTCGTAAAGTCGGCCGTTCGAACTTGTCACAGATTATGCACAGGTAAGCATAGAGTACAGAACCTAAGACTAACCACTCTCTAGGAGGCTAACGTACATGCTCTGTTTATATGTCTTCTGTGTAAATCTACAAAGGATGTGTAAGACAATATACTTGCAAATCAAAATTATGCATATAAATTATAAATAAATATTTAAATATCTTCACGCAATTCCCAATACAGGAGTAGACAGAGGTCTAGTCTAGACAATTCAGTACTCTTGACGCACCTTCCACCGCAGATATTTTCGGGACAACGTAACAGGTGGAGAGCCCGTAGGCGTACTTATGTCCAAGCCAACGATATAATTCGTAAAAGTTTTTGAAAAACCCATTGGTACGAGCCTAGGGATCGAACTCGGATCTATTGACTCGTAATTCCGAGCAATCCAACCACTCGGCTATCGTGACTGTTATTATTTTCGAGTAAAATATGTAAATAAGTAAAAAATATATTAGGTGGAAGATGGGTCAAAGGGATTTAATTGTCTAGACTAGGCCTCTGTCTACCCCTGTATTGGGAAGTGCGTAAGATATTTATATTTATTTTTTATCTTCAAGTGAAAATTCACAGCTGGACATAGGCTACTCCAAGAGAGGGTTTGCCATAAACGCCTCACTGGTAAGCGGATTGGCGATCGCAGTACCAGATAGCTCGCACTTCAATCGCTGCCGCCTATCAACGGTCTTTAAAATATTTAAATGGTGTTTGTGATATTCAAGAAATAATCTCTCTTAAGACATGCTTGGGAAGGAAGGGCAACGGCTGCTGTATTCACAAGATAAATCTTAAGTAATTTAAAAATAATAATGAAAGAAATATCTCCACGCCACTCCCAAAACAGGGGTCTAGACAATTAAGTCCTTTCGAACTATCTTTCACCTAATATATTTTTGGGACGATGTGACAGGCCCGTCACAGTCTGAATGTTGGACATTCTAACTTTTTAATTTTTTCTAACAAAGCTAACGGTATAATTTATTTACCTTAAAATAAATATTAATGTAGATAAATATTCGTTTATACATCTCAACATCCATGACTTGAGTACTAACATTCATATTTTGTCACACATATGTTCCTACATATATATGGACCCTAACGGAATTCAAACCCACACCTCTTAGTTTTCAAGACATGCTCACTACCATCTAGGTGAATTAGGTGAAATGTGTTGATGTTATTTTCATATGAATTATGCGTTCTAGAAGTTTCTAATGTTTTTGTTTATAGAGTACTTAAACGTCATCAGCGAAGGTTCTCATAACAAAAATAACGAGCCCTTCCGATGCTTTAATAAATCTTCAGCCGCATTCACTCTTAATGGCATTTAAATTAGCCTTTTATTTACCCTCGGCTTTTTCCTTCTACGTTGTGGTAGTTGCAATTACTTTGTACATTGCTTCTCAAGTTCTATTAGTTCATACGGTGGTTGTATAGAATACGAGTTGGACATTAAATTTTTAGTTATTCCAGTAACAAATACTTCTCATTTGACAGGTTGTCTTTTTTCAAATTCAATTTCCACTATATTTTTCATGTAATGTTTTGTCGAAAATGCGGGGACGTTAATTATGGAGAAATATGTTCTTGATTATGCAAATTAAGAATTTTTATTTTTATAATAAATAAATTTGTTTATTAATGAAATTAAATGTTAGGAAAAATAATTGATGTGTGCGATTCACACACGATAGAAGGGTTCTCGTGGTCGTAGTTCTCGTGGTCGTAGTTCTCGTGGTCGTAGTTCTCGTGGTCGTAGTTCTCGTGGTCGTAGTCGTCACTAAAAGGTTAACACAAGGCGATCCGAGAGGAGATTTTCCTCCAAACCAACTGGGGCCCTCGGATCGCATGGCCCCTCCCCCATGTCGGAAGTCATCTCTTTCGTTCTAGTGGACGCAGCGCTTCGCAGCAGCAGCCCTTATTGTCTTCAACTCTAACTTGCGAGCCTCTCCTCGCAAGTCTACTTAGACGAAGCTGTAAAGGCCTCCGGGCCAACAGCATCCCGTGGATGGTTTTAGTCGGTATGCTTCTCCTTCTGAGATTCGAGCCCGACACTGTTCGTTTCGGTGGCCTCCCGGCCAAGGGACGTTCGTGCATAAAACATTTCCTCCATGGTTATCAAAAAAAAAAAAAAAAAAAAAAAGATAAAAGTGAAACTTCAGTAAATCAACAAAAGAATGAGATGAATACATATAATTTTAACTTAATTTAACTTAAATTATAACAAGAGTAGAATAATTACAAAGTTTATTTATAAAATAGTATGTATATTTCTGTCTTTTACCTGTCGCTTTTTCCGTTGCATCCGGTTTCAAATCACAACGATTCTAAAGAGGTTTCACTTCAAAAAACGAAAATATTTTCCGTAATATCTGTGATATCTATTAGCGTTTCTTACGGAAAAATTGCACGTCACTTGTTTTTATATATATGACAAGAAAATTTTTTAAGAGATAGTTTCTTACAGTAAAGATATTTTTATTTTTAACTTAGCATTCAACACCTGGCAGTATCTATCAATATTGAGGAATGCAGTAACGTCAAAATCATTAAGGGATGCTTATGTATATAGCATCTATCATCAGTTCAGCATCAAGAAATGATATTTATTACGGCTCACAGACACAAAGAACATATTTTGTATCACAAAAGAGGTGAAGCACTCGAAATGCTCATATTCTTTCTTAATTTCATCGTTAGATCCTGACGTGGACAATAAGACAAAAGTTAAAGTACACCCTTTCAAAGGAAAATAATTTACGAATTCGTAAGAGCATACGACGGAGTTATAACACAATATAACAGAGAACCTCCACCTTTTTTTGCAGTCGGTTAGAATATATAAAACAATGAGCTGCTCATCTGATGGTTATTAATATCGACATCTTCTTGTATCTATATCCTAATGGTTGAGGGTACGGACAACAAACACAGAGATGCAGGTTCGATACCTCTATTATGAAGCCCTATGGTCGTGAACTCCAGTAACAAGCATTGCGGCTAAGTTGAATTGATTAACAAGAATAATAGTAACGTTAATAGGCGTTGGTGGTATTTTTTTTATTACATTTCTCTTCTTCTTTTAACAAGTCACGATAGCTGAGTGGTTGGGTGGTCGGAATTTCGAGTCAAGAGACACGAGTTCGATCCCCAGTTGGCAGGCTCGTACCAATGGATTTTTCAAAAACTTATGTACGAATCATATCGTTGGCTTGGACATAAAGACGGCGACGGGCTCACCACCTGTCACGTTGTCCCGAAAATATCTTCGGTGGAAGGTGGGCCATAAGGACTTAAGTGTCTAGACTTGACCTTTGTCTACCCCTGTATTGGGAACTGCGTGGTAATATTTATAATATTTTTTTTCTTTTTTTAAATCTCTTTTCTTTCGCACACCATCTTAACTCCAGTGTTTTTGTGTGAATTGAAACACGATAATAGTCGAATGACGGTATTTATATGGCCCATCAAACTATTGTCGATTTGAATTACAAGCACACTCTTGGTTATGGTAAGTCACGATAGCCTAGTGGTTGGGTGATCGGAATTCGAGTCAAGCGACCCAAGTTACAATGGGTTTTTTCAAAAACTTACGTACGATATATATCGTTGGCTTGGACATAAAGACGCCCAATAGCACACCACCTGTCATGTTGTCCCAAAAATGACTTCGGTGGTAGATGGGTCGAAAGGACTTAATTGTCTAGATCTCTGTCTACCTCTGTATTGGAAATGGCGTGAAGATATTTTACTGATGGTTATTAAGGAAGCAATTGGAGACTGGAGGAGGAGGACGCTTAACTTCCAGCTTCCATCTTAGGTAAGTTTTACAAAAATATTGCTACAACTCTCCAAATGCAAACGAAACTAGTACTTAGTTGGAATACTCTAATTCTAACTAACAAGGAACTAGGTTAGTTAGTGTTTATGCTATTTTCTATTCCCTGGCAACATCACAAAACTGACAAACAAATATGAGCTTTAATAAAGTTCATATTTGTTTGTCAGTGTTTGTACACGATTACCTTCATTACATCGCGTAACCTGGGTGGGCAGGCCTCAGAACAATGGTAGCCATAATAAAAGAACATCAGGAACAAATTTCCACACATTGTTACTATACATTTTATTTACACTTTTATGTGTGATTTAAAAAAAAAAGTTAAAAAAAGTCGCGATAGCCGAGTGGTTGGGTGGTCGGTATTTCGAGTGTCGAGACCCAAGTTCGATCCCTAGGGGGCAGGCTCGTACCAATGGGTTTTTTCAAAAACTTATGTACGAATTATATCGTTGGCTTGGACATAAAGACGGCGACGAGCTCACACCTGTCACGTTGTCCCGAAAATATCTTTGGTGGAAGGTGAGTCGAAGGGACTTAATTGTCTAGAATAGACCTCTGTCTACCCCTGTATTGGGAATTGCGTGAAGATGTTTATTTTTATTTTATGTGTTATTTAAATACCATAACCTACATAAACTGTCACACAGATAAGCAAACACAATAACACCGCATCGTACACATTAACTCATACACACATTACACATTACAGATATTAAAGAAAGGTTGCGATAACCGAGTGTTGGGTGGATTGAAATGAAGTCAAGAGACCCGAGTTCGATCCTCTGGTAGTAGGCTGGTACAAAAGCCTTTTTTTCAAAAACATGAACAATTTATTAAGTTGATTGGAACGGTGACAGTATAAAGTATAAATAAAGAAAACGTGACAGGCTCAGCAACTGTCACCATTTCCCCAAAAAAGGTGTCTTCGATGGAAAGTGGGTCGAAATGACGTAATTGTCTAGACATCTGTCTACCACAGTATTAGGATCGATAAATGGTATATTAAAACGGTGTCTCCAATATGGTCATACTACACGTAACGCCTTTATTACCGGCAACGTTAGCATTTAAGTGCTAGCGCGAAATACGCCGCGGTCTGCCCGGCTCCCGGAAGCGGTGGCGTGAATATAAAACAATTTATGGGGCCCGTCCATGCGGTTGTCTGTGAGCTCGATTGTAAATCTTTATCGGATCGAGTTGCGTTATTCACATATCGAAATTATGTAGATACAGTTTCTGTTTCTATTTTAGCATGAAAGTTGTCGATTCTATTTAAAGTTTATCTTTTTATATTTGCCTATGAAATCTATTGATTGGTAATCTGTTTAAGAATCAAAAGAGGCAGGGCAATAAATAAATACATATATAGATAGGCAGCACACTGTTCCGATCCCAAAGGAAGTATCTAAAGCTATTTTTGAATCGGAAACAACGAAGGTTCCACAAACACTCAGACTCGAGACAATGTAGAATAAGTTGTTTTCTATATTGACTCGCCCGGGAATCGAATCTGGGGCAATGTGACAGGTGGTGAGCCCGTCTCCGTTTTTATGTCCAAGCCAACGATATCATTTGTACATAAGTTTTTTAGAAAAAACCCATTGGTACGAGCCTGCCACCTGGGGATTGAACTCGGGCCTCTTGACTCCGACCACCGTACTATGCAATCTATTCATTTTGTAATTTTTTTATTAAATATTATTTTCTTACATCATAAAATTACTTATTCTAGTTTTCGCCAAATTCTTTAAACAGTTTGTTGGTGAAGTAATACACTCATTAACATTGTCATAGTCTTTCCACTAAAAATAAAATCTACGAGACAATCCTACGCAATGTTTCATGTTTAATTCACGATGTCTACGATAATTTAATTGGAAATATTTCTTTTAAATGGAATTATGAGACCAGGGTCTTACATTTTTCTTTATCTACACGCAATTTTCCATACTGGGGTTGGCAGACTTCTAGACATTGAAGTACTTGCGCCCCACTTTCAAATATTTGGGACAGTGTGTCAGTCGGAGACATTGTACGTACAGGTACAATGTATATGAAAAAATGTATTTACATATTTTCATGGAAAAATATAAACATATAAAAATCTGTGACTCGAGTACAAATATTCATACATACATATTCATCATACAAATGGAAGGAAGAGTGGAGGGTCAAGAGCAATCGGAGCAAGACGAGCATGTATGAAGAAAATGATGAACCCGAAAGAAGCTAAAGAGGTAAGTAAGGATTGTGATACTTGGCGATCTGTTTTCTCTGGCTACAAAAAAATCATATAAATGACTACACTATATCGAGTTCCTAGCAGCTTTGAAGGCAGCGCCTCCAATACGGCTATTGAGTGTCGGTTCTATCTTTGTTTGGATTAAAAGGTTAAATACCCGCTCAGTCTCTAGTTGGAAAACCATAGCCGAGGAGAGACGGTAACTGATCCCTTATATTCTCTGTTTTTGGTCATTCTTTCGTTTGTCGATTGTCATTTTTTTAATCACAATATCCTAGTGGATGGGTGTTTGAAATCCAAGTCAGTAGATCCGACTTCGATATCCAGATTGTAGTCTCGTACCAATGGGTATTTTCAAAGCTTATGTACGATTTATGTCGTTTGCTTGGACATGACGGCGACTGCCTCGTTACAGCAGGTGCCTGGGTCACGTAATCCCAAAAATGACTTCAGTGGAAGGTACGTCAAAAGGATTTAATTTTATAGACACACCCCACATGAGAATAGCGTGAAGATATTTTTCTATTTCATTTTTTTTTTCATTTACTGCCGTTTCCTAAGGTGATTTCTTTTTACGGTGAAGAAAAAGGCTAAAGACGCTGCAGGTTACCAATTTTTTATCAATCTCCTTTTACTAATATAAGGGCTAATAATTGCGACCGACTTCATTGGGAAAATCTAGTATGCAAAGAATGTTTTTGAAACCTAGAACACACCCTTTTTGCGTCAGGATATTCAATGTTATCGGGAGTGCGATCTATGAAATGTGTAAACCGGAAATTGGGTCAGAGGTTCGCACTTATCCACCGGACGCAAGGCCAGCGGCGCTGTATTTCCGCTCCTGCCCGCCGCATACCTCCGGATGTCTTTGCGCTGATTATCCAGATTGGGAGCCGAGTTTGGGAGGTCGTTTTTATTATAATGAGATAAGCATATTTGAATACGGAATCTGCCAACTTTGAAAGTTAACCTTGATATGTATTAGGTAATGATATATTTGACGTAGTTTTTTTTCTATCAGAGATGTAATATCGAAAGTATATAGGGAAAACGTTTAATTTTTTTAATTTTTACAGTTATATGTATTCACATTTATACATAACGAGTAGAATGTGTGCTCATAGTGCAAGTTAATATAAACATTTAAGATGTCCCGTACACATATATTACAAAAATGTCGACTAAATAGTTACTAAATTAGTTTTCAAAACATACAGCTCCTTAAAGTTAGAATGAGGAATCCATCCGATGAACGAAAAAATGGTAAATACTTAATAATAATGTTCCATATGAAACTTTAAAACGTAGCGTGGCGGGCACAACAGGTTTTGAAAAGTCGCCGGCGTGAAGTCTCGGGTTCGGTTCCCGGACGGATCAATGTTGAAAATTACTCTTCTTATATTGTATCGTGTCTCGGTTCTGATTCCATAACACAAGTGCTTAAGCTAATTACTTTAGAATCAAAGCAATGTGTGTTTTTTTTATAGAAAAGGGAGGCAAACGAGAAGGCGGCTCACGTGATGGTAAGTGATTACCGCCGCCCATGAACATCCGCAACACCAGAGGCATAGCAGATGCGTTGCCGGCCTTAGAGTGCCCCCCCCCCTCAGAATTGGGAGAGGGGGTGTGTGGGCCTCCGGTTACCTACACTCACCAGACGAAACGCAGAAGTTTGTTAGACTTCTACTTCACGCCGGTATTCTGTGAGGTCGTGATACTTCCCCGGTCGAGCCGGCCCATTCATGCAACAACAAAAGCTGCGGCGTGGCTCTACCACTCTTAAAAATGTAACAGTCCTGATCTATTTAAATATTTATTTTAAAAAAAAATAGGGTTTGGATCAATTAGATGTTGTCCCTATCTAACTGTATTCATAGATTTATCCTAATAGATATAAATAGATAAATAGATCCTAGCCTCGACATCTCCCAAAGGATCCCGCATTGATTTTGATGCAATACGCATGCATCAAAGTTCCTTTTTTCATTTTCCTGAGGCTGCAGTATTTACTTACCATTTCTTGGACAGATATCATGCCTTTCACCCTGAACCTATACATTTTTGAAAATACATTTATTTGAAAAAAGAGCCTACAGTTATGACCTATGGTCACTACCACAGAAGGTCATGGATACACTGTCCCTAAGAACTAGAATGGGAATGCCTCACTGTAAACTGGGTTTCTGTATCTTGAAACCAGAATTACAACCGAAATACAAAAGCAGGTGCCAGGGTCACGTTGTCCCAAAAATGAAAAAAAGGATTTAATTTTGTAGACACAGTTCACCCCCACATGAGAATAGCGTGAAGATATTTTTTTTTTATTTACTGCCGTTTCCTAAGGTGATTTCATTTTACGGTGAAGAAAAAGGCCAAAGACGCTGCAGGTTACCAATTTTTATCAATCTTCTTTTACTAATTTACTAATATATGACAAATATGACAGGAAGTAAGCTTGTCGCCGTTTTTATGTCCAAGCCCACGATATAAATGGCGTAAAGTTTTGAGAAAACCCACTGGTACAAGTATACCTCGGGATCGAACTCGGGTCTCTTGATTTAATTCTCCAATCCACCCTACCACTGGGCTGTTGTGAATACTTACTAATACTTAAAAATTTTAACATTTAAACAGACGTTCCGATAGCACAGTTGACGGTGATCCTGCCTTCTAATCTAGGGGTTGCGCGTTCGAATAACACTATGAACAAACATTTATGAGATTAATACTAATTGTTGTTCTCGTCTCATATTTATATTAAGGCTTACTATTTATCACGTTATCCCAAATAATCTTCTATGACAATTAAATTAAACTTATTTGGGACAACGTGTCGAAAGGATTAAATTGTATAGACATCTGTCTAACTGTCTAACTACCACAATCAAGAAAATGCGTGAATATATACAAAATACTTTAAGGTAAATAACTCTGCCATTAGGAACCGTTACAATGGAGCATTAAAATATTAACGACGTCATATTGTGTCATGCGTGCCGGTGGACGAGTGTCTGGGCGGCGCTCTTTGATCTCACGTCTTAGACAAAGATGAGTGGATGTGAATTTTTAATTAGATATTTTTGTGTCAGTATTGAAGATTTATTAAAACGGTGTCGGGATGAAATGGTTTTATAACAAGTGCTCAAGCGAGAATCACCGAAACAGAAGGAAGATTGGCTTTCGTCCATATGGTGAGGAAATGTTTGGCATTGGGACACTCCGATACCACTTGCATTCCTCATATGAAGAATATTCTATTTAGACTTTGGAACTTGTGTCCAACTATGCTTATCACTCTTTTGTACTCTTATGTGGACTTTATAGTCTACTGCAGGACACATGCCTGTCCTGTAAAGGAGGGTTTGCCAAAATCGCCATGCTTGCCAAGCGGATAGACGATCGTATCGTCATTTCGCTCGTAAGACGCTGCTGCCAGTGAATTTATGGTTTGGTATTCTTGATGCTATTCCCAATACAGGGGTAGACAGAGGTCAGGTAGACAATTTAGTCCTTTGGATCCACCTTCCACCGAAGACATTTTTGGGACGATGTGGCAGGTGGTGAGCCTGTCGCTGTTTGTATGTCTAATCCAACGATGTAATTTATTTTTTTTAAGATTTGGTATTCTCCGAGATTCTTATATCGCCATCTTTCGGTAGCCACTGGCATTTTCAAGGCTTTTCTCCTAGTGGCATCTTGCGATACGTTCAGAAAGAAAGAGAATGGTAAATTCTTACGCCGTAACCACCAAGCAGTCTAAGCTACTATTATTTATTATTTGTTTCATGTACTTTAATTACAGTTCATCGTCGTTAACCACATGGAACTAACTAATTTTAACCATCAATACTAATTTAACTTTCCATACGAAAAATACTTTTGATATTTTACGTGGACGACCTACCGTCTAATACCAGTTTTATAGGTGAGAGAGAGTAGTACACTTTATTGCACACCATAAATGACAAAAAGTCTAAACATAAATGGTAGCACAATGGGCGGCCTTATCGCTCAAAGCTATTTCTTCCAGACAACCGCCATCTCTGAGGTCGCGGGTTCGATCCCGAACGAGACAATGCAGAAAAACTACTTTTTCCGCACTTTATGTAATATTGTCCCTATATACGAGTACATATTTATTATTTATTTATTCATTTAAATTTTATGTACATACGATAAATTGTTTCATATTGTATAAATTCATCGTTTTAAATTGTTGTAAATAAAAATAAATATATACATAGTTAGGGACAACGTATCACACATTGTTCTGATCGCAAAGTAAGCTTATGCACTTGTATTAGGGATCAGAAACAACGAAGGTACCACAACCCAGACCAGAGAAAATGTAAACACGATAAAAGTGTATTTTTGTACTCAGACCCGACCGCGAATCGAAACCAGAACCTCAGAGCTGGTGACACTATGAAAACCGGTGAATGTGATTCTCGGAGGTCGACGTCGCATATTATAAAGGAAAT
Source organism: Sericinus montela (assembly GCA_029286605.1). Lineage (NCBI taxonomy): Eukaryota > Metazoa > Arthropoda > Insecta > Lepidoptera > Papilionidae > Sericinus > Sericinus montela. Next base: position 11,273,394 of record JAGSMR010000044.1, read on the forward strand.
ATTTAAAATAAAATAAATATTACGCCATTCCCAACAAAGGTGTAGACTATGGTTTAGAATATAAAGTCGTTACGACCCACCTTACACAGAAGATATTCTTGGGACAACGTGACAGGTGGTGAGCCCGTCGCCGACTTATGTCTAAGCCAACGATATAATTCGTACAAAAGTTTAGAAAAACTCATTGGTACGAGCCTGCCAACTAGGGATATAACGGGTCTTGACTCAAATTCCGACCATCCAACCACTCGGCTATCGTGACTTTTGATGCCAATATGATTTCTTTCTTTCTTTCTAACTTTCTTTAAGAGTCTCATCTATGTTGTCTGGTCTGTTAATCTTTGACCGTATTTTATTGTAAGCGACGCTTTGCAATGTCAACCTTGAAATTATAAGTGCCAATTATCTACTCAGTTTAACGATTGTTTCGCGTTTATTAACTCATTTTAATGTTGGAAATAATTTCAAACAAAACGTTCATAGACATTCGGCTATGCAGTATCTAATAATTTTCAATATAATATAAATAATAAATAAGCAATAATATTTTTTTATTTTAGACAAGACGGCGACGGGCTCATCACCTGTTACGTTGCTGCAAAAAAGCGTGTATTCGGAGGAAAGTGGGTCGAAAATACTGAGTGGTGTTCTTCTTATCTTTGTACACCCCAGTATTGGAACTGGCAAGACGATATTTTTAATAATATATTTTTCAATGCCAAGTACCTTCGTAACTCTGAGCTAAGGTCGGTTTTGATTTCTGCATTTAATATTCTTGTAATTTTTTTAAGACACGATAGCCGAGTGGTTGGGTTGTCGGAATTTCGAGTCAAGAGACCCGATTCGATCCCCAGGTGGCAGGCCTCGTACCAATGAGTTTTTCAATAATTTATGCACGATTATATTGTTGGCTTGGACAAAATAACGGCGACGGGCTCACCACCTGTCAAGTTGTCCCGAAAATATCTTCGGTGGAAGGTGGGTCAAAGGGACTTACTTGTATAGACTAGACCTCTGTCTTCCCCTGTATTGGTAATTGCGTGAAGATATTTACCTTTCACCGATACAAATTTATGGGCTAACTTGACAGTTAGTCAGTGTGCTATCTTTATGTTCATGCCAACGACATAAATAGTACTTAAGTTTTGAAAAAAAACGCTTTTGGTATGCGCCAACCAACTGGGGGATGGGATCGAAAGGACTTAAATGTCTGGACCTATGTCTAGCCCAGTATATGGAACAGCGTTAAGATATTTTTTTTAGAAAGAGTGTCTCAATATGAACAACCTACCAATAAAGTGTTATTATCGGTATCAGGTAAGCTCTGTAACTTATTACTCACCGCCATGAATCTTGCTAAATCGTTCAAAGGAATAACTTTAGTGAATACATAGAAATTATTTCATGGAAGATTGGCAGTTTCATGACAAATATCCACTTAATAGATCTCTCGCGAATATTCATCATAATCTTGTCATAGAATTCGACCCTTAGGCGGATCACGAGGATAGAATTCTAGTCTGCAGATTCGAATTCCGATCCCATTACGACTCGACTATCATGGCGCTAGCTACGAAATATTTTATTAATTTTAATTACTTTACACTGTACCCGTACCTAATTAAAATTAAAAAAATATTACCTAAAAAATAATTATACAACTTTTAAATATTATTATTTAATTTCTGTATAATAAAGTTACTTAAGTTTTATGTCTACTTACAGTTATTACTACAGAGAATAAATTGTAAGACACAACCAATACGACTCCTAAAAAGACTAACATCCCATCCAAAAAGAAAAAAAGGACGCCAAGATTAAAATAGACAAGGAACAAAGAAAAAAAAAGTATCGGCGCGGGAAAACAATGGAGACCGCGGGCGCACACCGCCTCAATCTGTCACGGGCGCTGTCACCTGTCAACCGGCGTGTCAGCTGTCAGATGGGAGCCGCCGCGCACGATTGCGGCGACACCTAGCGTCGCCCGCGGCCACCTCCTACCTGTGGGGGGTACTGCAATTTGGTGTAACTCAAGTCTTTTTGATGAAGGGAATAATTTACAAGATGAAAGAGCGCTTTCAGAAAGAATAAGGGCGTGCTGTGAGTGCTGGGGGTCGAAATAATTGTGAGGGAAATATATAGCACTGTAATGAACTAAATGAGAAGCGGTAGGCGGAGCTCCACTTTCAGAAATCATGTAAGCGAATTGGTGAAAGATGCGAACTTTAATTCGGATATCTGATATCATTATGAGTCCATGAAGAGAATTATGAAATGAGTGGGTCTTCAGCTATTTAATATGGTTTAGGTTAGTGAACTTCGGCTGAGGGTTAGCAGTCACGATAGCCAAGTGACTGGTTGATCGGAATTCTAGTCAAGAGATCCAAGTTGGATTAAGAAGAGATAGGCTCATACTAGTGAGTGTTTTCAAAATGTATGTACTATATATATTGTTCGATCGGATATAAATACGGCGACAGGTTCACCATCTATCAAGTAGTCCCAAAATGAGCTCCGGTGAAATGTTGGTCAAAAGGACTAAATAGTCATGATCTCTTGTTTTGTAGTTGATTTATAAAAACATAACATATAATTAATTTAAAACATTTTCATAATTGGGAATCGTAGATAACATTAACGAAAAATGCACTCTATTTTAGAGAGTGTAATTTACAAACACCTTGATGAGTTCGTGCCAAACATTTTTTGGCACCGGCGCGCTTTTTTATGTTTCCCCTCAATTCAAAATAAGCAATAATTCTCAGGTAATCTGTCGAGCAAGCATTTTGCAAAAGGCGCCAGCTGTCCGGACACTAGATTCAATTTATTCGGGTATTCTTAATGTCTCGTGCAATGCAAGGAATGCTATTAGGTTATGAAATAAAATGGTCGTTTACATTTATACTAATATATCTTACAAATACTATGTACCACGCACAAGTTTTATATTTAAATTCAGATGAAAGAGGTTAAGCATTAACACGATTAGAAAGAAAAAAGTAATACACAGTAAACACCATTCAAAGATAAAAAACCAAATAACACTTATACACTATATATATATATATCCGACCACCCATCAACTCGGCTATCGTGACTTATTTTAAAACTAGTCATGTTAAGTCACGGAATTTCGAGTCAAGAGACCCGAGTTTGATCCTCAAGTGGTTGTACCAATGGGTTTTTCTAAAAACCTATGTACAAATTATATCGTTGGCTTGGACATAAAAGACGGCGACCGGCTCACCACCTGTCACGTTGTCCCGAAAATATCTCCGGTGGAAGGTGGGTCAAAGGGACTTAATTGTCTAGACTTGACCTCTGTCTACCCCTGTATTGGGAATTGCATGAAGATATTTTTTATTTTTTATTAAAAATTACAAATTTTTAAAACTAATTGAAAAAAACTTTTAAATTTAATACCTAAAATTGACATTGTCATATACTAGTGTGTATTTGTCCGTATAATACGAAGGAGCTTTGTATTGTGACACTTCTGAATCTGTACTCTCAGCCTTCACACAATTATAAAAAAAATATCTTGATAAATACTGGGATACGTTCAAGCAAATGATATTAATCGTAAATAAGTTTTTAAAAAAAAAACCTTGGGTACGAGCCTTGGGATTCGAACTTGGATCACTTAACTCGAATTACGATCACCCGGCTATCGTTCATACAATTATTATGCGAGAAAACGAAAAGTTGGTGTATCCTAGATGGAAGTAAGTGGTATTTTAATTATAAAAGCCACGAATATCCCTGATTGCGCTTATTCGTATTAGTGTAGTTAGACCACGCCATCGAACTAACAAACGTTTCCACATCCACGTGGAACACTAAAAGATCAAATTACGATCGCGTAACGCGCGACGAGATAGCTCCAAACGACCCCACCTACGCAGCGATCATTTCAAATTAAATATTAAGGCGACAGACCACACCAAATACTATTTACTATTTATTTTAACGCTATTAAATCACCTGTCATGTTGTTAAATTAGAGTTGAGAAAAAACTGTCATGTTGTCCCTAACAGGCTGCAGTGGAAATTAGGTCGAAAGGGCTTCATTGTATAGATCTCTGCTTACCTTAGTATGGGGAAGGCGTGAAGATATAAAAAATTTGCTTCAATCTTGTCATACGACGAATCGATAGCCTTGTTGGTAGTGTCCATGCCTTCGAAGCATTAGATTATCAGCTCTAATACAGGTAGGGGCCAACAATTGTGTGTATGTAGTATTGTAAATATTAACATAATTTTGTTTTTGTAAAAAAAAAGATATGTATGTATTTGTCTCGACTCGAAATTCCGACCACCCAACAACTCGGCTATCGTGACTTATATAAATTAAGACTTATATAATGTATAAATATTCTGTTTTAATTATTCTTCGTATTGTTGTGTGTGTCTAAATTATAAGATATTATATTAAAAATATTAAGCTACTTTCAACGAAAAATTATTTACACCCATGGTTGTATATGTTTATATAAATATTTATCTGCGTAAGTACATATCAATGTGTAAGTATTATGTAATGTATGTAGTTTGCTTGGACCCGAAGATGGCTACAGGCTCACACCCAGTGACGTTGTCCAAAATAAGTTTTTGTAAAATTTTGGTCGAAATTATTACATTTTCTAGACCTCTTAATAATATAGTATAAGGACTATGCGCACACATATGAAAAATATACCTCGACATCATCCAGAAAGTACATCTTATAGAAATTCACTTCTAAGCATAGATTGCAACAAAGTTTGGTAAGATTGGTGTGTTACATATTATCTGTCGTCATTAATCTATCTATGGTGCGAGTCATCTTATACAGTATTTGTTGATTGTTGAGATTGCTACATCGTACTATTTCTTTTTATAATAATAAATAATAAATATCTTCACGCAATTCCCAATACAGGGGTAGACAGAGGTCCAGTCTAGACAATTAAGTCCCTTTGACCCACCTTCCACCGAAGATATTTTCAGGACAACGTGACAGGTGGTGAGCCCGTCACCGTCTTTATGTCCAAGCCAACGATATAATTCGTACACATGTTGTTGAAAAACCCATTGGTACGAGCCTGCCACCTGGGGTTCGAACTCGGGTCTCTTGACTCGAAATTCCGACCACCCAACCACTCGGCTATCGTGACTATTTCTTTCTAATTTGTTATAATAACTATTATTCTAATTTATTTCTTCTCTAATAATATATTCCGCCAGATGTGTGGTCCACAATGTATCGTTGTTAAAATTACACATTATTGTTTTTTGAATTGATGGTATTTTTTTATTTAAATTCGACCACTGCAACACGTAAAAAGTCATAGAAATTCGTTTTTAAAAAAGTTTGACCTACTTTCAATTGATGATTTCGCCTTTTAGATAGATGAATAACATGAATGGAGAAGCCGTTGTTAATTTAAAAGATTATCTAGTGCTCTGATCACACCAAATCTGGTCACTTGGATAAATAGATTTTTTAATTATTTATATTTTAAATTTTAACGATATATAAAGTATGTTATGTTAGTTAGCATCATAGTATTATCTTTAAGTCTTGCTATAAATAGCATTAAGTGACAATTTAAAATAACAAAATAATTTTAACAAAAATCTACACCTTAACTGGAACGATAAGTAGCACGGCCTCAGGGGCGTAATATTTTTTATCCGGATCCCCGATGCCGCCCGGTAAATTGCTATCTGATAGCCAGGTTCGGTTTCGCGCAAAAGGGAAGCAATTACAAGTCATAGACATAGTAATAATTAAAAAGCAGATTAAATAAAAACTATATAGGCAAAGGTTTTATTAGGTACCAAAAGCGCGTCATCTCGGGATGATTACTTTTAAAATTAATCTCTTCCATTAAGGTTAACATCTTCACGTTCAAGACAAAGTTCTTCAATTAAGTCCTTTAGACCCACATTCCACCTAAGATATTTTTTTAGGACGACCTGACAGGTGGTCACCCCGTCGCAATCCTTATGTCCTAGCCAGCGATATAAATCGTATAAAAATTTTTGAAAAAATCCATTGGTACAAGCTTTAGGAGGCCATAGTCAAAGAATCAAAGGTCAACCTCTCGGTAATCGTAACTATTAATACATACATACATACATATAATCACGCCTCTTTCCCGTAGAGGTAGGCAGAGAGCACTTCTTTCCACTTGCTTACATACTTGTTTCGCTTCGTCCACTTTCATTATTCCCTTCATACATTCTCTTCGATTCAGGGTACTCTTGACCTGGCCTTTATTCAGGATGTCCCTGATTTGGTCTCGAAACGTCCGCCTAGGTCTTCCCCTTCCTTCACTTCCATTCACACTCGCCTTAAATGCTTTTTTCGTCAATCGTTCTTCATTCATTCTCTCGACATGGCCAAACCATCTCAGCATACCTTTCTCAATTTTAGTCACTACATCTTCTTTCAGACCACAACGTTTCCTTTTTTCACTATTCCTCATCCTGTCGCTCAGTTTAACTCCTAACATACTTCTTAATGCTCTCGACTCAACTGCATTTACTTCTTTCATGTTTCTTCTGCCATACCCAACTTTCACTTCCTTACATGAGTGTCGGAACCAAAACTCCCCTATGCACAGACAAACTAGCCTTGTTAGACACCATCCGACTGCTCATAAAGGAGTGCAAAGCTCCATTCACCATGCTTCCTGCATTCACTCTTCTTTCAATATCACTCTTACACTTTCCATCTCTTGTGAACTTTGAACCCAGATACACAAACTCATTCACCTGTTCAATTTGTTCATCTCCAATCATTATATTGCAGTCTGTCATGGCCTCATCTCTTTCAAACACCATCACTTTCGTCTTCTTTACATTCATCTTCATCCCCTTTCTAACAAAAGCTCCACTCATAGCAGTTACCATCTCCTGCAACTCCTCATCTGAAGACGCAAGTAATACTTGATCATCAGCATAGAGAAAACATTTGACGTGTAACTCATTCCTTCTCAACCCACTTTCATTCTCTTTTAAGTCTGTCAAGCAATTGTCCATGAACAGATTAAACAGCCACGGTGACGCTACACATCCCTGTCTAACACCTTTTTCGATATTAAACCATCACCAGCACAGGAATCCCTATAAAGAGATTGCAACGATCGTATGAGGATACTGCGGTCACCTTTCACGGACAATGCTGACCACAATTCATTCCTCACCACTCTATCATAGGTCTTTTCTAGATCCACGAAATATAATATTAATATAATAACTATTAACAATAAAAACTTAGTTTTTTAAAAAAATAATTTAGCTTAATTTAATTAATTAAATTAATTAAAATAAATTAATATAATAACTATTAATATTATATAATAACTATTAATAATAAAAAAATATAAAAATAACTACATAGGCGAGAGTTTTTATGAGGTAGCAAAATAAAAATATCTCGGGATGATTACTTTTAAAATTAATCCCTATTTCAACGATTCTGTTACATGGTTGCTACCAGTTACTTGTCTACACGTGAAAACGAAACTTATTTTTGCAGGATTTAGTAATGATGCGAATGCTTTATTAATTCCCTCCTCCGCAATTCTTTGTTATAAACCATATTACTATCTCCATTAGCACCTCTCCCCGGTTCGATTCTCGGATGACTTAATATAGAAAACCAATTTTTCGACATAGTCTCGGGTCTGGATGTTTATGGTAACTTAGTTGTTTCTGATGTTATAGTTGTTGTGCTTTAGCTATTTACTTTGAATTCATAGAAACGTTTGCGATGTTCATATGTCCTGTTATATATGTATTTATTCAGTAACATCTGACCGTTGATATTTACAAGGAAGAGACACGAAATCTCTGGCTTTCGGTAACGTGAATTTCCCTGACACGTGCCAAGTCTAAATGTGTTAAGCCAAGATGCAGTTTCAGCGTTACGTCAAGGTGTTCAGAACTTGTCACAGACATTTCAGTGGACGCATCTCGTTTTCGTTTGTTTTGGCAAACTTGGCGCCTGTCGGTCGACTTTATAGTGATGTGCTGATTTTATTTTTTTACATATCGATATTTTCTATACGTTTTATGCCATTTAACATACTTTTACTTTGTTCTCTTTATTTTTAGCATCTTCGTCACCGCTAATATCATGTTGATAAGTTATTTTAAATAAAAACGGTTCACTCTCTCCTCTTCTTAATCATCAGCTTATTTCTTCATCATTTTCTATACCGTATTTGTCTGAAAACAATTGATTTTAAATAATAAGAGCGCCTTTGTTGTACAACAATGAATGTATAAATAAATTTGTTTTAAGGAGCGTCTGCAGCCAGGTACGAGAACTCGCTTCAGTTGTATTATACAACCGACTTCGTTTCGTTCATCGATACCGGCAGTGCTTATATTGATCTTCACGCCATTTCCAATACAGGGGTAGACAATTAAGTACTTTTGACCTACCACCCACTGAAGACATTTTTGGGGCAACGTAACAGGTGGTGAGCCTGTCGCCATATTCATGTCCAAGCCAACCATATAAATTGTACATAAGTTTCAGAAAAAAAAAACATTGGTACGAGACTGCCACCTGGGAAATGTATAAGCTCATATTGTTAATAGCAATTTAAAATGGTGAATTCAAATTGCGGCAGATTTATCTTAAAATGATATGGTTAGCAAGCGGTTCATCTATTGAAGACATATTGCTCTACAACTGCTTGGATTAGCCTGTCGTGTTTTATTTAGTTTTAATCTTGATTGTGTAATAATAATACGTTTGGGTTATGTTAAATTCTAATGTGAACATTACATGAATTAGTTAATATGCAAATTGCACAGTATTATATATACATAAAAAGCGCAATGTAGTTTAATTAATAAGTATAATTAAATAAGAATATTCTGCTGAATAGGAGTAGTATATAATTTCTAACACATTAACAGTTCTCTTATAATTATCGATATATAATTTGCCGATATAGTCGCCCTCACTATGCACTAATGACCACGTCTAAGCGGCCAGGTGAGACGTCCACACATCATTACCAGTCGTTACACACCGGATTTCCGCCAGAACACAACGCTAAAACGCCGTGTAATATGTTCTGTGGCAGATAAAATTATGCTGAAGAGAAAAAAAAAAAGAAATGCGAAGTTGGCGCGTCTCTTGGTGGCTATGAATAGAAATAACATAAGTACATTCTAGTTGTCGCAAGTTTTTGATGTAAAAATGGTTCTTGTTATATTTAACGTACGTAACGTTATTCCAATTATTTTTAAGGGATTTCGAGATTTTTTATTCATACTCATTAATGATTTCAGCGAGTTACCTCTGACGTTTAGAAAATGATAACTTTCTTGCTGAATTATACACCCTGTAAACAGTCCCTGAATGACATATGCCTTTAAAGAGATTATGACAAATCCTCCTCTTAGGAGAGGCCTGTACAGCAATGGGTTTCTACAGATTACTAAATAAGTAAATAAAAAGTCGCCATAGTGATTGGATGATCGGGAATCAAGAGATTCGAGTTCTATCCCCAGGAGGTATGCTCGTCCCTTCACGCAATTCCCAATACCCCCTGTATTGGGAATTGCGTGAAGGGACGAGCATAGACAGAGATCTAGTCTAGACAATTCAGTCCCTTCGACCCACCTTCCACGAAGATATTTTTGTCCAAGCCAACGATGTAATTAGTAAATAAGTTTTTTTTAACTCTTTGGTACTGTCACCTGGGGATCGAACTCGGGTCTCTTGTCTCGAAATTCCGACCACCCAACTACTCAGCCATCGTGATTTTGAGCTCGTATTTGATGCTCGTACCGATAAGTTTTTTTTTAAATATCGTAAATGAATTCACGTATATCCCAATGCAGAGAGGAAATGCGTAAATATAAAAAAGGTACTTACCTTTTTTATATTTACAAGTATTGTTGACTATCAATTAAAAAAACAAACAAAAACGACGAAAGATACGATTGGCTTGAGAACAGAGCAACGTTAAAATCAATTCGTATCTCTCGGCACAGGTAGGAGACCCCGCCTTTTCATTGATTACACAGGTGAAAGGGACCCGATTGGCCGGCCGGTAACGTGAGACAGGTGTCTTCGTTATCTAACCAATAACGAAGGACGGTTTGTAGGTGAGAAGATACTGTCTTACGATAGGTAGGAAATTTATAATCTTTATAATATTTGTCAAGAGACTTTGATTATCAGGTGGCAGGCTCCGTACCAATGGGTTTTTAAAAAACTTAAGGACGGATTATATCGTTGGCTTGGACATAAAAGACGGCGACGGGCTCACCACCTGTTACGTTGTCCCGAAAATATCTTCGGTGAAAAGTGGGTCTAAGGGACTTAATTGTCTAGACTAGACCTTTGTCTGCCCCTGTATTGGGAATTGCATGAAGATATTTATTTATTTTATAATATTAGTAAAGATATCCGATAGTGGTTGGTTGTTGATTTGGTTCAAGAGACCCGACTTCGATTACGGGGTAGTAGGTTCCGTACCAATGGATATTCCCAAAACTTACGATTTAAATAGATGTCTTGGATATATACGGCGACAGGCTCGCCATCTGTTGTGTTGTCTAAAAATGTCTTCGGTGGGTTCAAAGGATTTAATTGTCTAGAGCTCTGTCTATCCCAGGATTGGTAGTGGCATAAAGATATTTTTATAATAATCTGTGATATACATCTTGTAGTAATTATTTATTATTTAATCCATAAATGACATTCAAATTTTCAAATGTTAAGAAACAAAGGCGGACTTAAAGCCGAAACAATTGTTTGCCAGTCATACTTAGGAAGTGAAAACATTGAAGACGGTAAAAAAATATAATATCCAAAAAAACAAATAAGACTGATATTATTTTAATATAATAATACATAAATTACACATTACAAAGCTTTAAAATAGATATGAAATAAAATACAAACAAATTAATGAATATAATACAATAATGTAATGAGCTATAGTAATGGAACTCAATGCAACAAATTAGTGGATATCCTTAATAAATAAATGAACCGAAAACGAAAACATTTGCTAAATACCTGACGAATTCGCTTGTCTGAACTCTCCGCCAAATTCCGAGTCTTTGTATTTTAGCTAAAAGATTTATGTAATTCAATAACCCGTTTTCCGTGCCAATTGAACTAGGTGTAGTCCAGTCGTATTGTTTAAAAACATTTTGCATTTTTTTAAAAGACAAATGTGACAGATAAACGATCCGTATTGAAGTCTAGACGGCCTCGTTCTTGACTAGAAAGATGCTCTAGACGCTTTTGTTGTATTTCACGCTGAAGTTTACGCAGCTTTGAATTACGTACACCTGTTCAGAGCTCGCAAAAGACAAACATTTTTCAGCAATTTTTATAAATAATAAATAAATAAATAAATATCTTCTCGCAATTCCCAATACAGAGGTAGACAGAGGTCAAGTCTAGACAAATAAGTCCCTTTGACCCACCTTCCACCGAAGATATTTTAGCAATTTTTATAAAACTATATATATGTACATCTTCACGCCATTGCCTATACAGGGATAGACAAGGGCCTAGGCGAATAAGTCCTTTCGACCTACCTCCCACTGAAGATAATTTTGGGATGTGCCATCGAGAGCCCATCGCAGTCTTGATGTCCAAGCTAACGACATAAATCGTACATATGTTTTTAATAAACCCATTGGTACGAACCTGCCACCTAGGGATCGAACTCGGGTCCCTTGAGTTAAATTCCGATCACCAAACTACTCTGCTATTGTGGCTTTTATAGAACTAATATCTAATATTGATTTGAGAAAGACCGATAAAAATTAGTGATGTTATCACTTTTTTTGTATAATGATATTTATTTTGCTCCAAACTTTTTATAATGCATCAATGACTAGACAGCCAGATTTAAAGAAAAATAATTAAATTATGGAACAAGCAAAAGTGAATATGAATTGATTTATTATCAGCTATATTCATTGCTTCTCGACAAATTTATGATTTTGAAAATATAATTTATGTGATAATAAATTATATTTTCAAAATCATAAATTATTTAATTTATAATAACTATCTATATATGTATTATTATTATTTATTCCTCATACAGGGTTAAACAGAGGTCTAGACAATAAAGCCGTTACAACCCACCTTCCACCGGAGACATTTTTGGGACAAGGTGACCGGTGGTGAGTCCGTCGACTTCTTAATTTATGTTGACAACACATTTATGAAGTTTTTTTTGACACCATTTTTTTGCACCATTCCGTATGCAAATATAAAAGATATATGTTACCTGATCGGAAGAGAAGAAGTGCACTACCCTCCCTCCCACAGATGCTTGTACTAATTCTACTGTATGCACCACCATCTCTACACTCAAACCAGGTAACATATACCGCGTTTCGTTTTCGTTGGTGGTATATGGTCTTCGGACCATGAAACCTAGGCCTTTTATATTTGCATGCGGAATGGTGCGATGTAATTATTCAAAAACAACTTTACTATGAATTTCCGCAAAGTAACGCCTGAGTCAATTAACTAATACATTAAAGGTTTTTTGAAATGGTTTAACTATAGAAGTCACATATAATATTAAAGATTGTCTGCAAGAAATCGCATTCAGAGGTAAGATCGCTTTTTTTTATTTTTTTTTTAATTTATTTATATTCAGAAAAAAAACAAATTAAGAATGAAAACAACAATACACTGTATTGTTGTATATATATATATATATATATATATATATATATATATATATATATATATATATATATATATATATATATATATATATATATATATATATATATATATATAAATATATATATATATATATATATATATATATATATATATATATATATATATATATATATATATATATATATATATATATATATATATATATATATATATATATATATATATATATATATATATATATATTTATATATATATATATATATATATATATATATATATATATATATGTATATATATATATATATATATATATATATATATATATATCTATATCTATGTATATATATATATATATATATATATATATATATATATATATATATATATATATATATATATATATATATATATATATATATATGTATATTATCTAACTAACTGGCAATAATAAGTATAAATATAAAACATAATATAAAATAAAATATTACATTAATATATTCACGGGTGTTACCAAACTTTGAGTAGACAATTATGAGAAAAATTAATTGTTTAGATTAAATTTAATATGTAGACAATTAAGTTAACAACCCACATTTCACCGAAGCTTATTTAGTATTTATATATTCCTATGAGTATTTATATATTCCTCTGACTCAAATAAAAATAGTCATATTCATTACACAAATGTTAAGCTCTACCAGAATTGGAACACGTAACCCTTGGCTTCGAAGGTAGTATCACTATGGACTCTGCTATTGGGTCTTCAAATTGAATTGTTATAGACCAATGTCTACTTCAGTTTTGGGAAAAAGCGTGAATTAAAAAGAATATCTGCGAGTAGTCCATTCTTCAGGAATCAGTGCAATAGTGAAATAATATAATATCAAGAACAAGTTTAATGATTCCGCGAAGACGCGCACCGGATCTATACGTCTGAAGATTTACTGCCCGAAGCGTACCAACTGTATATAAAATAACAGCATATGTGAAGTCAGTAGATCTAGTATTTTTATATTTAAGTTTCATAAGCAACCTTATGAAAGGTGATGGCCTGGTTGTAGAGTGGTAGGTTCGTAGAAATGGTTTTTTTTCAAACTTACGCATGATTTATATTGTTGGCTTGTACATAAAGACGGCAACAGAATCTGTCGAAAGGCGACCCACCTTCCACCGAAAACATTTTTGGGACAACGTCTGGACCACTTTATTGTCTAGACCTCTGTTTTCATTGTATCTATTATGATTGACGTGAAGATATGGTAATTATAGTTACTGCATATTAGGTCTTCTTCATGAGAAGAAAGGCCCAATGAAAGAAATAATCTTACGCTATTACCAAACGCCTTTTATATACAAAGACAAACAAAACTGAACTTGACTGAAACTGTACCCAAAATAAATACTTTTTACATTCTCTTTCATAACTTGATCTACTGTTACAGCTTAATCTATGACGCTCACGCATTCTCCGATTGACGTAAGAGTATAGAAATGATATGCGTGTGCAGTTGTATGGAAATCATACTAACTATTTTGTTACTACCAACCGTCCGTAAACTCTGCCTCTCTGATCTCACGAAACAGCAATTCTGTGGATGTTAAATATTTGAGTAGCGCTAATGAAGACAGGACAGGTGCATCCTGTACCGAGTTCTGTAATACGAACATTGCGGATTTTAGACGAAGTGTGCAGTCAATAGATGTTTTTGATAAATTGTTCTAGGTATTTGTGTGTCTGTATTTGTTGATATAATAATAATAAATGCACACGCTATAGCGCAATATCGCTGAACGCTGTACATGTTCTTACAATAACAGTGCTGGTAGTCTAAGACTACCTAGTGCATCAAGAATACTTGGATACCTATATGTACGTTTCTAAAAATAATGATGAATTTAATACGTGAAGGTAAAATAAAAAGCATAAAAAATGTCACTAATATTTGAATCTAATAATAGAATGAATGAATGATTGATGAATGAATAAAAATAAAATATCGTCACGCAATTCCCAAAACAGGGGTCTAGTCTAGACATTTAAGATCCATCGAGCCACCTTCCACCGAAAATATTTTCGGGACAACGTGACAGGTGGTGAGCCCGTCGCGATCTTTATATCCAAGCCAACGATATAATTCGTACATAAGTTTTTGAAAAACCCACTGGTACAAGCCTGACACCTGGGGATTAAACTCGGGTCTCTAGACACGAAATTCCGACCACCCAACCACTCGGCTATCGTGATTTTTTCGGCTGATGAATGAATGATCCTTTTTGAGTTTAGCGTTAATGTAAGATGCACTGGGATATTAAAATCAATATACAGATATAACAAGAGTTAAACACCGAATGATATTTATCTCTGGAATAATTCGCAATGTTCGCGAGCAGTTTATCCGTTTTTATTGCGATATAAAAATACTTGGCAATTACACTATCGATATAGCATACCTGCCATTAGCCTGTCAGCAAGAACGTTTCTAACAATCTTATTTTTCTTTGAAAGTGAGTGACGATTCACATAAAAACTTCTGCACTGCTCCTATCCGCATCAGATATTAGACAGGAAATACATTTTAAAATAATTCGAAGACAACAGTTGGTTGCGCTACAGACAATAGATGATCCTATTATTTCTGAAACTTTGAAATTTTTATTTCTCATTGTCCAATAATGAAGATGTTTATTTTTAATTTTAAAGTCACGATAGCCGAGTGGTTGGGTGGACGGAATTTCGAGTAAAGAGACCCGAGTTCGATCCCTAGGTGGTAGGTTTGTATCAATGGGTTTTTTCAAAAACTCATGTACGATTTATGTCGTTGGCTTGGACATTGAAACTGCGATGGGCTCACCACCTGTCACGTTATCCCAAAAATATCTTCGGTGAAAAGTGGGTCGAAAAGACTTAATTGTCTAAACCTCTGTCTTCCCCTGTATTGGGAATGCCGTGAAGATATTTATTTCTCAATTTCGTCCATTAATCATATGCTTCCTCATGAGCTTATTTCAACTTTTTTCTGAACAGTCCAACTGATAATATATATAGAATATTGCACATAAACAGAGACAATGTACATAATATATATATATATATATATATATATATATATATATACATATATATATATATATATATATATATATATATATATATATATATATATATATATATATATATATATATAAATATATATATATATATATATATATATATATATATATATATATATATATATATATATATATATATATATATATATATATATATATATATATATATATATATATATATATATATATATATATATATATATATATATATATATATGTATATATATATATATATATATATATATATATATATATATATATATATATATATATATATATATATATATATATATATATATATATATATATATATATATATATTTATATATATACAGTACTTGAATCAATCATTCATTCATTCTATTATTAGATTCAAATATTTGTTACATTTTGCTATGCTTGTTATTTATTTTCAGGCATTAAATTCATCATTGTATATATATATATATATATATATATATATATATATATATATATATATATATATATATATATATATATATATATATATATATATATATATATATATATATATATATATATATATATATATATATACGAGTACTTGAAAGGTAGGCTCAGACTACGAGCACTTATAAAAAAAAGTGTGCAATTCCCTAGTCTAGACAATTAAGTCCCTTTGACCCACCTTTCACCAAAGATATTTTTGGGAAAACGTGACAGGTCGTGAGCCTGTCGCCGTCTTTATGTCCAAGCCAACGATGTAATTCATGCATACGTTTTTGAAAAACGTTCAGCGTGCAGCGTTTAGCACTATTGCGCTATAGCGTGTGCACTTATTATTATTATACCAACAAATACAGTCACACAAATACCTAGCACAATTTATCAACAACATCTATTGACAGCACACTTCGTCTTAAATCCGCAATCTTCGTGTTACAGAACTCGGTACAGGATGCACCTGTCCTGTCTTCATTAGCGTTACTCAAATATTCAACATCCCCAGAATTGCTGTTTCGTGAGATCAGAGAGGCAGAGTTTACGGACGGTTGGTAGTAACAAAATAATTAGTACGATTTCCATACAACTGCACACGCATATCATTTCTATACTCTTACGTCAATCTGTGAATGCGTGAGCGTCATAGATTAAGCTGTAACAGTAGACCAAGTTATGAAAGAGAATGTAAAAAGTATTTATTTTTGGTACAGTTTCAGTCAAGTTCAGTTTTGTTTGTCTTTGTACATAAGTATTACATGAAAGAAGTAATAGTGCCCAGTGACTACAAATTTTTATAATTAATGTTATTCGATGCACCTGAAAAAGGCGTTTGGTAATGGCGTAAGATTATTTCTTTCATTAGGCCTTTCTTCTCGTGAAGAAGACCTAAGAGGCAGTAACTATAATTACCATATCTTCACGTCCATCCTAATAGATACAATGAAAACAGAGGTCTAGACAATAAAGTGGTCCAGCCGTTGTCCCAAAAATGTTTTCGGTGGAAGGTGGGTCGCCTTTCGACCGATTCTGTTGCCGTCTTTAACCTCGCACTCTACAACCAGGAACCTACCACTCTACAACCAGGCCATCACCTTTCATAAGGTTGCTTATGAAACTTAAATATAAAAATACTAGATCTACTGACTTCACATATGCTGTGACTTGGTACGCTTCGGGCAGTAAATCTTCAGACGTATAGATCCGGTGCGCGTCTTCGCGGAATCATTAAACTTGTTCTTGATATTATATTATTTCACTATTGCACTGATTCCTGAAGAATGGACTACTCGCAGATATTCTTTTTAATTCACGCTTTTTCCCAGAACTGAAGTAGACATTGGTCTATAACAATTCAATTTGAAGACCCAATAGCAGAGTTCATAGTGATACTACCTTCGAAGCCAAGGGTTACGTGTTCCAATTCTGGTAGAGCTTAACATTTGTGTAATGAATATGACTATTTTTATTTGAGTCAGAAGAATATATAAATATTCAAATATATCTATTATTTGAATATTTATATATTTAAATAAATATGTTAATAACTACATTGTACTGTTGGCTTGGTCACTAAGACGGCGATAGGCTTAACACCTGTCACGCTTTCCTTTTAAATAAGCTTCGGTGAAATGTGGGTTGTTAACTTAATTGTCTAAATATTAAATTTAATCTAAACAATTAATTTTTCTCATAATTGTCTACTCAAATTTTGGAACACCCGTGAATATATTAATTTTATATTTTATTTTATATTATATTTTATATTTATACTTATTATTGCCATTGTAATCAAGTGCCAATTACTAATAATTTTTTTTTTTAATTACATCATCAGAGGTGGACAGATTTCTAGACAAATTAAGTACCTACTATCGACCCACCTTCCACCGAAGATAGTTTTTGGGAACACCGGAGACATTATTTAATTACACTTCTTTTTTATTTACTGAGTACATAATTTATTAAAAAATGTACAAAATACATAAGATATATCTGTTATTGTTAGACTTAAAATGAGACAAACGATTAGAAGTGTTTGAATAGACAAATTTTTATTGCTTTCTTTTATTTCGCCTCGCAATGATTTACAATATTTATGATACCATAATCGTAAAGAATGCATTCATAAATTTAAGACAGTTATAAATTATGTAGTTTAGGCGGGAAAAATATTAATTCAACAATAGTACTTTTGAAAGAAAATAGGTGTGTTTTTTTATTATTTTTATTTATCTGTCATTAAATTTTATCTTGAATAGATTATAAATGTATATAGTTGATAGTGACCCTGTGATATTGTGAAAATGGCTTCGGGTACAAATCCCGCTAGGGTAAAATATGTCTGATAAATATGAATTTTCACAACTGAACTCGAGTCATGGATTTATATATGTTTTTTATGAATATTACTCTACATAAATATATAATTTACGAAACTCAGACGATAAACTTACCTGTCTCACTCACTTTCAAGTTGTTGCAAATACGCTACGGTGAAATCTTTCAAAACGACTTCATTGTTCGAACCGCTACCTCACCAATAGGTATGATGAATTACGTAAACATAAAAATAAAAATATATGAAATAATAACACACAAAATATAGACTAAAAAGTATTCCCCTGTTTTGACAACTGTAAGTTCATGAACCTAGAACATATATTCATATTCGTCATACAAATTAGAGTTGCGATTCGACTCGAATTGTATGATTTACAATAAAATATTTATGTAATACCTTGAAAATTCTTTACTCCCAAAAATAAATAACCTAGTATGATCATGATAGCAGAGCGGTTGAGTGATCGGATGTGAGTTAATAGACCTAAGTTCGGTCCCCAAGTCGTACCAAAAGGTTTTTATCAAAACCGATATTTGTCTTGGATTATCTTGGACATGAAGACGGCACGGAATGTTTTTGGTAAAAGCTTGGTCGAATGATCTTAATTTTCTAAACCTCTGTCTACAGTAGTATTGGGTATGGCGTGAAGATATTTTTAGTACTATTTACTCTGGCTTTACTTTTCCTTAACCTGTTGTCATCAAGCATGATGGTCCGTAACAGAATAGATATTGTTTTATTACTCTGTTTCATCAAAATGTTTTAATATCCACTCAGCTATAAACCGTTCAGAATGTCTTTGAACTAATATTTTATTGATACTACAAAACATCCGTTGCTCATCACGACTGATACCTACATTAAACTAAAACACAGTTCGTGTATTTGCTTATAGACACAACACGTTCAGTTGTACTTGGAATTTTAAGAGATGTGAAGAGGATTTCCTATTGCGGCTAATAAATAAATACATATATAGATAGGTACAACATCACATACATTGCTCTGATCTTAATTTGTTAAGCACTTTATTATGGTATTAGAAACCACGTAGGTGCTACAAACACACAGATCCGAGAAAATGTAGGAAGTGTTTTCTATATTGAAACGACTGGGAATCGAACCCGGTACCTAAGAGCTGGCGACACCATAAAAATCAGTGTGCGCGCCACTTGTCTACGGAGGTCATCAATTATTACGTCGAGGTATGTGTAATTTGTGTTTCTTTTGATCTTCAAACTGATATACTTCCCATCCATCCCATCTTTGTTTGATGGTGGAAGATGGAGGAAGGCGATGGCTGCCATAAGCGTCATGCACGTTAACAGGCGCTGCTTGTGGGGTCTGGTCATCTAGCTTGTGCAATCCTTGACATATTTCTTTCTCTTTCTCTTTTTTTTTTCTTTTTATCATTTTGGAAATCACGATTACCGAGTGGTTGGATGGTCGGAATTTCAAATCAAAAGACCCGAGTTCGATTCCCAAGTGGCAGGCTCGTACCAATGAGTTTTTCAAAAACTTATGTATGAACTATGTCGTTGGCTTGGACATAAAGGCGACGGGCTCACCACCTGTCACGTCCCGAAAATATCTTCGGTTGAAGGTGGGTCAAAGGGACTTAATTGTCTAGACTAAACCTCTGTCTACCCCTTTATTGGGAATTGCGTGAAGATATTTATTTGACTCGACTTCTGTCTACCCCTGTATTGGGAATTGCGTGAAGATATTTTATATTTTATATATTTATTTAGTTATTTGAGTTTTGTGGTTACATACATACATACGGATGTGGAATGTTTATATATTCAAAACAAAACTAATCATTTGATATAGTATTTACTTAAATAGAATTAAAAATTGGCTCAAGTAATCGAAGCCCCTGTGGCCTAATGGATAAGGCATCGGCCTCCTAAGCCGGGGACTGTGGGTTCGAGTCCCACCAGGGGTAAAATACATCTTTTTGCTTTTTTGTTCATTTGTCATTGCAAGTTATTTAACCCATTATTTATTTCATTGTCTTGTTTTACAAAACAATGAAATATATATTTTAGGATATATTTTTAATAAAATTACTATACCGACACGGTGAACGAGTGTCAATCATCTAGATTCCCTGCAGGCTGCTAAATCACCCTGCATCTTTGAGTGACATGACACACAGAGTAGTTTAATAATTCAGAGACTGTTATATATAATGTTTTAAAAATTTATTCCTGATACTTATAGATTGTACCCGAAAGCATAACATGAAATTTGACTGAACTTTTTTTGACCGATACAAATTTTTCCGCTTTGTACACAATAATATATTTAGCCACTATATTTCTATAGACGGAGAAGAAAGAGAACTAACTGTTTTTTAACAATAAAATAAAAAAGTTAGTGTTTACTCCCCACTCCTAAACCTTCCCATTATACTTAGTATTTTACTTACTTAGTATTTTAATTATTATTTTTTAGAGATTATTCCCTACATAACCACTCACGAAAAACCTCTGTATACTATAAGTATAATGTGTAATCGGGGAAATCAAAATTTTAAATAAATTTTTAGGATCGTTTCTTATGTGCCCGCACAATTATTGGAAGTTTTGTCTGTTCCTACTGTTTTTATATAAAGGTATTTCTTCTTTCTTAGGTTTATGGCCTCAGTATGTATATTAACGATAAGGTACGGTAGTATCTTTTAATTTGGCCACTTGCGTTTGATAGTTATAATTTAATTATATTTTGTGTTTGTTTAAAATTGAAATAAATGACAAATTAAAAAAAAACTACTGATGTCGCCCTTGTTAGATTTTTTGTTTACTTTTATCATTTATTTAGTGTAAATACAAATGTATAAAAAACACACCAGATCCGTGCATTGAAAGCAATAACAATTATGCATTTATCTATAAAAGTATCGTAATTGAGAAAATTCATCCACAAAAAGACGCTATTTATTTTTAAAAGCGCCATCTATTGACGCGGGGCGTAGCTTAAGCACCCGGATACTCATAGTTTATTCGTGCAAACTTCAAGTTTATATTGTAGGCCTGGATGTAAAGATGGCTACAGGCTCACCAATTGTCACCTTGTCCCAAATTAAGCTTCGATGAAATGTAGGTTGAAAGTACTAAACCGTCTAGACCACTGTCTACCTCTGTATTGTGAAAGGCATGTAAAAGTATGTAAATTAATAAAAATACCACAAGCATTCAAAGTACTCTGTGTTATTGGGGTGCGTAAAAACCTTACGTTTAATGGTGTACCGATTGGGTTTTTATTTACCTATCCGCCGCAAGTGGCACGCATTTATATGTTAATCAAGTCCCGGCGAGTACCTCCGGGGGAATTGTTTATAGCGTTTCCCGTCGCGGTTCAGACTTGGTTTTAATGAGTTGTGCGATTTATTCACCGCATTATACCTCACCAAAGAGATGCTATCTATTTTTGTCTTAGTAATTTGTAAATAAAATAAATATCTTCACGCAATTCCCAATACAGCGGTAGACAAAAGTCTAGTCTAGACAATTAAGTCCCTTCGACTCATCTTTCACCGAAGATACTTTCGGGACAGCGTGACAGGTGGTGAGCCCGTCGCCGTCTTTATGTCCAAGCCTACGATATAATTCGTACATAAGTATTTGAAAAACCCATTGGTACGAGCTTGCCACCTGGAGATCCAACTCGGATCTCTTGACTCGAAATTCCGACCACGCAACCACTCGGCTATCGTGACTTAGACATAGTAATTGTCTCTTCTTTTAAAAGTAATAAATAAATACGTGCAAAGATATGCACAACAACTCATATATTGCTCTGTTTCCAAAGTAACTAGCTAAAGCACTTGTGCTATGAAATCGGAAACAACGAAAGTACGAAAATAATCGAACCCGAGATCCTTGAGCTGCGGTATCAACCGATGAGAACACTATTGGTCGACGGTGGTCCTTAGTTACTAAGTTCTGGTTCATATATTTAGTTCTTTCCTCGTAACTTTTCAATGTATAATTTCCTAAATATTATCTTCTATAACTCTCTATTTATTTATTTATTTATTTATTTACACTTTATTGCAAACCTCACAAAGAAAGTTATACAAAGGGCGGACTTAATGCCATTAGGCATTCTCTGCCAGTCAACCCGAGGCGTGGAGAAATATTGTTAAGGTGCTTTAAACTGGGTTACAGAAAAAGAAAATCAATATAGGACCTAACGAAAATAAAGATGCAATATAAAATACTAATACAAATAATAAATATAATATATATACATATACATACATACACACATATATACATATATATATATACATATACATACATACACACATATATACACAAATATACATATACATATACATACATACATATATAAAACTTAAAAAAAAAAAAAACATTATTATGACTGTAATGACCAATCACTAATTCTAACTGACAGTTAAAAGGTGTTCACGTACAAGTCTTTTAAATATCGACTTATTGGTAACTTTTCTGATGTCTTCGGGCAAAGAGTTCCAGAGCAGTGTAGCCTGAATGGTAAAGGAGTGACCAACAAAATTGGTAAAGTGTTGCGGGATACTCATCTTGTAATTAGATGAAGACCGCAGGCACCGATCATGAATTGAGCATTGAAACTGAAATTTATCCTTAAGATACGAAGGGTAAGTAGTATCATTTATGATTGAGAAAAGAACAAGCAGAATTCTAGAGTTTCGCCTTTGTTGTATAGTAAGCCATTTAAGACGAGAACGGTATTGTGAAATATGGTCATACTTACGAAGGTTGAAAATATATCTTATACAATTATTAACAAGGCGCTCTAGCTTGTTTAGAAGATCTTTGTTCAAATCACAGTAGCACACATCTGCATAATCAATGATTGGTAAAATGAGCGTCTGGACAAGCGCGAAAACTTAATTTCCCATGGAAGAAGATTTTTGAGGCGATAGAGCACTCGTAGCGTGGCCGTTACTTTACGGCTAACTTCAGTTATGTGTTTTCCCCAGTTCAAGGTGTTATCGATATGTAGCCCAAGATTTTTAACAGAACCCGAAAATGGATTCACTGCATCGTTATAACGTATAAAGGGTAGGTTTCCAACATCGACTTTAGCTAGCATTTTAGTACTACCAACCAGCAAAGATTGGCATTTTGTTGCATTCACAGATACTCCAAAGCGTAAGGACCAGTCTGATACTGCTTTCAGACAGTCATTTAATTTATTAATTGCATCTTGGAGTTCTTCAATATCAGACTGTACATATCTCTCTATGTCCCTTTTCTACTAGTAAACTATCGGCTATTTGGCGGCAGAAATGTGAAAGTGCTACAACAGTAGCACTTTCACATTTCTGCCGCCAAACACATTGTTCGTTCCTTTCTATTAACAACTCATGGGTAACAACCCAGTTAACCTTAGGCAAAGAAAGAGTGTTGCACCACAATAGTTACATTACAAACTTGTTGTAAAGTGTCTAATAACTGGTTGTAGTCCAGTAGACTTAACGTAGCTTACTGTTGAGTTTTTACTTCTCTAAATCAAGATGAACAATTCTTATTTTGTAACCAATTTCCAGGGACTGGTCTGCTTGAAGAAATTTCTAAAGATATAAGCAGGTTCCTTCTTCAAATTCACCTTATAATTGTATATCCACATTTTTGTGTTTACTGTGTACATAAAATATTAAATGTCTCACGAATTGTAATTTATAATTGTTTTTTATTCTTTTTTGTATTTACGAAAAATTAAACACGTCATCCAATTCCAAAGTAGAATTCCGTTTCCCTAGCTAATTGGATAAAGTACAACTTTTCATATTTCTCACACGCATATTTGCTTCTGGCGGAATTTCCACATACTATCCCAACCATCGAAACAGATTCATCGCTAATGGCTGTCCGACCGTCACGTGTATTGGCTTTTATGCAGTTTAGTTTCGAATATAAAAGTGATAACTACTTACATTGTTCGCCGAAAGAGATGAGTTACAACTGGCACTAACCCGGAATATAGATTAATTAATTGTTACTAAGGCAACCTTTGCTTAAGAATGTATCATCACGCTATTCCCAATACAGGGGTAGACAGAGGTCTAGACAATGAAGTCGTTTCAACCCACCTTCCACCGAAGATACTTTTAGGTCAATGTGACAGGTGGTGAGTTGTCGTGTGAGTGACGTCGCCGTCTTAATGTCCAAGCTAACGAATTAATACATACATATGTGAAAAAGCCATTGGTACGAGCCTGCCTCCTGGGGATCGAACTCGGGTCTTGACTCGAATGTCTATAACAATTATTACCCTGCTATTAGAGCTAAGATAAAACATAATAGTAATTTAAGAAACGCAATTCCTTACCATCTTTTGTCTACACCATGAAAACCTTTAGGTTAAGAAGAAATTGTATAATCACATGAATATTTAACTACTAATTACTGAATTTTTTACCTGCTAAAAAGAGGGAGATATAGACCTAGATGAAGTTATATGATTAAAATAGAAGAAAAAGAAAACTTCGTACGGCTCACAACCAATTATGTTGTCCCAAAAAAAGGTTTCCGTGGAAGGTGAGTGGGGCATGAAGATATTTTTTTTTTCAAAAACGTAGTAAAGGAAGCGAAAGTGTGGTCTGAAGTTTAAGATGATTGGAAAGTATCTACCCTATAGAAGCCAAGCTCAAATACTTAAATTCATAAGCTACTAAAACGAGAAAGAGGAAGATCAAGAAGGAAAATATAGATCTAATAAAAGAAATAGCAAACGTCGTACCAAATAGTTTTCTGCAGTTCATTGGAAAGTATTCTACCGACAAAAGTCAATCTCAGTTACTGAAAATTATATGCTGTTAAAAAAAGAAGAGGAAGACTAAGAAGAACATATGGATGTATTCGATAAAAGAAAGTCTTACAAAGAAGTAAATGTGTTTACTGAAATTTGAGATAATAGGACATAGCTCTACCGTCAAGAAGCTTATATGAGAGAAAGCAACGATATCTGTGGACGAGTGGCATACACATCGGTTTCAATGGTGTCGCCAGGTCTGAGGTTCTGGGTTGGATTCCCGGTCGGGTCAATGTGGTAACATTTTTTCTACGTTTTCTCGGGTCTGGTAGTTTGTGGTACCGTCGTTGTTTCTGATTCCATAACACAAGTACATAAACTGCTTACTTTGGGATCAGAGCAATGTATGAGATGTTATCCCTAACTATTCATGTATCTACGTGTGTATCTATGTGTGTCTCTATATATGTATGTATTTAAACTCCGCGCAAACAACTTGTATTCGCCGGTAAGCATGTCATTGTGAGTAGATATTTTTGTCCCGGACACATGTTTAAGTGGACGCGGTTATAAAACGCTATTTTGTGTTGATTTATACCGGCGTTTTGTCAGTCCGCCTCCTGCCGGGAATTAATTGTTCGTTCGTTTCTATTCATGTTTTTCTCTCTCGTATAACGGTAATTGATATTTTCATGAGGCGTGTTAGTGCTTGGCGATGTTATTGTGTTGTTGTGTTTGTCCTGTTGTTAGGAAAATTCATTACTGTTTTGCAATTCTGACAGTTCTTCTTATTTTCAGAATTTCAGAAGTCCACTTTTGAAAATAGGTCTTCCCGAAGTTAGCCACGAAGAATAGTAACTTTCATTAATTTAAATAAAGTCAATTAATAAATTTTTAACCCCAATAAGAATATACATTCGCTTTACCATGTACCGTTCCGTTTACCACTGTTTCGTAGTGAAGAATGACAGAGAAGAAACAGGTGAAAGAATCTAAGTAAGCTTAAAATTGTTTTGTAATAAATAAATAAATATCTTCACGCAATTCCCAATACAGGGGTAGACAGAGGTCAAGTCTAGACAATTAAGTCCCTTTGACCCACCTTCCACCGAAGATACTTTTAGGTCAATGTGACAGGTGGTGAGCCCGTCGCCGCCTTTATGTCCAAGCCAACGATGAAATTCGTACATAAGTTTTTGAAAAACTCATTGGTACTGCCACCTGGGGATCGAACTCGGGTCTCTCGACTCGAAATTCCGACCACCCAACAACTCGGCTATCGTGACTTTTCAATTGTTTTGTATTTTTATATTAGCATTGAGAATATTTTTTTCCAGATATAACATACATATATCATCAAAACGTACAGTACTGTATGGTAGGGTTTGTTAACATCGAATGCTTGGCAAGCAGGTTGGCGGTCGCAGTAGCAGACACCGCACACGGTAGATGTGGCTGCCCGGTGGTCTGCTTAATTATGACTAGATTTATTCGCGATGGCTACCATGCGATCTATCAGTGAATATTTCCAATTTATCTTATTAAGTATATTCGCTATTCACTTGGTCACTTCTCTTTCTTTTTCGTCTTTCTTAAGAAGAAAAACGTGGTAAATTTTACCTCGTTAGAATATTAGGAAATCATGTCCCAAAAATATTATCGGTAGAAGGTGGGTCAAGGGGACTTAATTGTCTTGACTAGATCTCTGTCTACCCCTATATTGGGATGTGAAGATATTTTTTTTATGTAATGATGCTAAGTATTCGTGCTTAATGGTTAGAGCAAATTGAATGAATGAGTGAAGACCGAATGGAGAAGAGAATAACCAACGCAAAAATTAACAATAAAACGGGTCGAGGTAGTCTGACACTAACTTTCGAAGACCATTTGATCAAATTTCCCGAGGGAGGGACAAGAGTACACGGAAACTTATATATGAGAATTTAAAGAAAATAACGAATTTTAAAAGAAGGAAGACTAAGAAGAACATATGGATGTATTCGATAAAGAAAGTCTTACAAAAGTAAATGTGTTTACTGAAATTTGAGATAATAGGACATAGCTCTACCGTCAAGAAGCTTATATGAGAGAAAGCAACGATATCTGTGGACGAGTGGCATACACATCGGTTTCAATGGTGTCGCCAGGTCTGAGGTTCTGGGTTGGATTCCCGGTCGGGTCAATGTGGTAACATTTTTTCTACGTTTTCTCGGGTCTGGTAGTTTGTGGTACCGTCGTTGTTTCTGATTCCATAACACAAGTACATAAACTGCTTACTTTGGGATCAGAGCAATGTATGAGATGTTGTCCCTAACTATTCATGTATCTACGTGTGTATCTATGTGTGTCTCTATATATGTTTGTATTTAAACTCCGCGCAAACAACTTGTATTCGCCGGTAAGCATGTCATTGTGAGTAGATATTTTTGTCCCGGACACATGTTTAAGTGGACGCGGTTATAAAAACGCTATTTTTGTGTTGATTTATACCGGCGTTTTGTCAGTCCGCCTCCTGCCGGGAATTAATTGTTCGTTCGTTTCTATTCATGTTTTTTTTTTCTCTCTCGTATAACGGTAATTGATATTTTTCATGAGGCGTGTTAGTGCTTGGCGATGTTATTGTGTTGTTGTGCTTGTCCTGTTGTTAGGGAAAATTCATTACTGTTTTTGCAATTCTGACAGTTCTTCTTATTTTCAGAATTTCAGAAGTCCACTTTTGAAAATAGGTCTTCCCGAAGTTAGCCACGAAGAATAGTAACTTTCATTAATTTAAATAAAGTCAATTAATAAATTTTTAACCCCAATAAGAATATACATTCGCTTTACCATGTACCGTTCCGTTTACCACTGTTTCGTAGTGAAGAATGACAGAGAAGAAACAGGTGAAAGAATCTAAGTAAGCTTAAAATTGTTTTGTAATAAATAAATAAATATCTTCACGCAATTCCCAATACAGGGGTAGACAGAGGTCAAGTCTAGACAATTAAGTCCCTTTGACCCACCTTCCACCGAAGATATTTTCGGGACAACGTGACAGGTGGTGAGCCCGTCGCCGCCTTTATGTCCAAGCCAACGATGAAATTCGTACATAAGTTTTTTGAAAAACTCATTGGTACTGCCACCTGGGGATCGAACTCGGGTCTCTCGACTCGAAATTCCGACCACCCAACAACTCGGCTATCGTGACTTTTCCAATTGTTTTGTATTTTTTATATTAGCATTGAGAATATTTTTTTCCAGATATAACATACATATATCATCAAAACGTACAGTACTGTATGGTAGGGTTTGTTAACATCGAATGCTTGGCAAGCAGGTTGGCGGTCGCAGTAGCAGACACCGCACACGGTAGATGTGGCTGCCCGGTGGTCTGCTTAATTATGACTAGATTTATTCGCGATGGCTACCATGCGATCTATCGGTAGATATTTCCAATTTATCTTATTAAGTATATTCGCTATTCACTTGGTCACTTCTCTTTCTTTTTTCGTCTTTCTTAAGAAGAAAAAACGTGGTAAATTTTTACCTCGTTAGAATGTTAGGAAATCATGTCCCAAAAATATTATCGGTAGAAGGTGGGTCAAGGGGACTTAATTGTCTTGACTAGATCTCTGTCTACCCCTATATTGGGATGTGAAGATATTTTTTTTATGTAATGATGCTAAGTATTCGTGCTTAATGGTTAGAGCAAATTGAATGAATGAGTGAAGACCGAATGGTGAAGAGAATAACCAACGCAAAAATTAACAATAAAACGGGTCGAGGTAGTCTGACACTAACTTTCGAAGACCATTTGATCAAATTTCCCGAAGAGGGGAGGGACAAGAGTACACGGAAACTTATATATGAGAATTTAAAGAAAATAACGAATTTGAAAGAAGCGAAAGAAATATGCAATAATCATAACATTTGCATGCATATCACGATTTGTTCTCTGGCAATCCTATCAAGATCTATGCGTCAAGATATTACAACCAAAATAAACGTAATGTATATTAAATAATCACGACCGTTTCAAAACTGAAAAAATGGCCGGCTATATCCGGCATAAAAGAAATTTCACCTGTTGACATCTTTCAAGTCGCGTCACACCAACCACCGTTTTGACTACGCTTACAACTATCCCGCCAAAATCCTATCCAGTTTATATTATACTAATGAGATGTTCCCAACATCCACCACAATGCCACTTATCGTAAACACCATTCTAATCAAATAATACACAGCCATATTTCCGACGGAATAACGCGTACCTGTCATCTCATTGATAGTGGGTGCTTTGTTAGAATATTTTATGACACGGCTACACCTCGTCAATGTGAACGCATCAATGGGTCCCTTATACACGAGCGACAAATAGCTATCTCTGTATTATGTATGAATTATGACGTCGCGATGAGCATCGACCTTCTCTATTCTCGATCTGTTCTCTTTACAAGCCTGCGATTTTGATTTTATTATTAATACATTTTTTATATCTGTGCGCAATTTCCCATACTGGGGTTGGCAGATATCTAGAGAATGTCGTTTCGACCCATTTTCGACAAGCTTACCTCGAGACAACATGACAGGTGGTTAGCCTATCGCCGTCTTAATGTCCATGCTAACTGAACAGTATTTTTATACATGTGTATTTATTTACATAGATAAAAAAAGTTCCTCACGTCATTCCCAATACAGGCGTAGACAGAGGACAATTAAGTCGTTTCGATTCATTCACCATCCACCGAAGATATTTTAGGACAACGTGGCAAAAAGTGAGCCAGTCGCCATCTTAATGTCCAAGGCAACGATGTAATTCGTACATAAGTTTTTGAAAAAAACCCATTGGTAGGCGTCTGCCTGAGGACCGAACTCGGGTCTCTTGACTCGAATTCCGACCACCCAACCACTCTACTATCGTGACTTTAGACAGATAAATGTATATAAATACAGATAAACGTGACTTGAGTACCAACATTCATATTCATTACAAAAATGCTTGCCTCTAGCACTACTAACAAAGCTTTAGAGCTTCATCAAGACTGTTATTAGTTAAAGTAGTAACTTCTTACGAAATCTATGACCACAAGAGATAGGTGTCCTACGTAGGTCTCGTAGTTTAGGAGAGGTATTATATATAACTAATGATCATAGTAGACAATTTCATTGAACATACATATCTATCAGTCTTCACGCAATTTTCCATACAGCGGTTGGCTGAGGTCCAGAAAATGAAGTCCTTTCGACGCACTTTTCAACGAATCTCTTTAGGAACATCGTGACAGGTGGTGAGCCCATCGCCGTCTTAGTATGACGAAAATGCATCAAAACAGGTATGTTCACCCTTATATTTATTTTACGCATTTTCATATATATAAAAAATAAAGTAATGTGCATATAAAAAAGTCACGATAGCCGAGTGATTAGGTGGTCGGAATTTCGAGTCAAGAGACCCGAGTTCGACCAAGGTGGCAGGCTCGTACAAATGGATTTTTCAAAAACTATGTAAGAATTATATTGTTGGCTTAGACATAATGACGGCGACGGGCTCACCACCGGTCATGTTTCCCCGAAAATATCTTGGGTGGAAAGAGGGTCAAACGGACTTCATTATCTAGACGTGAAGAAATTATTTTTTATTTATTTATATCTATATGTACAGGCCGGCAAAAGTCGTCTGCCGTAATCGTCACTCTTGACAAGTGCCACGATTGCATTACAAGACACCTCGCTTCACACCGGTGACAGCAGAACGTATGCCATCCAGTTTCGGTCGCTTTTTACGACACCCAGAGGAATAAACAGTATACTATTACGCGGCTATTCTGCAGCAATGTTATATTAATTAGAAAGAAATTTAAAAAAAAAATCGTGTCGTAAACGTTGCGGTACGCATAAACACACTGTATATTTCAGTGTGTTGCCGATTCTAACGGAAGTATTCGGTATCAAAGTTACCTGCGAGGAAACGTTACGATTATGGGATGCGTTTGTAACAGCATCACGATGTATGGTACATATATTTAATGTAGCGGTTCACGTATGCCGAGATAAAAGCGGATCCTTGGCGCCTGTCGGAATATTTCTGACGTTTGATGCTGTCATTGCCAGGTTTACTCGTATGATGAACGCGTTTGTAATTTGCGGAACCCGATTTCTGTTCGTAATGAGTTTGAAAACTCATTTTTTGTTGTGTAATACTAATATTCCGAGTTTCTCAGTTTCCGTATTTTCGATGTTGAGAGATGCGTGAAGAAAAAAAATAATTTCGGAGCATGTCCCAAATATAGTGTTCGGATTTTATCTTCTTAAATAAATCCTGTAAATTCACCGTCTAGCAGCTCATGTATATCTATAAACGATTGCGTTTTATTGTCCTTTTAAGTCGGTCAAATAAACAGTACCTGTGGTAAAGACATAAATCATGATTTTGATTAACACTCTTTTGATCAGTGATTAGTCAGGAGAGGAATACAACTGTTTATTCCTACAGTTCAAATATTTCATATAACCTTTCGATGCACGAATGGAGACGCCAGTTGAATTTAAGCTTTTACGCTAAGCGGAAATAGTCGTGTGGGAACGGTGTAAGAATGTTGCCACTCCCTTTCTTCCGTGGACATCCACGGCGCCCTCTTCGTAAGAGGTGACTAAGGGAAAGAGCCTACAATATCGTAATGGACACCGATAGATGGCGGGATAACGTGTGAAGTAGAAGTTTAACAAACTTCTGCGTTTCGTCTGGTGAGTGCAGGTAACCGGAGGCCCACACACCCCTCTCCCCCAATACTGGGGGGGAGGGAGCACTCTAAGGTTGGCAACGCACCTGTTGTGCCTCTGGTATTGCGGGTGTTAATGGGCGGCAGTAATCACTTACCATCACGTGAGCCACCTGCTCGTTTGCCTCCCTTTTCTAAAAAATAAATAAAATAAAAACCATATCTTAAAATGTCAGACCAAAATAATCAGACCGAGGATGGGCAGCAGCGTCTAAGATGCGAGAGGTCTGGTACTGCGATCTTCAATCCGCATGTCAAGCGTGGCGATTTTGGCAAATCCTCTCCTTGGTAGAAGCCTGTGTCCTGCAGTGGACTTCAATAGGCCGTTATGTATGTATGTACGTAAGCGGAAATAATTTGCTACATTTTACTTTTAGATGAACGCCGATTTATTATACCGCTGTACGAAACGAATTAGATACAATAACTCATTGGGTTTTGGGGAATATATCACGTTTACTAAGTGTGACACCTGTACGAAATGTCGTTGGATATTTGTTAAACAAAACGAAGCGATACCAGCGAAGCTTCGTATCTAATATTTAAACGAATAGTTGGGAGAATGTTTTTTTGGAACAAATCCAAAGTGAGGTAACTGAACTAACTGAAGATTTCTAATAAATCAAATCTAAAGATGAATAACATCCAATTACAAGTTTAGAGCAGACGTGGCTCAGGTTCGATTCAAAGGCGGGCATTATAATTGTAAATAGAAACTTTAAATGTTGAATTTAGGACATTTTGGGCTTCGCAAAATAATAAAAAAAATTGCTTCACTCCATTCCCAATACAGGTATAGACAGAGCTATAGACAATTAAGTTCTTTCGATTTACCCTTAACAGAACACATTTTTGGGACAACGTAACAGGTGGTGAGCCCGTCGCCATCCTTTTATCTAAGCCAACGATATAAAGCTTACATTAGGTTTGAACAAACACTTTGGTACGGGTGTCGAAGATCGAACACGGTTCTCTTGACTCAAATTCCGATCACCCAACCACGCCTAGCCCTAAATCTGCAATTACTATTTTTATATGGAAGAACGATTATAAATTTTATAATCGTCGGAATGTCACGTTAGCCGAAGTTTCGAAACCGA
Organism: Sericinus montela; assembly: GCA_029286605.1. NCBI lineage: Eukaryota > Metazoa > Arthropoda > Insecta > Lepidoptera > Papilionidae > Sericinus > Sericinus montela. The sequence continues at coordinate 11,306,625 of JAGSMR010000044.1, forward strand.
AACTCTAGCTCTATTCATATTTGTTAGAATCACTCCAGACACAAGCAAAAATGAAGTGGTTTAGTGGTTATTATTTCTTTAAAAAAAAGTACCTTATAAATTTTATTTCCGAAATATGTTAAACATACACTTAACATAAACACAAGATAAATGAAAAGAACAGATCAAATTTTTCCTTCAAACCTGTCTAATCCAACATCCCTGATTAGTTATGTTATTTAAATATTTAGGCTACACATCAAAAACCAAACTTTACGAGCCAGGAATCGAACCAGCGCTATTGAGCACGCTCTCTACATAAACATTGTAAATCCGACGGCAACGTCAAATTGCGATGTTTTGAAATTCGAACGAGATGAAATTAGAGATTTGGGTCTTCTATAAATATTGTTAAATGAGACGACCTCCGTGGACGAGTGACGTATACGCCGGTTTTCATAGTGCCGCCAGCTTTGAGGTGCCGGGTTTTATTGTCAGTCGGTGCAACGAAGAAAGCACTTTTCTACATTTTCTCTGCTTTGAATGTTTGTGGTACCTTCGTTTTTTCTGATTCCATGACACAACTGCTTAAGCTGTTTACTTTGGGATTCGATCAATGTATATGAAGTTGTCCCTATCTACGTGTATATATCTATTTACTGGCTTTTTTAAAAAGCAATACTAATGTTTTATGCCACGGGATTATGGCGTGAGAAACGCCCCTTTTCTTACGATATGTAGGAGGTACCTCTTAGGTATTCTCTTGAATAAGCACATCGTGTTCGATCCCCAGATGGCAAGCTCTTACCAATGGGTTTTTCAAAAAACTTATGTACGAATTTTATCGTTGGTTTGAACACAAAGACGGCGACGGGCTCACCACCTGTCACGTTGTCCCGAAAATATCTTCGGTGGAACGTGGGTCGAAGGGACTTAATTGTCTAGACTAGACCTCTGTCTACCCCTGTATTGGGAATTGCGTTAAGATATTTTTATTTATTTAATACATTCAAGCATAGTCTTCGATGGGTTACCCAGAAAGAAGAAATCGCCTAGTGTCAAGATCCTTACACAGCTCTTAATATTATTAATATTATTTAAATATTACTTTTTTTGTCTTTACCTTATTATTATTAACTGATTACTACAATAATAATGTAAGAGTCTTCCACTATAAAAGTGATAATATATTTTTTTATTATTTATAAAGTATGAACCTTTAATTGTCAATAAGTATAACTTTAAGGTATTTTTGTTATATTTTTAATGTGCTGTTGGTTCTATGATAATAAATAAAAAAACTCCTTCACGTATTACAAATAAAGTAAATGTCTTTACGCCATTACAGGGGTAGACAGAGGTCTAGACAATTTATTCCTTTCAACGCACCTTTCACCGAAGACATTATTTCGGACAACGTGATAGGTGGTGAGCCTGTCGCTGTCTTCATGTCCGAGACAACCATACACAATTGAACAAAAGTTTTCAAAAAAAAAAAAAAAAAAAACATTGGTACCACCTTTCTACCTAGAGATCGAACTAGGGTCTCTTGACTCGAATTCAGATCACCCAACCAATCGGCTATCGTGACTCGCTTCTTTTAAATTTATCATTTTCTTATATTACACACACGTCTAGGTATTTATGTACTCTTGACCCTCCCCTTTTCGAGCAATATGGACGTGGTGTTCGAAAGTTAGTCTCTGTCTCTCTTCCTCCCTCGCTCCCTCCCTCCTATCTCTTTTTTACGAGTATTGTTAACCCAGCCTAATGCTCCACGGGCCCAAACCATCGAAACACGTTCTTATTCATTTTAGTGCAAATAACATTTTTCAACCATTCAAATAGAGATTTTACTAAATTAATTTGCGAAATTAAGGATTTCCTACTAAATTCACTAATAACACTTGATAAAGTGGTCAACACAACCCGACAAACAAATCGAGCATCGCGAGTGGATTCTCGGTATCAAATATAAATAGTCGGGCCGTTTAATCAAGGTGTCCAGGGTGTGGGGGAGGCGGTTGGGGGAGGGGAGGGGGCGCGTGCAATTAAGGTGCAGCTTGACAGGTGACAAATGCTCAATAGGAGGTAAGCTTTTGACTGAAGCGGATGCAGTATGCGCTTGTCACCAGCCGGGTTTCATGTTTAAAGAAGATAGGTTATGATGGACGCCGGTGGTTGATATGATGCATTAAGAAATGATTCGCCATTGATAGCTCTCATTCGTTACGTGTCCGGCGTTGATATTTTCAGTCAACGTTTCTCGTGAATAGTCCGCATGGGATAGTTGAGCTTTTTGTAAAAAATATCGATAATTTATACCGTGTCATATTTCCACGATATTTTTACGGCGACCCTATAGATAGCCTTGCTGGATGTGACTCTTCCTTCGAAGTTGAGGGTTGCGGGTTCGTATCCAGATTGGGGTAATTTTTTTGTATGATGAATATGTTTGTACTCGAGTCATGTTTGATGAATATTTGTCTATTTATAGGATCTAATTACTACCTGTTAATTTGTTCCAAATGGTTTTCGATAAAAGGTGGGACGAAAGGACTTACTCGTAATTGTAGACCTCTGTCTAGACCAGCATTGGGAATAGGCCTGAAAATTTGCTTGAAAAAGCCTGGAAAGCCCTTGTCTTATTTTTACGCCATTCCCAATACTGGGGTAGACAGAGTTCCAGACAATTAAATACTTTCGACCTACTTTTCACTGAATACATTTTCTGGTATAACGTGACAGGTGGTGAGCCTGTCTCTTTTCGAACAACCATTCTCCAAAGACATTTTTGGGACAACTTGATAGGTGGTGAAGCTGTTGCCGTCTTTAGGGCCGAGCCTACGAAAAAAATCGTACATAATTTAAAAATATAATGAACAAGCTATCTGCGCCGGCTTCGCACTGGTCACAAAGCATAACATTACAATTTTAAATTGTCAATTTTCACAAAACCGTAATGATATATACCATAAAACTTCCTCATAAATTGCTCCATCCATAATTGAAAATAGTTTAAAAATTGTTTAGTGCTTTTTGTTTTCATAGACACACGGATTTACAATATGTAGATAAACATAAATCACGTTACATCAAACAGTTTGCAATACATGAAAACATTGTAGCGATGGCAATAAAACTTTATTTTCGATGGCACCTAACTATTTGCAACAGGAAGCGCGTACATACCAATCGAACACCGAATCTCGTGTTATTCCAACAAAGAGCAGTTTGAATGGACAGCCGCCGAAAATATTGTTTGTTTGTTACGTGACCGATGCAAACATTCGCAAAGTAAAACTTGTAAAAGCAAATATATTTTTTTCTAGTGCATAGTATCTATCAATATATCTTTGACTTACGCGAATGTAGAATTACAAAATTAGGCACTGCATCGAAACCAATTTTACGCATTTGTCGCATTTTATATAACTTTTTTACAAATCACGGCGTGTTACCAGTGATGATTTATGGAACCGAAATATACTACAGGCCGAGAAAGGAAGCTGAAAATTGCTGAAGTTCCTATGGACAGAGCTATGCTTATGTTTCTATGCTAGATAGAATTCAGAATGAGGAAGCCTGCAGCAGAGATAACCAACATAGCCGTAAAGATCAGCACGCTAAAAAGGCACATAGCATAATAACCGATGGGGAAGAAGGGTTCTTGAGTGGTAACCTCGTTTAGGCAAACTCAGTGTTGCTTGACCTGGGGGTCGATCAAGAAGGAGTTCATTTTGCGGGGAATCGATGGATGCAGGTGGCTATGTTCAGCAGATGAATCTAATAGACAAAAGAGAGAAAGGTAATTATCTTACACTATCTTTCATAAATTATAATAAAATTGGTACGTACGTACTTATGTACGAATATCGTTGGCTTGGACATAAAGGCGGCGATGGGCTCACCTCCTGTCACGTTGTCCCGAAAATATCTTCGGTGAAAGGTGGGTCGAAGGGACTTAATTGTCTAGACTCGACCTCTGTCTACCCCTGTATTGGGAATTGCGTGAAGATATTTATTTATTTATTATTTATTATAATAAAATTGGAATAATTAATCCTCCATCGTCATTTCTGTTATCTGGATTCTAACCCAGCATTGAATCATATGCTTCGTTTTGTAATGGTATACATAAGTCATGTTAACCATATAAACGTCAGTATAACAAACTTAATATGAAATTATTGCATTAGACGTAATTCATGCACTCATTCTTATTGCTCGAAGCTTGCCGCAGGCGATTATTAATACCTGTGAGACAAATGGAACGTTTCAATTTATTGCAAAGCAGGTGCTGCCATCGTCATACCTGCGAGCTGTTAATTTACCCAACGTCTCCATCCGTGTAATCCCTCACCTCACCTATCCTAAATTTATTTCGCAGTACACTCGATTAACCTGGCGCTGCATCTGTCACCGGGGTTCTATTCTGGTCTGGAGTCGCGGATCGTTTGCAACTGTGTCGTATGGGCTTTTAACTGATTGTTTGATTTACTATCAGTCTAATAGACAAATGTTATTGACATTTACATTGTTACTTTGTAAGTCTTTGTATATAATTACGTCCAACGACTGTTAATTAAAAGTGTTAAATAATTGTTCTGTAGAGACGCTTCAGACAGACCGATATGTTTTCAATTGTAGCTTTAAATTGCAATTTTATCGATAATCATATTGCGAATAGTATCCCCGAGTATAAGGACAATTAAAACAATAAGCTGGACAAATTATTAAACATAAGATTGAAGTCACGATAGCAGAGTGACGGGTGGAAGGAGGGTCGAAGGGGCTTAATTGTCTAGACTAGACCTCTGTGAACCCCTGTATTGGGAAATATGTGAAGATATTTTTTATAACTTTGGATGAGTATTTTTAACTTTGACACGAGCCTCGTATCGGAAAAGGCAGTTACATTTCACCGGAGGATATTTTGAGAAAATTCTCTCAAGAGCCAGACGGAAGGTGAGTCTATGGGATTTAATTGTCTTGACCTGCCGTGCTGTAATGATACCCGCCGTACTGGGAATGGCGTGAAGATATATATAATACAGTTAATGTAATAACATGTAAAATGTAACCATGCATCATTAACTTTGCGAAAGGTATTAACCGCTCTACTCCATTACCGTCCCACCTCGTTCATTGCAACAAAGTCATCCAAATAAACAATTAAACGAGCGGCGAAGTGGACCGCTTTGATCTGCTGGTACGGAGAGATGAGCAGGACGACTTATATCCAACCGTTAACTTACGCACGTCAAAACTGTAGTATTTCATACGCGGACTTAAAAGCGGGCGCGGCCTTACGACCACTGTAAATAACGCGGACGCTTAAAGTGAATGTGTTTGTAAAAGAAAAAGTGTACAGATTGATGCCGTATACAATTGTTCAGTTTGATTATATTAGATTAGATTAAATGGGATGGTTTCTGCAACTATACGACTAAGCAAGGAAACCCAGCAGCACCTTAAAGTTACTAATGACCTCAGGGAGAGACCTAAGCAAGCCGAGTTGCTTAGCCCTGTATTCTGCGTCCGTCGGACATATCTGCAGGGGACGTGCCACACGTGACGAGGATGTGGTGGCCACATCCTCGTCCTTCATGTACGCTCGGCACTAAAGGGATCGTACCAATAGGTTTCTGATAGGCTAGATCCCCTGGCATTGCGGAGAGACGTTGCATCTCTTTGCATTTTTTACAAGATTTACTACGGTGAATGCTCCGAGGAATTATTCGTATTAATCCAAGCCGCTGAATTTCACCATCGTACCTTACGGCATAGTCAAAAAGTCCATCAACACCATCTTGATGCCTGGCATTCTACCACAGTGCGTTTTTCGCGGATTTTTCTCCCACGCACTTACACTTTATGGAATGTGCTGCTGCCTGCGGTTTTTTCGGACTGATACGACATATGGACCTTCAAGAAAAGAGCCTATACCTTTTACAAAGGCCGGCAACGCATCTGCTATGCCTATAGTATTGCGGATGTTCATGGGCGGCGGTAATCACGTACCATCAATTATTTCCTGTCACGTTGTTCCAAAAAAATGTCTTCGGTGGAAGGTGGGTCGAATATAATTTTCTACCTCAGTATCGGGAATGGCGTGAAGGTATTTTTTTAGATAGGGAAAAAGTAAGTAGCTAAAGATCTTATTTTATGGAATTAGAAACAATGAAAGTCAAACACCCAGACCCGACAAAGTGTAAAAAATAATGGCAGGACATGTTGTGCTATAGGAGACTTAAATAGAAATTTAATCTCCATTTGAGTGAAACAAAAATGTCTGTAAATCTACATTATTGTGAGAATAAAACATTCTGTTTTAATCTCATATTAATTTTCAGTGGTGTCGATGCAAAAATTACCATCATTACCATATTTTCTCATGTGTATCTTAAAAGGCGACGGAAATGGCATTGGCTACCGACCTATGACGGAGTCATCATCTCGAAAAATAACCGACCAAAATAAATAAAGCCGATATAAAGAGGATATAGATTTAAGATACCTCGCACCTTCAACTGTTTGGATCGCCAAACCGCTTGCCAAGCCTAGCGATCATGGCAAGTCTTCTTCATATGTGAGGCCTATGTCCAGCAGCGCATTTTCACAGGAATTTTTGTGCGGCGTTACCATGGCCGACCAAAAGCGAAACGAAGAGATCTTTGTGACACTTGGCGATCTGTTTTCTCTGGATACCCTATCAGGGACTGTGCGTGAAGATAAATAAATAAGTAACATAAAAATTAACTGAAAATCCATCAGATATTAAGTGTCTACAAGCCATTATATCTAGGAAAACCTAAGGTCAAAAATTCGCGGGTGGAATTCCTCAAAACCAGTTATAACACTAATTTTCTATACTTTTCACGACTCCTAGACAAAGAAGTCTACCATGTTATGTAACAGTTCTAATTTCTAAGACAATAATTTTACAGTAAAGCCTACTTCAGTCAACTTACAATGACCGCCGCGGACGAGTAGCGTAAACTAGTTTTTATGTCGATGTGCTCTGGGAAAAGATGGAACAAGCGGGCGTGAAGCCGGAGTTGTTTAGTATCATGAAATTTTGGTACACAAATCAGTCTAACCAAGTTAGATGGGTTAAAGGACTCTCTGATCCGTATAGTTTGGAGTGCGGTGTGAGGCAGGGTGGGTTGACTTCGCCAAAGTTCTTCAACCTCTATGTAAATGAGCTGATAGTGGAGCTCAGCAAGAAGCCAGTCGGCTGCTGGATGGACGGCATTTGCGTTAACAATCTAAGCTATGCTGACGATATGGTTTTGCTTGGCCCCACAGCTGGCTCAAAAAGAGAGTTGCTTAAATCCTGTGAGGCATACGCGTCTAAGCATGGCTTAGTTTATAACGTATCCAAAAGTGAATTCCTGATCTTTGTGTCTCCTGGAAAGCGAGTACAATATGACCCTAACATTGCACTAAATGGGATTGCACGTAAGCGAGTGTCACAGTTTAAATATCTGGGTCACTATGTTACAAAAGACCTTAAAGATCATGTGGACATGGTTAGGGAGTTATGGGAGCCTTGGCTATAAGGTGCAAAATGTTGGCCCGCAGGTTTTCTCGGTGTAGTAAAGAAGCTAAAATAACGCTATTTAAAGCTTACTGTCAAACTTTCTACACGGGAAGCCTGTGGATCAACTACACAAAAAAGGCTATGGATACCCTTAGAGTGCAATACAATAACGGGTTTAGGATACTGTTGGGATTGCCGCAGTTTTGTTCAGCCCCTGGCATGTTTGCTCATCAGTCCTGAACAACATAAATGAAAAGAACAGATCAAATTCTTCCTTCAAACCTGTCTAATCCAACATCCCTGATTAGTTACGTTATTTAAATATTTAGGCTACACATCAAAAACCAAACTTTACGAGCCAGGAATCGAACCAGCGCTATTGAGCACGCTCTCTACATAAACATTGTAAATCCGACGGCAACGTCAAATTGCGATGTTTTGAAATTCGAACGAGATGAAATTAGAGATTTGGGTCTTCTATAAATATTGTTAAATGAGACGACCTCCGTGGACGAGTGACGTATACGCCGGTTTTCATAGTGCCGCCAGCTTTGAGGTGCCGGGTTTTATTGTCAGTCGGTGCAACGAAGAAAGCACTTTTCTACATATTCTCTGCTTTGAATGTTTGTGGTACCTTCGTTTTTTCTGATTCCATGACACAACTGCTTAAGCTGTTTACTTTGGGATTCGATCAATGTATATGAAGTTGTCCCTATCTACGTGTATATATCTATTTACTGGCTTTTTTAAAAAGCAATACTAATGTTTTATGCCACGGGATTATGGCGTGAGAATCACCCCTTTTCTTACGATATGTAAGAGGTACCTAAGAGAATAAGCACATCGTGTTCGATCCCCAGATGGCAGGCTCTTACCAATGGGTTTTTCAAAAAACTTATGTACGAATTTTATCGTTGGTTTGAACACAAAGACGGCGACGGGCTCACCACCTGTCACGTTGTCCCGAAATATCTTCGATGGAACGTGGGTCGAAGGGACTTAATTGTCTAGACTAGACCTCTGTCTACCCCTGTATTGGGAATTGCGTTAAGATATTTTTATTAATTTAATACATTCAAGCATAGTCTTCGATGGGTTACCCAGAAAGAAGAAATCGCCTAGTGTCAAGATCCTTACACAGCTCTTAATATTATTAATATTATTTAAATATTACTTTTTTTGTCTTTACCTTATTATTATTAACTGATTACTACAATAATAATGTAAGAGTCTTCCACTATAAAAGTGATAACATATTTTTTTATTATTTATAAAGTATGAACCTTTTATTGTCAATAAGTATAACTTTAAGGTATTTTTGTTATATTTTTAATGTGCTGTTCTATGATAATAAATAAAAAAACTCCTTCACGTATTACAAATAAAGTTACGCCATTACAGGGGTAGACAGAGGTCTAGACAATTTATTCCTTTCAACCCACCTTTCACCGAAGACATTATTTCGGACAACGTGATAGGTGGTGAGCCTGTCGCTGTCTTCATGTCCGAGACAACCATACACAATTGTACAAAAGTTTTCAAAAAAAAAAAACATTGGTACCACCTTTCTACCTAGAGATCGAACTAGGGGCTCTTGACTCGAATTCAGATCACCCAACCAATCGGCTATCGTGACTCGCTTCTTTTAAATTTATCATTTTCTTATATTACACACACGTCTAGGTATTTGTGTACTCTTGACCCTCCCCTTTTCGAGCAATATGGACGTGGTGTTCGAAAGTTAGTCTCTGTCTCTCTTCCTCCCTCGCTCCCTCCCTCCTATCTCTTTTTTACGAGTATTGTTAACTCAACCTAATGCTCCACGGGCCCAAACCATCGAAACACGTTCTTATTCATTTTAGTGCAAATAACATTTTTCAACCATTCAAATAGAGATTTTACTAAATTAATTTGCGAAATTAAGGATTTCCTACTAAATTCACTAATAACACTTGATAAAGTGGTCAACACAACGCGACAAACAAATCGAGCATCGCGAGTGGATTCTCGGTATCAAATATAAATAGTCGGGCCGTTTAATCAAGGTGTCCAGGGTGTGGGGGAGGCGGTTGGGGGAGGGGAGGGGGCGCGTGCAATTAAGGTGCAGCTTGACAGGTGACAAATGCTCAATAGGAGGTAAGCTTTTGACTGAAGCGGATGCAGTATGCGCTTGTCACCAGCCGGGTTTCATGTTTAAAGAAGATAGGTTATGATGGACGCCGGTGGTTGATATGATGCATTAAGAAATGATTCGCCATTGATAGCTCTCATTCGTTACGTGTCCGGCGTTGATATTTTCAGTCAACGTTTCTCGTGAATAGTCCGCATGGGATAGTTGAGCTTTTTGTAAAAAATATCGATAATTTATACCGTGTCATATTTCCACGATATTTTACGGCGACCCTATAGATAGCCTTGCTGGATGTGACTCTTCCTTCGAAGTTGAGGGTTGCGGGTTCGTATCCAGATTGGGGTAATTTTTTTGTATGATGAATATGTTTGTACTCGAGTCATGTTTGATGAATATTTGTCTATTTATAGGATCTAATTACTACCTGTTAATTTGTTCCAAATGGTTTTCGATAAAAGGTGGGACGAAAGGACTTACTCGTAATTGTAGACCTCTGTCTACCCCTGTATTGGGAATTGCGTTAAGATATTTTTATTAATTTAATACATTCAAGCATAGTCTTCGATGGGTTACCCAGAAAGAAGAAATCGCCTAGTGTCAAGATCCTTACACAGCTCTTAATATTATTAATATTATTTAAATATTACTTTTTTTGTCTTTACCTTATTATTATTAACTGATTACTACAATAATAATGTAAGAGTCTTCCACTATAAAAGTGATAACATATTTTTTTATTATTTATAAAGTATGAACCTTTTATTGTCAATAAGTATAACTTTAAGGTATTTTTGTTATATTTTTAATGTGCTGTTCTATGATAATAAATAAAAAAACTCCTTCACGTATTACAAATAAAGTTACGCCATTACAGGGGTAGACAGAGGTCTAGACAATTTATTCCTTTCAACCCACCTTTCACCGAAGACATTATTTCGGACAACGTGATAGGTGGTGAGCCTGTCGCTGTCTTCATGTCCGAGACAACCATACACAATTGAACAAAAGTTTTCAAAAAAAAAAAAAAAAAAACATTTTTCTAGTGCATAGTATCTATCAATATATCTTTGACTTACGCGAATGTAGAATTACAAAATTAGGCACTACATCGAAACCAATTTTACGCATTTGTCGCATTTTATTTAACTTTTTACAAATCACGTTACATCAAACAGTTTGCAATACATGAAAACATTGTAGCGATGGCAATAAAACTTTATTTTCGATGGCACCTAACTATTTGCAACAGGAAGCGCGTACATACCAATCGAACACCGAATCTCGTGTTATTCCAACAAAGAGCAGTTTGAATGGACAGCCGCCGAAAATATTGTTTGTTTGTTACGTGACCGATGCAAACATTCGCAAAGTAAAACTTGTAAAAGCAAATAGATTTTTTCTAGTGCATAGTATCTATCAATATATCTTTGACTTACGCGAATGTAGAATTACAAAATTAGACACTACATCGAAACCAATTTTACGCATTTGTCGCATTTTATTTAACTTTTTACAAATCACGTTACATCAAACAGTTTGCAATACATGAAAACATTGTAGCGATGGCAATAAAACTTTATTTTCGATGGCACCTAACTATTTGCAACAGGAAGCGCGTACATACCAATCGAACACCGAATCTCGTGTTATTCCAACAAAGAGCAGTTTGAATGGACAGCCGCCGAAAATATTGTTTGTTTGTTACGTGACCGATGCAAACATTCGCAAAGTAAAACTTGTAAAAGCAAATATATTTTTTTCTAGTGCATAGTATCTATCAATATATCTTTGACTTACGCGAATGTAGAATTACAAAATTAGGCACTGCATCGAAACCAATTTTACGCATTTGTCGCATTTTATATAACTTTTTTACAAATCACGGCGTGTTACCAGTGACGATTTATGGAACCGAAATATACTACAGGCCGAGAAAGGAAGCTGAAAATTGCTGAAGTTCCTATGGACAGAGCTATGCTTATGTTTCTATGCTAGATAGAATTCACAATGAGGAAGCCTGCAGCAGAGGTAACCAACATAGCCGTAAAGATCAGCACGCTAAAAAGGCACATAGCATAATAACCGATGGGGAAGAAGGGTTCTTGAGTGGTAACCTCGTTTAGGCAAACTCAGTGTTGCTTGACCTGGGGGTCGATCAAGAAGGAGTTCATTTTGCGGGGAATCGATGGATGCAGGTGGCTATGTTCAGCAGATGAATCTAATAGACAAAAGAGAGAAAGGTAATTATCTTACACTATCTTTCATAAATTATAATAAAATTGGAATAATTAATCCTCCATCGTCATTTATATTATCTGGATTCTAACCCAGCATTGAATCATATGCTTCGTTTTGTAATGGTATACATAAGTCATGTTAACCATATAAACGTCAGTATAACAAACTTAATATGAAATTATTGCATTAGACGTAATTCATGCACTCATTCTTATTGCTCGAAGCTTGCCGCAGGCGATTATTAATACCTGTGAGACAAATGGAACGTTTCAATTTATTGCAAAGCAGGTGCTGCCATCGTCATACCTGCAAGCTGTTAATTTACCCAACGTCTCCATCCGTGTAATCCCTCACCTCACCTATCCTAAATTTATTTCGCAGTACACTCGATTAACCTGGCGCTGCATCTGTCACTGGGGTTCTATTCTGGTCTGGAGTCGCGGATCGTTTGCAACTGTGTCGTATGGGCTTTTAACTGATTGTTTGATTTACTATCAGTCTAATAGACAAATGTTATTGACATTTACATTGTTACTTTGTAAGTCTTTGTATATAATTACGTCCAACGACTGTTAATTAAAAGTGTTAAATAATTGTTCTGTAGTAGACGCTTCAGACAGACCGATATGTTTTCAATTGTAGCTTTAAATTGCAATTTTATCGATAATCATATTGCGAATAGTATCCCCGAGTATAAGGACAATTAAAATAATAAGCTGGACAAATTATTAAACATAAGATTGAAGTCACGATAGCAGAGTGACGGGTGGAAGGAGGGTCGAAGGGGCTTAATTGTCTAGACTAGACCTCTGTGAACCCCTGTATTGGGAAATATGTGAAGATATTTTTATAACTTTGGATGAGTATTTTTAACTTTGACACGAGCCTCGTATCGGAAAAGGCAGTTACATTTCACCGGAGGATATTTTGAGAAAATTCTCTCAAGAGCCAGACGGAAGGTGAGTCTATGGGATTTAATTGTCTTGACCTGCCGTGCTGTAATGATACCCGCCGTACTGGGAATGGCGTGAAGATATATATAATACAGTTAATGTAATAACATGTAAAATGTAACCATGCATCATTAACTTTGCGAAAGGTATTAACCGCTCTACTCCATTACCGTCCCACCTCGTTCATTGCAACAAAGTCATCCAAATAAACAATTAAACGAGCGGCGAAGTGGACCGCTTTGATCTGCTGGTACGGAGAGATGAGCAGGACGACTTATATCCAACCGTTAACTTACGCACGTCAAAACTGTAGTATTTCATACGCGGACTTAAAAGCGGGCGCGGCCTTACGACCACTGTAAATAACGCGGACGGTTAAAGTGAGTGTGTTTGTAAAAGAAAAAGTGTACAGATTGATGCCGTATACAATTGTTCAGTTTGATTATATTAGATTAGATTAAATGGGATGGTTTCTGCAACTATACGACTAAGCAAGGAAACCCAGCAGCACCTTAAAGTTACTAATGACCTCAGGTAGAGACCTAAGCAAGCCGAGTTGCTTAGCCCTGTATTCTGCGTCCGTCGGACATATCTGCAGGGGACGTGCCACACGTGACGAGGATGTGGTGGCCACATCCTCGTCCTTCATGTACGCTCGGCACTAAAGGGATCGTACCAATAGGTTTCTGATAGGCTAGATCCCTGGCATTGCGGAGAGACGTTGCATCTCTTTGCATTTTTTACAAGATTTACTACGGGGAATGCTCCGAGGAATTATTCGTATTAATCCAAGCCGCTGAATTTCACCATCGTACCTTACGGCATAGTCAAAAAGTCCATCAACACCATCTTGATACTTGGTATTCTACCACAGTGCGTTTTTCGCGGATTTTTCTCCCACGCACTTACACTTTATGGAATGTGCTGCTGCCTGCGGTTTTTTCGGACTGATACGACATATGGACCTTCAAGAAAAGAGCCTATACCTTTTACAAAGGTCAGCAACGCATCTGCTATGCCTATAGTATTGCGGATGTTCATGGGCGGCGGTAATCACGTACCATCAATTATTTCCTGTCACGTTGTTCCAAAAAAATGTCTTCGGTGGAAGGTGGGTCGAATATAATTTTCTACCTCAGTATCGGGAATGGCGTGAAGGTATTTTTTTAGATAGGGAAAAAGTAAGTAGCTAAAGATCTTATTTTATGGAATTAGAAACAATGAAAGTCAAACACCCAGACCCGACAAAGTGTAAAAAATAATGGCAGGACATGTTGTGCTATAGGAGACTTAAATAGAAATTTAATCTCCATTTGAGTGAAACAAAAATGTCTGTAAATCTACATTATTGTGAGAACAAAACATTCTGTTTTAATCTCATATTAATTTTCAGTGGTGTCGATGCAAAAATTACCATCCATATTTTTTCATGTGTATCTTAAAAGGCGACGGAAATGGCATTGGCTACCGACCTATGACGGAGTCATCATCTCGAAAAATAACCGACCAAAATAAATAAAGCCGATATAAAGAGGATATAGATTTAAGATACCTCGCACCTTCAACTGTTTGGATCGCCAAACCGCTTGCTTGCGATCATGGCAAGTCTTCTTCATATGTGAGGCCTATGTCCAGCAGCGCATTTTTACAGGAATTTTTGTGCGGCGTTACCATGGCCGACCAAAAGCGAAACGAAGAGATCTTTGTGACACTTGGCGATCTGTTTTCTCTGGATACCCTATCAGGGACTGTGCGTGAAGATAAATAAATAAGTAACATAAAAATTAACTGAAAATCCATCAGATGTTAAGTGTCTACAAGCCATTATATCTAGGAAAACCTAAGGTCAAAAATTCGCGGGTGGAATTCCTCAAAACCAGTTATAACACTAATTTTCTATACTTTTCACGACTCCTAGACAAAGAAGTCTACCATGTTATGTAACAGTTCTAATTTCTAAGACAATAATTTTACAGTAAAACCTACTTCAGTCAACTTACAATGACCGCCGCGGACGAGTAGCGTAAACTAGTTTTTATGTCGATGTGCTCTGGGAAAAGATGGAACAAGCGGGCGTGAAGCCGGAGTTGTTTAGTATCATGAAATTTTGGTACACAAATCAGTCTAACCAAGTTAGATGGGGTTAAGGACTCTCTGATCCGTATAGTTTGGAGTGCGGTGTGAGGCAGGGTGGGTTGACTTCGCCAAAGTTCTTCAACCTCTATGTAAATGAGCTGATAGTGGAGCTCAGCAAGAAGCCAGTCGGCTGCTGGATGGACGGCATTTGCGTTAACAATCTAAGCTATGCTGACGATATGGTTTTGCTTGGCCCCACAGCTGGCTCAATCAGAGAGTTGCTTAAATCCTGTGAGGCATACGCGTCTAAGCATGGCTTAGTTTATAACGTATCCAAAAATGAATTCCTGATCTTTGTGTCTCCTGGAAAGCGAGTACAATATGACCCTAACATTGCACTAAATGGGATTGCACGTAAGCGAGTGTCACAGTTTAAATATCTGGGTCACTATGTTACAAAGGACCTTAAAGATCATGTGGACATGGAGCGTGAGCGAAGAGCCTTGGCTATAAGGTGCAAAATGTTGGCCCGCAGGTTTTCTCGGTGTAGTAAAGAAGCTAAAATAACGCTATTTAAAGCTTACTGTCAAACTTTCTACACGGGAAGCCTATGGATCAACTACACAAAAAAGGCTATGGATACCCTTAGAGTGCAATACAATAACGGGTTTAGGTTACTGTTGGGATTACTGATGACTTCTATGCCATTTTAAGAAAGAAAACATCATCACTACTAGCAAGACTGCGTTCTAGCTCTAACAGTATTCTGAAAATGTTAGCTGAAAGGTTAGATTCACCGATCCTTCACTGTTTTATAAAAGTGCTTGTTCGGTGAATCAATGTCTTTATAAATAAATGTGCTTATTATAATAATTATTGTGATTGTTTTGTGTTATCTTGTTTTATTTTTCAATGTCTAGCTCAATTTGTAAACTAACATAGCGCTTAATTAATTTGTTTATAACTTTTTTTTGTATACTAACAAGTGGGCCTAGTTGCACCAATAAAGAAAGTAATATTATTATATTATTATTATTTATGGTGAAATCAGCTCCTAAATTCCGGGTTCGATTCCCGGACGGGTCGATGTACAAACAAAAACAGTTTTTCTGCATTGTCTCGGGGGTGGGTGTTCGTGGCATCTTCGTTTTTTCCTATTCCAAAACACAAGTGTTCCCAAGTGTTCCACACACAAGTGGCTACTTACTTTGGGATCAAAGAAATGTATATAATATTGTCTCTATCTCTATATGTTTTTAGCGTTGTATATATAACTATGTCTTATCTAAGAACACTAAATTTACACCGGCATCTTACGGAATAGCCAGCAACAATCTATCAAAGGATTCATCTTATTTTATGCGTTAATTAAATGTCACTTAAATTGAGCAAGCGAAAGTCCGACATGCTTGTGCTGCACAAAATTCGTCCAAAGCTTAATCCAAACGTGACCGATTTTACACCATCAGTTCCAGGTTAATATATTTAAAGCCAGTCACCTGTCGCTCTAAACAAGGCTTAGTGAGACAGATCGCTTTGAGCAGAGAAATGTTTCATAGAACTCGGACACCTGGCGTGTATACGCTTCGTAATTTTAGGATTTATGGAATATGCAGTTGAAGATCGAGCGCAATGAAGTACCTTATACAATGTACAGCATTTAAGTTTATGTGTATCGTTACATGTACGACTCATAAATGCTGAGAGAATGAAGTTGTCATCGTCGATTTTGAAATTATTAGATCGTCCGTATTCAGTTGCATAAATGTTTGATGTGTTACATTTAAGTTAGTTAAATTAATTTGTAATTTATTTTATTGCCACGATAGCCGAGTTTGGCGTGAAGATATGTTTTTTAGTATATTGCATTGATCGCTTGGAGACTACGACGATGATGGGCTCACCGCCCCTCATGTCGGTGAAGCTACCCCAGTTCTTGGGAGAATACGTGAATATAAAAAAATTAAGTAAAAGTAATACGATATAACTCATTCAATGCTATCAAATAAGTTCAAATACCAGCAGACATTGTCATGAAAATCATCGCTGAAATGAAATCTCGTGAAGCGTCCGCCCCTTATATCTATACCGCTGTAGGTGTGCTAGAGATTGTCAGAATAACAATGGAATGGCGAGGGAGCGGACAATGCGAGCCGGTGGTCGAAACAACCGAGTCTTTGTTGAAATAAACAACAAAGATTATAAAACTAAGCAATGTAGATGAGACACGGAATAGAATATTTCTTTTAGAAAGAAAGAAAGAAATGAAGAAAGAAAGAAAAAAAATGTTTTCTTTCTTTTCACCATATACAATGAATAAAATATAAATACAAGGTATTTCAAAATTAAATAAAAAAGTATCAACTACAACGCTCAGCATACGTTACGGGTATCCCCGCAACACTGCATTCAGCGCAGCTTATAGTCCATCTTGGGCTGGTAGTAGTTATAAATACTCAAGCTCAAAAAACACACACAATTTGACACATATGACTATTTTAAAATATTAACAAATTTCTAAATAATAACGTATACAAAATAAAAACAAAATAAAAAAATTGAAGTAAAAATAGAAAAACTGATTCTAAGGAAATAGATAAAGTATCATTGTAACATTAAATGGTATATACACCACCTAAGGATACACATATATACATATATAGAATTTACAAATATATTTTTATTACTAAAAACGAGATGCTGTTTTTAAACTATAATTTGGGCCAAATATTAAAATATTAAAAGGGGTCGAGGTAGGCCGAGACTAACTTTTAAAGACCATGTGAGCAAATTGCTCAAAGACGGAGGGTAAAGAGTACTCGGATACCTCGACGTGCATGTATGAAGAAAATGATGAATCTGAATGTAGCCAAAGAGGTATGTAAAGATCGTGACACTTGGCGATCTGTTCTCTCTAGCTACCCCGTCAGGGATTGTGCGTGAAGATAAATAAATAGATGAATAAAATGAATAAAAAATATATATTGTTACAATAGCCGAGTGCTTGGGTGATCGGAATTCGTGTCAACAGACCCGAGTTCGATCCCCAAGTAATGGGCTTGTTCCGATGAGACTCGATGAGAACTATGAAACGATGTCTTTACATGAAAACATGCTTCTAAGCTAAATTCGACTTTTTAATAAATTACTTATAATTAAATCAGCACCAAACGTATGCAAACTTGCACATTAAAATATGATACGCAGATCAAAGAAATTGTGGTTTAACATATGAAATACTTACGCAGTAATAAATTCGCATAACGCATTGTTTGACACTCCATTTGTTTATTGGTATCGCGAGAATGTTCTTGCCAAGTGCCAGATCTTTATTAATAAGCATAAATTATTGTCTATTTTCATATAAATATCGTCCATTCATATATTATGGTATTCCGAAGTGTTTTTCTTTGCCTCCATTAAAAAAATATAAATATCTTCACGCAATTCCCAATACAGGGGTAGACAGATGTCTAACCTAGACAATTAAGTCCTTCTGACTCACCTTCTACCGAAGATATTTTCGGGAAAACGTGACAGGTGGTAAGCCCGTCGCCGTCTTTATGTCCAAGCCAACGATATAATTCGTAGATAAGTTTTTGAAAAACCCATTGGTACTAGCTTGCCGCCTGGGGAAGAACTCGGGTCTCTGAATTCTGACCAGCCAACCATTTCCTTTGCCTCTTTTACCTCTTTCATTTAGGAAAAAAAGAAAAGCAGTCGTCCGTGACTTCTTATATGTTAACAATTACCTAAAAGTCACGATAGTGATCGGAATTCGAGTTGAGAGACCGAAGTTCGATCCCCCAGTGGCAGACTCGTATCAATGGGTTTTTTGAAAACCTATATATGATTCCCATCGTTGGCTTGGACATAAAGACGGCTGGGCTCACCAAGAAAATATTTTCGGTGGAAGGTGGGTCGAAGGGACTTAATTGTCTAAACTAGACCTCTGTCTACTCCTGTATTGGGAATTGCGTGAAGATATTTTTTTTATTTTGCTTGGATTACATCCATAGGTGTTCTCTTTAGCCTAAATAGTTTTATTTAGATTTAGAGTTATTAAGGAAACTTACAGCTAACTTAATTTAATACAATTTATTTTTAAATGAACAGAAGGCCAATTAAAAGTTTCCGCTAATAGAAAATTACATAATTAGATTGAGAAACAGACATAAACAAATTATGTACATCAAAAATATTATAAGCATATGCTCTAATAGCTGTTAAAGACCACATCGAATTAGTTTAGAACTGATGATAAGACTAGTAGAATAGCTACTTTTAAATATTTTTTAATGTTGTGTTTGCACAGAAATCTCTTGATTTATGTAGAAGGTGTCTTACTTTTTGGGATCCATGGAAAATATTTTTTAATTTTGCTTGGATTACATCCATAGGTGTTCTCTTTAGCCTAAATAGTTTTATTTAGATTTAGTTTTAGTTATTAAGGAAACTTACAGCTAACTTAATTTAATACAATTTATTTTTAAATGAACAGAAGGCCAATTAAAAGTTTCCGCTAATAGAAAATTACATAATTAGATTGAGAAACAGACATAAACAAATTATGTACATCAAAAATATTATAAGCATATGCTCTAATAGCTGTTAAAGACCACATCGAATTAGTTTAGAACTGATGATAAGACTAGTAGAATAGCTACTTTTAAATATTTTTTTTAATGTTGTTCATACGTTACGCCTAAGTTTAAGCAACGATTTGAGATATGGGAATGAGAAGAATTGAAGGAAATAGAGTTGTGCTGATAGGCGATTGAGTGGTCTTCTGGTTACCATGCCAACCGAACAAACATTCAAACACAAAATGTCTGCTATTAATATTTGTTATTTGCAATTTGTAGCAATGCATTAATGAAATATTGTCCCTGTCTATGTATCTATATAACCATTACAATATAATATCTTCACGTCATTCTCAATACAGCGGTAGACAAAGGTCTAGAAAATTAAGTCGTTTCGACCCTGTTTCTATCGAAGATACTTTTGGTACGTTAAAGGTGGTGAGCCCGTCGCCGCCATAACCATTAATTTCAAAAAAGCGTATAATCTCTCACAAGATCACAAATTATATACTAGAACGTCTACAGAACCCAGTGAACTAACTTCCAACACGCAGCTCCGCACCTACAATTATATTGGGGTATAATTCGACATTAAGATAATAAACATAACACCGTTCTCGCTGTGTATTTATTTGCTCGGCGTATTTTTTATACGCAACACGTGCGCGCCGGCCTAAATAAGAAATTAACGTGAATGTTTGTGTTTACTGATACCATTATACAACAGAAAATAATAAATAAATATCTTCACGCAATTCCCTATACAGGGGAAGACAGAGATCTATTCTAGACAATTAAGTCCTTTCGACCCACCTTCAACTGGAGATATTTTCGGGACAACGTGACAGGTGGTAAGCCCGTCGCCGTCTTTATGTCCAAGCCAACGATATAATTCGTAGATAAGTTTTTGAAAAACCCATTGGTACTAGCTTGCCGCCTGGGGAAGAACTCGGGTCTCTGAATTCTGACCAGCCAACCATTTCCTTTGCCTCTTTTACCTCTTTCATTTAGGAAAAAAAGAAAAGCAGTCGTCCGTGACTTCTTATATGTCAACAATTACCTAAAAGTCACGATAGTGATCGGAATTCGAGTTGAGAGACCGAAGTTCGATCCCCCAGTGGCAGACTCGTATCAATGGGTTTTTTGAAAACCTATATATGATTCCCATCGTTGGCTTGGACATAAAGACGGCTGGGCTCACCAAGAAAATGAAAGACCAAGGTGGGTCGAAGGGACTTAATTGTCTAAACTAGACCTCTGTCTACTCCTGTATTGGGAATTGCGTGTAGGGATTAAAGTGAGCTCTTAACGAAGCACAACTTAGTCTTTGTCGGTTATACAGGCTCGGATGGAAGGTGCTACGGTGCGAACGAATCGTACCTTCCTCAGATACAATGGCAGAGCTTTAATATAGCGCTTTATCCTTAACCAACACTGAACGGTGCGGTGTACCTTTGTTGTGTTACAGGAATCGTTATTTAATTGAATTTGGATTGCAAACAAGGAACTGAACAAGCAATTATTATACTATTTAAGTTATTTTTTTAAGTTTTAAATGATAACTGACGAAGTTTAAATATCGTCTCGACTGCTGAGTTGGTAGTGACCCTGCTTTAGAAGCTAAGGGTTGCGGATTCGAATTCCGTTAGGGGCAAACATTTGGGTGGTGAATATGAATGCTTGTACTCAAGTCATAGACGTTTAAAAGTGTTTATAAATATTTATCTATGTAAATATGTATGTAGGTAAAATAAATTGTATCGTTGGTTTGGACTGAAGGGCGGCAATAGGCTCACCATCTGTCTGTCTCACAATCATCGGTGAAAAGTGGTACGAAAGGATTTCATTGCCTAGACCTCTGCCTACCCTAGTAAGGAAAGCAGCATAACGGTATACAAAACCTTTAAATGTCTACGAGGTATTTTAGTTTACTTTTTTATTACCTTTTATTCTATTAACATAACATAATATGTATTCCGATTAATCAATAAATTTATTAATCATTAAAAATAACTAAAAAATTTTGAGACACCTATTACTACGCTGAATATTTAAATGTTGTGTTTGCACAGACATCTCTTGATTTATGTAGAAGGTGTCTTACTTTTTTTTTGGGATCCATGGAAAATATTTTTTTTATTTTGCTTGGATTACATCCATAGGTGTTCTCTTTAGCCTAAATAGTTTTATTTAGATTTAGTTAGAGTTATTAAGGAAACTTACAGCTAACTTAATTTAATACAATTTATTTTTAAATGAACAGAAGGCCAATTAAAAGTTTCCGCTAATAGAAAATTACATAATTAGATTGAGAAACAGACATAAACAAATTATGTACATCAAAAATATTATAAGCATATGCTCTAATAGCTGTTAAAGACCACATCGAATTAGTTTAGAACTGATGATAAGACTAGTAGAATAGCTACTTTTAAATATTTTTTTTAATGTTGTTCATACGTTACGCCTAAGTTTAAGCAACGATTTGAGATATGGGAATGAGAAGAATTGAAGGAAATAGAGTTGTGCTGATAGGCGATTGAGTGGTCTTCTGGTTACCATGCCAACCGAACAAACATTCAAACACAAAATGTCTGCTATTAATATTTGTTATTTGCAATTTGTAGCAATGCATTAATGAAATATTGTCCCTGTCTATGTATCTATATAACCATTACAATATAATATCTTCACGTCATTCTCAATACAGCGGTAGACAAAGGTCTAGAAAATTAAGTCGTTTCGACCCTGTTTCTATCGAAGATACTTTTGGTACGTTAAAGGTGGTGAGCCCGTCGCCGCCATAACCATTAATTTCAAAAAAGCGTATAATCTCTCACAAGATCACAAATTATATACTAGAACGTCTACAGAACCCAGTGAACTAACTTCCAACACGCAGCTCCGCACCTACAATTATATTGGGGTATAATTCGACATTAAGATAATAAACATAACACCGTTCTCGCTGTGTATTTATTTGCTCGGCGTATTTTTTATACGCAACACGTGCGCGCCGGCCTAAATAAGAAATTAACGTGAATGTTTGTGTTTACTGATACCATTATACAACAGAAAATAATAAATAAATATCTTCACGCAATTCCCTATACAGGGGAAGACAGAGATCTATTCTAGACAATTAAGTCCTTTCGACCCACCTTCAAGTGGAGATATTTTCGGGACAACGATATATTACGTACATAAGTTTTTGAAAAACTCGTTGGTATGAGCCTGCCACCTGGGGATCGAACTGTGATCTCTCGACTCGAAATTTTGACCACCCAACCACTCGGCCATCGAGACTTAAATAGTTAATAATAATACTATGATACTAAAGAAAGTAGCTAAAGCACTAGTATTATGGAAGTGGAATCAACGAAAGTTCCATAAACACCGTGACTAGAGCGTGAGCAAAAGTTGTTTTCTACAATGACCCATTCGGGAATAGAACCCGGCATCATAGTCCTGTCGACACCATGAAAATGAGTGTGTATGCCACACAGAGTGCCATGGGATTAAATCTTCAAGTTAGCTTCGGTTGAAAGAGGGAAAGAAAGTTCCGTTAAAAGAAAGGATGTTTTTGATTAGAACTCTGCCTACTCCAGTATGGAAAACCACAATATTTTTATACATACACATATTTACATATAAGTCACAATAGCCGAGTGGTTGGGTGGTCAGAATTTCGAGTCAAGAGACCCGAGTTCGATCCTCAAGTGGCCGTACCAATGGGTTTTTCTAAAACTTATGTACGATTTATATCGTTGGCTTGGACATAAAGACGGCGACAGGCTCACCACCTGTCACGTTGTCCCGAAAATATCTTCGGTGGAAGGTGGGTCGAAGGGACGTAAAAATGGAATGGAATTGGGAATTGCATAAAGATATTTATATATATTTTTTATATTTACATAGATAAATATTTATAAATCTACATAGTATACGTAACGTACAATATACATTCTTGACTCGAGTACAAACATTTTATTCATCACACAAATGTTTTCCACAAGCGGGATTCGAAGCCACAACCCTTAGCTTCGAAGCCAGGATTACTATCAACTTGGCTATCGGGTCGTCAACTTTGCGATGTATTCATTAGTATAATCAAAGATTCCAGAATTCACCGATACGAGATCTACTTTGCTGATTAAATAGGATTTAGTTTAAGTCACGATAGCCGAGTGGTTGGGTGATTGGAATTCGAGTCAAGAGAACCGAATTCGATCCCCGAGGCTTGTACCAATAGGGTTTTTTTTAAACCTATTTAAAATTTCTATCGTTGTCTTCAACATAAAAATGGCGACGAGCTCACCGGCCACGTTGTGCTTCGCCACGTTGTTTTTCAGCCAGGAAGTTTTTCTTCTAATTGGTCTTCCCTTTCATTACTAACTGATGCAATCGATATCTGTCTCCTCTGATTACAAATCTCCAAAGTACTGAAGTTTCCTTCAGAGTCTTTAATATTTCAATTTTTATATCCATGTGACGCAGAACCTCAGCATTATTGACCCTGTGAACCCATGATACCCGGAGCATCCGTCTAGAAATCAACATTTCGAAGGCTACAATTTTGTAGCATAATTTTTAGGTTAGCGTCTGACTCTCATTCCATACAGCAATCCTATCCTTAGTGTAGTTTAATTTTAATATCCAAATCAAATTAATCATTGTGACATCAAAATAACGCTTCTAAATATTAATCAAGCGCATATGCCTGTGACAGTACCGGTGAGAAGTGAAAGCGGGAGGGGAGCCTCAGGAAGGGGGGAGCGGGCGGTAAATTGACGTTGATTGTCGACAATTGTCAGCAATCAAACAGGCAAGCACGCATCTGTGTGAAGGTGTGGGGCTAATGGATAGTCTTGTTGCATCTCTTGGTTAACTGCAAATTAACCAACAATGTAGGAAAATGGATATGGGTGTGCTTCGATGTTAGGGCACGTTGTGTGAATGAGTGGAAACCGAATGGTGAACGATTCAGCGAGAAAGTAAACATTAAAAAGTATTAAGGTGGGTCGAGACTAATTTTCGAAGACCGTGTGAGCAAATTGCTCGAAGATGGGAGGGTTTAGAATACTCGGATACAAAGTTATTTATAGGATATATTTATATGAAATTTGTAGCTGTGTACTGACTCATCAATATAGTAGAGGTAGTAATTTATGTAACCGTGTGATGGCGGTGTAAGAATGTTGCCACTCCCTTTCTTCCCGTGGGTGTTGTAAGGGGCGACTAAGGGAAAGAGCTATAATTTCCTAATCTCAAGCGATAGATGGCAGGATAACCATCGCTAAATATGTCAGACCAAAACAATCAGACCGAAGATGGGCAGCAGCGTCTGCGGTGCGAGTGGTGTACTGCGATCGCCAATCCGCCTGCCAAGCGTAACGATTATGGCCTATGTCCTGCAGCGAACTTTAACAGGCCGTTATGTATGTATGTATGTAGTAATTAATGTTATACATAAACATATTTAACTTTCCTAAACACAATCACTCCTAAACAGCAGGTTATTTTATGGGAGTAATCTGAAGAACGAGTTAACAGTCCATCTGATGATAAATGACTACTGCAGCCCATAACACATCTAAACCATTTTAAAGGTAAATTTATAAAAATTAAAAAATATATCTTCACGCCGTTCTTTATACTAGGGTAGATAGAGGTCTTGACAATTAACTTCTTTCGACACATCTTCCACCGAATACCGTTTTGTATAACGTGACAGCTACTGTGGCCGTCGCTGTCTTTGTGTCCAAGCCAATAATATGTAAATCGTAGATAAGTTTTCATTTTTAATAAAACCATTATTAAGTGCCTGGGGATCGAACTCACATCTCTTGTTTCGAATTCCGCTTAACCACACTCGGCCTTCGTGACTGATAAGGTAAAAACGCACCAAAAAAAACTTTTAGTGCGTTTTCATCTCCAAGGACTATGATACCTAACTACCCTGGCTATGACTACCCTGGCTCTCTTTAACTCTCAAAAAGGAACATACCAGACGTTAAACTGCTGTTTGACGACAGAAATGTGTTAAGGTGTGGTACTGACCTACACGTTCCTAGGCAAAGGCACCACCAAGAAAAAACCAAGTCTACCACATTTAAATATATCCACATCCATTTGATCCTCAGGTGGCAGGCTCGTACCAATCGGTTTTTTCAAAAAAAACTTATGTACGATTTATATCGTTGGCTTGGACATAAAGACGGCCATTGGCTTACATGTTACATTGCCCAAAAAATATCTTCGGTAGAATATAGCTCGAAAGAACTTTCTACCCCTGTATTGGTAATGGCGTGAAGATATAACTTCTATTACAATCAGAAACCTGAAATTTTTATGTATTATTTATGTATTAATGTATGTTTTAAATTATGTATTTTTTCCGGGAAGAAATGTTCAGCAAAAAATGTTTTTGTCTTTCTTTCCGTATACACAACACACACTGCCAATAGTGACAGGGTTTATCTACTATATAAATATTCTTCATATCATGCAGTCTGTCATTTCGATACCACTTATGCACTGCAACGGTATGATCACGACACGAAGTTCAAGGCGGGTCGAGAGGTAAATGCACCTTTATTGCGACGGCAATTGGCCATATCCGTTGTAGGGTCTACGACCTCACGCACACTAACCAACCAATGATAAAGGTGTGTGGCATGTGGTTTATCAGTACCTACCGCATGCGATGCTACCGAGAACCTTATCTGCTACTGTGTGTTGAATTTATTAATTATATATGCTATTGTAATAAAGTAAAATGGATAGTGCTGTGTTTAAAACATATATAGAAAGTTGCTTGCAGTGCTTTAACTGCTTATTTTGCGGCTCGAGCAATGTATGTGTTGATGTTCCTATCTATGTAAAATAAAATAAATATCTTCACGCAATTCCCAATACCGGGGTAGACAGAGGTCTAGTCTAGACAATTATGTCCCTTTGACCCAGCTTTCACCGTGGATTATTTGTAGTAATAATAATAAATTCATACATAGATAGGATAGGATTAGACACGATAGCAGAGTGATTAGGTGGTCGGAATTTCGAGTTAAGAGACCCGAGTTCGATCCACAGGTGGCAGGCTCGTACCAATGGGTTTTTCAAAAACTTACGTACGAATTAGATCGTTGTCTTGGACATAAAGACGGCGACGGTCTCACCACCTGTCACGTTGTCCCAAATAAATATCTTCGGTGGAAGGTGGGTCAAAGGGACTTTGAAAGAAACGAGACTTTTTGTCTAGACCTCTGTCTGCCAATGTATTGGGAATTGCGTGAAGATATTTACATTTACAAATTAAAATCCACTTTACCACACAACTGTACCAATCAACGAGACAGGTCTACCACCTTTTATTGTCGCTTTCATATCGCACGGTGTCCGGTTGCCATCCGTACCACAATTGCCACTTAGACGCAATTGGACCTGACTCCATCGCTTCTTGGGACAGAGTACACCTTAAGCGGAGGTGATAAGGTATATTTTAGAACAAAGGACGTAGTGTCGTCAGTAATACTCTGTAATTACTGTGTGCTTGTATCAATTTAGACAACTGAGGTATTATAATATCTTCATATGATAAGTGAAGTGCATTGAAGTAGAACAAATTGTTGTTTAATAACTTTTGAATATTTCTGTCGATCCTTTAGCTTACTTGGTAGCAACCCTACACAGGTAGGGGTTGCGGATTTAAATCCCGATAGGCACAAACATTTATGTCAGAAATACGAATAATCTTATACGAGTCATATATGTTTATAGGTAGTCATGGATATGTATAAATATTCGTATAAATTTATCGTATAAATATTCATATATTTTTCCATTTAAAATCTATATCTCACCACCTGTCATGTTTTCTAAAAAGGCTGATAAATAAATAAATAAATATCTTTAAGCCATTCCCAACAATGGAATACACAGAGGTCTAGACAATTAAGTCCTTTCGATCCACTTTCTACCGAAGATATTTTTGGTACAACGTCACAGTAATATAGGCTTATATTTCTGGGATGTGCGTGAAAATAAAAATCAATATTACAGCAACAGACTTTGTGAACTAACTAATAAAATAATAAAACTTACTTAAACAATACTTTACACAGATTATTTCATAAATTAAAAATTAAAATGTTTATTTTGACAAAATGTTCATAGCTAGAAAACCAGGTCCAACCTCGGTCACTCGTTCTATACGAAATTTTAAATAATGACCCGACCTACTAGACTCAACAACAAATACCACGCAAATAATAACAGTTCAACAATAACAGACAATTCGTTATCCTTAACAGTGATAAGAGAATCGGAGAAATAGCAATAGGTCGTTAATGGGGAAAAGTTATTTTAACTTTTTACATAATAACAATTTTTGATGTACGACTATAGACCACATTATTAACTTGAGATTTATTCTTTATTTTGTTTGCAATATAATGGCCAGTATCTCTTTTGTCGTGAAAATATTGTTTCTTTTTTCTTTTGCTTTTGAATGCTTTAACTGCTATGTAGGTTATGAGATTTCTTTTTCTTTCCGATTATTGACTACTACAATTAACCAGCCTGTAAAATTACTCAGTAGGAGCTACGCCTCTCCTTTAAGCAAATTCTCTTTAAACGAGGGGCCTCCTTACAAGAAAGACATTTTTTCTTCAATCTTTGATAAGTCATCACAGTACTATACGTTGAGGCTGGTTTGCTGTTTTTTGGTTTGATATTATTCGAGATGATTAGGCATTTATGGATACTGATTCCCATTTATTGTTTTTACCTCAATCGTCTCTTACGAAACTCTGCGTTGAGAGTGGATGGTATTACTCTTTTTTGTGTGTCCTAATCTATAAATAAAAATAAATTTAATTGTCCGTTTGTAATTCCAAATTAACAGCTTTTCACTAAATGTATATGTAAATATATACGGTACTTACTCAAGCAATCAACTTTAAAATTTTTGTCTGCCTTTGATCTGTTAGTTCCGGCTAATCTCTGAAATTTCTGGAATGATTTTAACAGGATATTTTAGCAGATATCTGATGTTATGAGGAGTAAGTTAGAATAATTTCATTTAAAAAGATATATATCGAAACTCTAATTATTTTAACATACATTTAGGGGTAAACTGCGAAAACTGCAAACCCGAGGAGGCAATTCAGTAAATAAATAAAAAGAAATACATCCACACACCCAACAAAACATTAAAAAACATTTAGAAAGTTTTATAAAAGTCGTGAATAGGGAAATATCTTACATAAAGAAAAAAAAAAACAAATCAGTCAGCGATAACGGTTATTCATCTTATCATTCCTCGCCCACGGCGCAAGGTGACGTCCGAGCGGAAGCTGGGGGGCTGGGGAGAGACGCCCTGTGTCTTAATTTCCGGTCACAAGCAGATCTCGCGATACGCCCATTTTTGCTCGGGCTTATGCTTAATCTAGCGGATTCGGTATTGCATGTATAAAACCGTGAGACCATCAAATTTTAGCTTTTTCTGTTTTGGAAACTTTGATGGTTCTGTGGATGTTTTTTCCATAATATATTCAGCATTTTTCGATAAAATTTTTTTATATATGCCACCACTTATTTATTACAATAATTAATTAAAAAATAATTTTCGAAATCGGTTTACATATGACGGAGTTAAGTTAACAAACTTTAAAAAAAAACAATATTCATCCGAATTGTGAACCTTTGCTTTTTTGACGTCGCTTAAAAAGTTGTTTTTTTTTTTCGAGACATGAATCCTGTTCAAATTCTAAAAATCATAATTTCAATAGTTAATAGACGTTACTTTGCGCAAATTCATTATTAAATGAATTTCCGCAAAGTACCTTTAATAAAACTACCTTGCACGAATCCGCACGCGAAAATAGATGGCGTACGTTATCTGGGCCACAGATACATGGACTAATTATACTGGTTGCACCACCACCACAACACTCGAAACCAACTAACATATACAATCAATGACAATTACGCGACACGTGTTTTGCCTAGGCATCATTAAGTGATTAAACATCTAGGACGACGGTCTAGGACGAAAGAATAGACAAATCAATCAATGCAGTAACCAAGACATTTTATTATAAAATCACCTTCTAGAATTCCGCATGCAAAAACATTAAAACGAATTCACGAATTCTACAGAACAATAGTTCTCTTCTCTTGCAATAATATGCTGTAAATACCGGAGTCTATTGACATTGCTACGTACCCACTCATTGGGGCATATTTTTAAAATTTAATCAACTGACACGGACGGGATTCGAAGCCGCAAAACTTCGCCGTACCGTGATGATCTATCCACAAAGTTACCGTGTCTTATACCCATTTTACTTGTACACAAAGGCCTATAAAGGTGCACTGCAGGATATAGGTTTCTTCCATAAGGTGTAATGTAATGTAATCGCCACGTTAGGCAAGCGGATTGGCGATCTCACAACAAGACACTTCGCACGACGTGGTTTACCGTTAACGGTCTGCAGATTTTTTTTATCTGCTGTTTTTCGACGTGGTTACCCCGCCATGTTTTATAATAAGTTAGTACGATAGTTCATTTACAGTAC
Organism: Sericinus montela; assembly: GCA_029286605.1. Classification (NCBI taxonomy): domain Eukaryota; kingdom Metazoa; phylum Arthropoda; class Insecta; order Lepidoptera; family Papilionidae; genus Sericinus; species Sericinus montela. Next base: position 11,336,714 of record JAGSMR010000044.1, read on the forward strand.
ATTTATGTACAATGAGGAGCAAACGAGCAGGTGGCTCACGTGATGGTAAGTGATCACCGCCGCCCATGAACACCTGCAGTACCAGATGAATAGCATTTGTGTTGCCGGTATTTGAGAAAAGTGTAGGCTCTTTTTTTGAACGTCCCTAAGTCGTATCGGCCCGGAAAAACCGCTGGCGGAAATAAATATTATATTAATAAATAAAAATCTAATAATCTAAAATTAAATACTAATAATTAACTACTATAAATTAGTCACGATAGACGAGTGCTTGGGTGGTCGGAATTTCGAGTCAGGAGACCCGAGTTCGATTCCCGGGTGGCAGCCTTGTACCAATGGGTTTTTCAAAAACTCATGTACGAATTATATCGTTGGCTTGGACACAAAGGCGGCGACGGGCTTACCACCTGTCACGTTGTCCTGAAAATATCTTCAGTGGAAAGTGGGTCGAAGGGACTTAATTGTCTAGACTAGACCTCTGCCTATCCCTGTATTAGGAATAGCGTGAAAATATTTATTTTACTATAAATTAATAAGTAAAAACATTGTTGACGTATGCAGATCCTACATATATTTACAGATTCGAAAACTTCCTTTGTACTGATATGAATAATACCAATATACAAATAAAATAAAAAAAATATCTTCACGCAATTCCCAATACAGGGGTAGACAGAGGTCAAGTCTAGACAATTAAGTCCCTTTGACCCACCTTCCACCGAAGATATTTTCGGGACAACGTGACAGGTGGTGAGCCCGTCGCCGCCTTTATGTCCAAGCCAACGATATTCGTACATAAGTTTTTTGAAAAACTCATTGGTACTGCCACCTGGGGATCGAACTCGGGTCTATCGACTCGAAATTCCGGCCACCCAACAACTCGGCTATCGTGACTAAAACTTTAGATAAACCAATAAACAAGGGTTAAAAAACCGGATTGCTTTAACAATTAAAATATAATAGAAATAACGACGCACTGGCCTTTCTGGAGATCGTTCGGGTCTCCTGATTCGGGATTTCATTTAACCACGAAAAACTAAGAATCCATAAAGAAAACATTGTTCCTTTACCTTGCTATTAAATGCTTAATGCTTACAATTTAAAATAAAATAAAAAGTTAGCTTTCTAAAACTGAAAGCTAAACGAAAACAACAAAGCAGTGAACAGACATAAGTTTAAAATATTTCTACGTAATAAATTCACAATGTCAACGAGATAAACATCTAATTTGAGAAGTGACGGACCTTATACCCTCTGTGCCATCATGTTACGATCACCTTATATTTTCTCGTGACGCTATATCAACCCATCCCACCCCCAGAGGTTGCGGGGGAAGATGCGGGGTGGTGGGCGGTGGATATTGGAATATTTTTCATACAAACACGTCTGTACGTGGATTCTCCTAGTTGATACAATATTGCTACGGGCGTGGTTGGTTTACATGATCTTTACACATCTTAGTTTACATTCTTTTTAGTTTTTAACCTCGTTTTCTAAACGTCGTTTGTAACCTTGTTAGGTGATTTATTGAATTTTATTATCTGTTTGCGTAGAAGTTATCGAGTTGTTAGAGAGGAGCTGCATGATAAACATATACATAAGGAACAACTCTCATTATTAGGAGTTACGATAGCCGAATAGTTGGGTGCACGGAAATCGAGTTCGAACCCCAGGTGGTAGGCTCATACCAATGTGTTTTTTCTAATATTTATGTACGAAATATTTATTTGGCTCGGACATTGAAACGGCGAAAGGCTCACCACTTGTCACATTATCCCAAAAAATATCTTCGGTGGAAGGTGGGTCGAAGCGACTTGATTGTTAAAACCTCTGTCTGCCTCTGTTTTGAGAATGGTGTGAAAGTAGTTTTTTTTATAATGACATTCATAAATAAATTTTTTGTTATAACTCCATTTCGATGTTTCTATTTCTATTTTTTGTGTTTTTTTTTTCATTTTAATATGTTGTTTGATTATTGACTTAATTAATAAGCCGACTCTGCCAAACTTTACTGTGCCCTACACGGTCCACGTTATTACAATTTCGTATATGAGGTGAAATAAAATATTGAGTATCGAGTAATATTGAAAGGCGCAGCATGTAAGCCGACGGTATACCCGTAGGTGGTACAGTGAATGTCCGCTAGCGGTCAAACTTTATATATTTTATATGTTTGGGCACACCGCGCGGCCCCGGCCGCATATATTATCTCCCCAGCCCGCTCTCGGGATGCTACACTTTAAAAAAAACGACTTAACATTTTGTATCAAACTATGACGATATGCATGAGCTCTTGATCTTGACTACGAATGACGTTGTTTTAGATAAACCAATAAACAAGGGTTAAAAAAACCGGATTGCTTTAACAATTTATTGTTTCACTTTGTTAAATTATTAAAACTTTTGTGAGATATTATTAAACAAATAATTGAAAACGGCTAAACTGACGTTATAATAATCGACGTAAGGACCTCCGATAGATCCGAAACTAGTCGGTACATACACCGATTATTATAACGTGAGTTTAGCCGTTTTTATATAATTTGGTTCACATTTTTATTTCTTTGATTTAAGACTTTTTCCAGAACTGGGGTAGGCTGAGGTGTAGACAATTAAGTCCTTTCGACCCACCTTTCATGAAAGCTTATTTTGAACATAGTGACCGTTTAATGTCCAATCACACTGTAAAATATATTTACTCGAGTACATAAATTCATCACAAATTATTTGCTTGTAGCGGGATATCGAATACGCAACCCTTAGCTTCGAATGCACGCTCACTACCGATGTATGCTATGGACTATCTTTTATTAAACTAGTTTTACGGATTTTATCACGTTTTACTTTACTTATTTTGCATCGTTTCAATTGATTTACAGCGTGCAAGACAATGTAATCGTTGGCTGCTGGAACAGAATAAATAATAATGATTAAAAACTCGTTAAAATTAATAAATATCTTCACGCCATTCCCAATAAAGGAGTAGACAGAGTTCTAGTCAAAACAATTATGTCCTTTCGACCTACCTTCCACCGAAGATATTTTGGGACAACATGACAGGGGGTGAGCCCGTCGCCGTCTCTATCTCTAAGCCAACGATATAATTTGTACATAAGTTTTTGAAAAACCGATTGGTAGGAGTCTACCACCTGGGGATCAAACTCGGGTCTCTTGACTCGTAATTCCGACTACCCAACCACTCGGCTGTCGTGACTTTTAATATTTTCTAATCTTTGTAATGAAAATATAGTTACGACTGTATGTTCAGTAGTCCGGGTACACTTTTACGACATCTTTAGCTTACGAGCGCGTACCTTGCTCCTTTAATAAAGTCGTCACGTGAGGTCCACTCCACAGATGTCCCTCGTAAAAATTATGCGTCGCTCGAAATAAGACTCAATTATTTACCCGGAGATAATAACTTGCGAATGATATGTGTTGAGAATAGCATAAATAATAGGTTGGGAAAGTTTCTTCGCATTTTTTAAGAAAATTCATAACATTTTTTAATATAGTTTATTTACATTTAACTAGAATTTGGAATTATCATCTTTAAAATTTAAACTTTTAATGATACCAAAACTAGCCAGATACAAGTAGTGTAGCCAAAGAGATTTTATTCATATGAATCTATGTATATAACTATAATGCGAAAAGACTTCATCCCCAACCTATTACATTATTTATTTATACTATTACTATTTATTCTATCAATAAATAGATTGGGAGATATCACGTACATTGCTCTGGTCTCAAAGTTAGTAGATAAAGCACTTGTATTATTGAATCGGCGAAGGTACTAGAAACGCCCAGGGACCTGAGTTAATGTAGAAAAAAATGGTTGAAGAGCCTGGGTAAACTATGAAAAACAGTGTGTACGTCAGTCAGCAACTAAGTTCGTCGTCGAGGAATATCTGACAGCATACAAATATGAATGTTTGTAAGTATTTATTTATTTTTATATAAACACATATATGTATAATAATAAATAGATAATATCTTCACGCCATTCCCAATACAAGAGTAGAACTCGTGCTTACCCACCTTCCATCGAAGATATTTTTGGACTATGTGACCGGTGATGAGCTTGTCGCCATCTTAATGTCCAAGTACGTAAGTATTTGGAAAACCCATTGGTACGAGCCTGCCACCTGGGGATTGAAATCTGGTTTCTCTACTCAAAATTCCGACCACCAAACCGCTCGGCCATCGTGACTTTTTTTAATAAACTAAGTATGAATTTTTCACTTTTTTAAACTTTTGCATTGTGAAATCTTAATAAAAAGCCACATATAAAAGTAAATGTGACCATTTAAATGGTCGTAAATCTTAATAATGGCGAAACTGAATGGAAGTTAAAAGGATACACGAATGAACGTGGATTTTTATGATATAAGACAATTATTTTCGCAAGATAATCTCTATAATGGTTTTCTTATCTATATTTTTTCTTTATTTCAGACGTAAGTAGACTGTATATATCTATAATACTCGTACTATGCTATTAGTTTAAGTAAATATAAAACATTTCTTAACAAAGTAGTTGTATAAATATCAATAGATAGTTACAGACATTCCCTATACTGGGGTAGACAGAGATCCTGACTATTAAGTCCTTTCGACCCAATATTTCCTCTTTTTTTAAGACTTTTTTTTGGGGAATACGTGACAGGTGGTGAGCCACTCACCATCTTTATGTCCAAGCCAACAATATAAATCGTACATAAGTTTTGGAAAATTCGTTTGGTGTTCAGTTATCGTGACTTAAACATGTACAAAAATATACAAAAACACATTTAAAATAGTGAAAATCGGTTAAACTCGTAAAGTTTCGGAGTTCATCATGTGCAACAACTGACACGAGATTTTTCTTTTATATATATATATATCCCTTTTATAAAAGGGAGGCAAACGAGCGGGTAGCTCACGTGATGGTACGAGTAAGCGATTACCGCCGCCCATGAATACTAGCAATTCCAGAATAATATGTTATAGATAACCAATCAAATTTATATACGTTCCAGTCTAAACGCTCGTTCAAGGTGGGCCAATGTAGACAATCCAATAAAAGTAATAAAAAAGGAACGGACGCAACGCAATGGCCGACCGTGGCGACATGTGGCTGGCCACTTGCATTTTTTAAAAATTAAATTTGCATATTCCGAGGGCTCCGCGCGATTTTCATGTTGGATTGAGACATTTCAGAACAACATCGTCTCGTGTAAGGAGTTTTTAAAGCGGCCATTTTATTTTAAAATTTTTAGGGAATACTTTCAACGTAATTGTCCTTCAATGTATATTAGGTTGTAAAGTGTTATTAGTTTTATTGTATTCCCTGCAATTTTGAAACTATGACGAGACTCATGTTTAATAAAAAGTTTTTTTATCAAATTATATTACAATGAAATGAGAATTCCTGTTTCGTTGCGATGCCGGAAGATCGTGGTTATTATAGAAAAGTGGACATTATACGTTTAAAAAGTATTTTAACTATGATAGAATTTTTATCAGACGATTCATTATTCCGTACTAAAATAAAATATTACGTAATGAAGTGTTAAATTAGGCATGCCCCGTATTGGATGTTTTATTATCGCCATGCTTCTCAAGCGGCTTGGCGATTGCGGTACCAGACAACCGTAACACACCATAGTTATTGCTGATGGTCTCTGTAATAGTAGTCTGGTATTATCAAGATGCCTTCTTGACGTCATTCAAGATGCCATTCTCAATACAGGGGTAGACAGAGGTTTAGAAAATTAAGTACGTTCACCTTTCACTTTGACCAAAGTACGTTTTTGGGACAATATGACAAGTGGTGAGCCTGTCGCCGTTTTTAAGTCCAAGCCAATGATGTAAATCGTACATAAGTTTGCTAATCGTACATAAGTAATCTAAAGTCCTAGAGCGTTTAGTGTGTAGTCAGCTCCGCACGTTTTTGTTTAATAATAATCTTCTCAATCCTTTACAATCCGGTTTTCGACCTGGTCATAGCACAACCACAGCCTTAGTGAATATTACGGATGATATCAGAGCAGGGATGGAATCTGGTAAATTAATAAAAAAAAATAGATACCAGATTAAATTAATAAAAATTAATCTGGTAATCTATCCTCACCTTGCTTGACTTTACTAATGTATTCAACAACGTAGATTTTGACATCTTGCTTGGTATATTACACTCTCTTAACATATCTCCGTCGGCCATTGATTGATTTCAAAGCTATCTGTCTGGGCGCCGACAACGTATATACATCGATGAGTCATATTCAACGTGGTGTAATACGTTTGCTGGTGTCCCACAGGGCGGCGTTTTATCTCCCTTGCTTTTCGCAATTTTCATAAATACGATATCCAGTAAATTAACTTCGCACCTTTATGCAGATGATCTACAAATATATATACAAGTTTCTCCCAATGACCTATCCGCAGGCATTCAAACGACAAATGACGATCTGATGTGTATATCAGAGTGGAGTAAAGCTTACAGTCTTAAGGTCAATCCTTTAAAGACCCAAGTAATAGTTGTAGGTAGTCCTAATATGATCACAAAATCCAATTTAATTAATGTGTCTCCCCAAATTGTTTTTGAAGGAAATATAATTACCATAAGCAATAAAGTTAAAAACTTGGGTATCGTTATTGATTAATACGCTATCTTGGGGTCCTCAATTACAGGAAATTGGTCGTAAGTTGTTCGCCTTCGCGAGATCATTAAGAAGATTACGTTATTTTCTACCGACAGCCACTAAGATTGCTCTAGCACAAAGTCTTTTACTTCCTATACTCGACTATGCTGACGTCAGTTATCTTGATCTCACAGAGCAGCAACTAGATAAGCGACTTCAAAACTTTTGTATACGTTTTATTTTCGGTTTAGGCAAATACGACCATGTTTCAGATTTCCGGAAAAAGCTCAAGTGGCTGCCCATTCGATTTCGCCGGAATACTCATATTCTCTCCCTTCTATACAACGTGCTGTTTAACCCCCTATATCCTACCTACTTGAAGGATCGTTTTAAATTGCTAGGCGATTCTCATCATCGAACTTTGAGATCATCAGAAAACTTGCAATTGAAAATGCCTATTCATCACACAAATTTTCTAGATAGGTCATTTTATATTGAAGCTGTCCGTCTATGGAATGGCTTGCCTTTGACATTGAGAAATGCCAAAACTTTAACATCATTTCAAAAACTTGTAAAGGATTATTATTATTTATCTCTTTAATTTAATTCTGTTTATATTTATTTTTCTATGTATATGTGTATATATGTAAGAATGTGTATGTATGTGTATATATATGTTAATAGTACATTAATAAAAATACAATGAAATATAGATATAGCTCAGCGCAATAAGCCCACACCTGTTTCTTCTATTACAATCCGATCCATCCAAAGGTTGTCTGGAAGAAATCGCATTTAGCGATAAGACCGCCATTTGTGTCACCACAGTCTTACAAAATTTAATATTGTATATTTTCTGTGTTGTTGTGCAATAAAGAGTATTCTATCTATCTATTCTATCTCTATAAGCTTTAAAAAAACGGTACGAGCCTACCACCTGGGTATCAAACCCGGGGCACTTGACTCTAATTCCGATCACTCAACCATTCGAAGACCAGTAAAAAACACAGGAAGATAATGGGTGGTAATTTCTTACGCCTGTACCCCACGGTGTCTAAAACTATAGTACAATCGAAAAAACTAAAGCACACTTGAACTAGACCCCTGTCTACAACAGTATAGAGAAAAGTGCCTGAATTTTAAAATAGAATGAATGAAAATTTCATGTTTATGTTTTATAAATCTTTGCACGCCTATTAAAGCGAAATACGGTTAAGGTCTGTAGTCATTATTAACATCTTTTTGTACCTGTGTTTTATAAATTATGATAATAAATATCTTCAAGCCATACCCAATACAGGGGTAGACAGAGGTTTTGACAATTAAGTCTTTTAGACCCACCTTCCACGGAAAATATTTTTGGGACAACTTTATAGGCAGAGAGCCCATCGCCATCTTTATGTCCAAGCCAACGATATGAATCGTACATACGTTTTTGAAAAACCTACAGCCTGCCACCTCGGATCGAACTCGGGTCTCTCGACTCGAGTTCCGATCTCAACCACTCGTGACTTGTATTTTATGCATCATAATAAATTAATAAATGGACACCTAAGATAAAATTTACAATAACTACATAAACAGTATTTATACTACGTTAAGAAGAATATTTCTAAGTTTGTAGAGACGAAATTACATGTTCTATTTTCGTTCGATCTCCCTCTCAAACTTTAATCATCGAATTAAAAGGCCCTTTCACACTGCCCCTGTGAAAGAGCCGCCGCTAAGTTCACACGTCAGTCACTCCACGGTATCATTCCGTTGCTCTCTCAAAACAAAACCACCTCAATGTGATACTGGGGAGATACCACGTGCTGTTATATAAACAATTTGACCTTTATCGTTCTCGTAATAAAGCATACAGTGTTGTGTGACCTTTCCCATGTGTCCCCCACCGTGTGGATTCTATTTACGTATGTGTTAATACAAACGTGTGTTAGTCGTTAAATTGTTATTAATCAACTTCTTACACATATCTGCTGCGAAGATTGTCCGCTAAGAAAAAAACACTTTCAGTTAGACAACGACACCGAAAATGTTTTATAGTTTTGAATAGTTATTTTTTAAATACTAGCAATGCCAAACATTACTAGTATTCCTGTTAACCATTCCAACTAAGCTGCAATGCTTGCGGTCTTTCACGACATAGGTCGAATGGCGGGTCTGAACCTGCTATGTCATGTTTCCCAGTCCGTACTCTAAACTAAATAAATATCTTCCCGCCATTATAGCCAAAATTATTAAATATCTTCACGCCAATACAGGGGTAGACAGAGGACTAGTCTAGACTAAGACTAAGACTTAAGACCCACCTTCCACCGAAGATATTTTCAGGACAACGTGACAGGTGGTGAGCCCGTCGCCGTCATTGTGTCCAAGCCAACGATATAGTTCGTACATAAGTTTTTGAATAACTCATTGGTACCAGCCACCTGGGGATCGAACTCGGGTCTTTTGATTCGAAATTCCGACCACCCAACCACTTGGCTATCGTGACTTTTTTACCCTAAACCATTAGGACATTGCCGCTTATTATTTAAGAATGTATTAAAAAAAAAACAGAGAAAAATATATTTAATACTGGCAAAATATTGATCACCCATGTTAGACAACAATTGTTTATCGTATGAGTATCAGAAATCCAAGTCAATTTAGTAAACTTTTAAACCCAAATCTCTTTAATATTATCTTTGTCTAGTAATGAGAGCAAGACTTTTTATAAGAAATTACCAGTGCTACCTACCTATTCGCCATGGCAAGAGCGTATTTCATTTTACGCACAGTTTAGGAAAAAAATAAGGTTCTCGCATAAAACAAAAGATTTAAAATAGCTATAGACGTCACAATACTATGAATTTATACACTATACTTCTCAGCGCGGTTACTTTTGACGGTTAGTGCAAAATAGCAATGATGGATAAGCTATATAAAACTGGTTTACTTTACTAAAATTGTTTTAGATGAATGATAATTATCTTCACGCCATTCCTAATAAAGAGGCAGACAGAGGTCTAAACAAGTAAGTCGTTTCGCCGTCTTAATGTCCAAGCCAATAATAATACAATTCTTAAATAAGTTTTCGAAAAACACAGTGGTACGTACATGCCACCTGGGGATTGAACTCGGGTCTCTTGACTCGAAATTCCGACCACTCAACTCGGCAAGATAGCCGAGTTGAGTGGCCGGGAATCGTGACTCTGCTATCTCTTAAACATATTTAAATTTGATTATTGGATTGTTGCAACGAAACCGACCCTGCATTATGCTAGAATATAGCGCTGCTATTCTGCAGGTGCCCTTAAAATTCTTGATTGAACACGGAGTTCCCTTTATACATACATAGATAGAAACAATATCACACACATTGCTCTAATCCCAAAGTATGTACCTAAAGCACTTGTGTTATGGAATCAGAAACAACAAAGATACCACAAATACCCGGACCCGAGAAACTATAGATAGAATAAGCATTTTCTACATTGACGTGTCCCGAACCCGGGACCTTGGTGTCACCAACACCATGAATACAGGTATATACACCACTATTAAACCATCATCGCCCTATTAAACACGATTTTTTTATATTTGCTCTAAACTACATACGTTTTTTTTAAAGATATTTAATTCTACTTCGTGTATTAACTTATATTTTTATCCGACACTCACATGCTATCCCACATTTTTTCATACTTCTCAGTTCACTCACACGTGGCGTATTATCCTTCCCACGATACCTTTACTTGGCTGTTGGCATGACAGATTAACTGCTTATTATTTAAATATGGATCGATAATTACGACATGCGGGATGGCTAAGCCTTTTATTATATCTTTGACTAAATTACCAACACGTGTCTTTTAAAAACATTGCAAATTCAAAATCAAAACTTACTATTCAATTTAAGCTTTTTGCCGTGTGGTTACAGCGTAAAAATGTCCTGTGAGTGTCGTAAAAGGCGACTGAGGGAATAAATAAATATCTTCACGCAACTCCCTATACAGGGGTAGACAAAGGCGCAATAAGTCCCTTCTACCCACACAATAAGTCCCTTCTACCCACCTTCCACCGAAAATATTTTCGGGACAACGTGACAGATGACGAGCCCGTCGCCCTCTTTATGTCCAAGCCAACGATATAATTCGTACATAAGTTTTTGAAAAACCCATTGGTACGAGCCTGCCACCTGGGGATCGAATTCGGGTGTCTTGACTCAAAATTCCGACCACCCAACCACTCGACTATCGTGACTTAGGGAAAATTCTTAAAATGCAATAGGCTACCGACAAATTGCGGGAATACCAAAATTCAGCATACCGTTGTTGGGCAGCGTCTAAGGTGCCAGTTGTCTGTTAGTATTGAACCTCTTGCACCTAGCTGCCGCCGGTCATCAGTCCGCTGAATTTTGATCTGGTACTTTTCGAGTCAAGAGACCCGAGTCGATCCCCAAGGGTCCTACCAATGGATTTTTTCAAATTAATTATGCACGATTTATATCGTTGACTTGGACATAAAAGACGGCGACGGGCTCGCCACCTGTCACGTTGTCCCAAAATAAGCTTCGGTGGAAGGTGAGTCGAAAGGACTTAATTGCCTCGACCTATGTCTACTCCTGTATAGGGAATGGCGTGAAAATATATTTTTTTTACTTTCCGAGATTGTAACCCTGGTACCTTCTTGCCATTCCAAGGTTTCTCTGTGGTCGCCCCTTATGCTGCAGCTTCAAAGCTAATATCTTGTTGCCAATATATCAGTTACATTATTTCGTCAATATTATATCAATACATCTTTACAACGAAAGAAAACTCAAGATTAAGAGAACTCAAGGCGCTTATGAACATAAGTTCCTTTAAGTTTATGTACATACATAGGCAGGGACAACGTCACTTAGCTTAAGCAGTTGTGTTTTGGAAACAGAAACACCACTCTTCCATGGAGGTCGTCAGTTTACCACAAAGAACGGTCCTGAGCTACCTGACACTGATCGAATACCCGTAATATTTGAGGGGTCTCACCTTATGGGTGACACCTCATGGGGAGACATACTACATTCTTTATCTGTGTGAAATTGACATTCAAGAACTGTTCTTCGAACTGTGTGACCAACACGTTGCCACCAGCGCGCTGGTTTGTACGACTCCACATATTTTTCAAATTACATCGAAAATTTTAATGCGCTAAACGAGTATACTTGTTTTCCACGCCTAGTCTGTTAGTTAATTCAGGGAAAAGATATCATCACCGCCTCCACAGTATATTAAAGACAAATATTATATTAAACACTATATTTTAACAGATAAACAAATAAACATCGCTGATTTTGAAGTTACACTGTTCAATTAAAGCACTTATATCTGCGAGCACAAAGTCGAATTTAAATCTTCAAGAGAACTGTAACCGTAAAATTAGGACCGACATATTCGACATTTAAGCAGACATTAACCGCGGACACATTTAGTGGCGAACACAGAAAACACCTGGCGTTGTTACTGTCCCGCAAGTCGTATTTATTTGCTTTCGCGGAATCCTAAATCGTATTCGATGTAACATTCCCCGTAAACGCCGCCACCCAGAACTTACGGAATTTAATGACGTAGAAAATTTCTCGGAATCGGTTACGCTGTTTATTATAATAACCAAGTGGTTGGGTGAACGGTATTCGAGTCATGAGACCCGAGTTGGATCCCCAGGAGGTGCGCTCGTACCACTGCATTTTTTTTCAATACTTGTTTACTATTTATATCTTAGGCTTGGACATAAAGACGGTGAAAGGCTCCTCACCTATCAAGTTGGCCCAAAATAAAGTTGAGTCGAAAACGCGGTTGCTGGAGGGTTTGATTCCCGCCCGTGTCAATCGTTTTATTAAATCTCATAGATATATGTTTGCTCACAATATTTTCCTTCATCTATCAGCTGATGGTTATTATTACAATACTGAACTGGGGAGGGTTTCAGGGTTACTTGCGTAATGAAGTCACTTAAGCTGTACACACATAAATAACGGTGAGTGGAAGACCACTCCATGACTCTTCCATTAGGAGGATTTATCAAAACCGTCTGGCTTCGCAAGCGAATTCAAATCAAATCAAATCATTCATCAATATAAGTAGCATTACATTACATCCATCGGTCGTCATCTATTAGTACTCGTACTATCACCGTTTTGTAATGACGAAGACTCATCAAACGGAGAAGAAACTGGAGAAAAAAATTCTCTAGATATTATTTATTTTTAATTTTTATTTAATATGGAAGAGCGGACTCTCTTGCTACTAGCATAATTTTGTTCAAAAGAGGAATCCAATTTTCATTAACAACATGTATGATAACGCGAATACTAAACATTTAAAATAAAACGATTTTCGGATTTTATCACGTTTTTAATTAGTTTTTACAAACAATTTTTTTTTATTTCACGACGTTTCGGATGCTTTACAGCAACCGTGGTCACGCTATGAAAAAATAAATATAAAAAAATAAAAAAAATAGTCGGGAAATAAAAAAATAGTTTGTAAAAACTAATTAAAAACGCGATAAAATCCGAAAATCGTTTTATTTTAAATAACATGTATGCTGTTATGCAATATGTTAAAGATTAGATGGAGAAAAAATTATTATTATTAATTTATTATATTACAAGATAAAATATTGTATTATTATTATTATTTTCCTTCTTTGTTCAACAAATAATAATAAATAATTTCTTCACGCAATTCTCAATACAGGGGTAGACAGAGGTATAGTCTATACAATTAAGTCCCATCGTCCCACCTTCCACCGAAGATATTTTCTGGACAACGTGACAGGTGGTGAGCCCGTTGCCGTCATTATGTAGTATTAGTAAGCCCACGATATATTTCGTACTTAAGTTTTTAAAAAACCCATTGGTACGAGCCTACCACCTGGGGATCAAACTCGGGTCTCATGGCTCCAAATTACGACCACCCAACCGTTCAGCTATCATGACTATATAAACAACAAAGGAAATACAAAAGTGCACGTTAATTTTATTACAAGGATTAATTTTTATTACCAAGGGAGTTATCAAATCATTCCCAGGAGTTATGTACTACAACTAAGTGAGTACTATAACTAATATGGATTGGCGATCGCACTACCAGGCATTTCGAATCGCTCCACTTTTATCCTGTAATCTGTTGAAAGCCAATTCTATTTTCAAGGTCCTTAGTCGCATTTTACAACACTCACAGTTAAAGGATAACGTATAAGCGCAAAATGGCATTTCCAAAGACAAACCCATCCAGACCTTATCATGTCTTCATTATAATTCGAAAGCTATTGTATCTCCGACTGGTCGTAGTCGCTGGTGACAAGAGAGCTAGTTTCTTTCTCGCTTAACGATTAAATTCCATGCCTCGCGTACGATTATTGTAGTTTTTAGTTAATACGTATTACAAATATAAACATAATTTCATTTCTGTAAATAAAGTATTGAACAAAAAGACGTGTTCACCACCTGTCACATTGTCACAAAAATGTGTTCGGTGGAAGGTGGATCGAAAGGACTTAATAGTCTAGACCTCCGGCTAACCCTGTATGAGAATGGCGTGAAAATATATATATAAGTATCGAAAGAAAAACTGTATGATATAGCTAACAAATTGTATCTGCACTTTGGGTGGTATTTGACTAGTGAAAAATAATGTTGATCTCAAAGTGCGCACATATCATTTTACAGTGTGGTATGACTTGGAAAATATATACAAAGTCGGTTGCGTTGTCGTCTGCGTGTTACGGACCGTGGTAATTTATCATGGGCCGCGTCAAACCCGACGACAACTCGCTAATGACTCTAACAGCCGAAGTCGGCTGTAAAAACACAGCTAGATGGTATTTGGATTAGATTATTGAATGAATGATATCACAATTATGTCGGGACGTTAGTGATTTCTGTCTTAAAGTGGGGAAGACCATGACGATGTCTATTACAGGAACCCGTTTCTTCATTAGGAGTAGATAGTTTCAAAATGAGACTCGTCTGTTTTTGACGACTGAATACTTTAGAGGTTAGTGATCTTGCGACTTAATCGTATACAAAAAAAAACACCTTAACGCTATTCCCCGTACTGGAGCAAACAGAGGTCTAGTCCTAACAACTGACCTTTCAACGAAGATATTTATTGGGACAACGTGACAAGTGATGTGCCTGTTGTCTTTACGTGCAAGCCTACGATATAAATTTTAAATAAATTTTGAAAAAAATCCTTTGAAATTTGCCAACTACTTTAGGATCGAACTCGGATCGACTCTTAACTCGAATCCCGATCACCCAACCACACGTCTATCGTGACTCTATGAAATGAATAATCTTCTTTTATTGAAACAGATTATAAGTATATAACATCACCCCTAACACAACTAAGAAAGCATAAGTTCTTTACGTTGCATTAACACAACGCCCTAATCTAATTCCGTCTAGAATGTCATCGATTTCTACACCGAGTGAGTGAGTTAGAAAATAGATTTTTTTTTAAATAAAAAGAAAGATATACGACGTTCCACGTAGCGGCAGGCGACAACAGGTGTCCCCGCGCCGTGTTGCGTGTAAATGGTACATTTATCACCGTCGCGTCTCTGAGCTCCTGGTACGTGGGTGACGTTACGCTCTAATCAGAAAGCGTAGCTTAAATATCTTCACGCAATTCTCAATACAGGGGTAGACAGAGGTATAGTCTATACAATTAAGTCCCATCGTCCCACCTTCCACCGAAGATATTTTCTGGACAACGTGACAGGTGGTGAGCCCGTTGCCGTCATTATGTCCAAGCCCACGATATATTTCGTACTTAAGTTTTTAAAAAACCCATTGGTACGAGCCTACCACCTGGGGATCAAACTCGGGTCTCATGGCTCCAAATTACGACCACCCAACCGTTCAGCTATCATGACTATATAAACAACAAAGGAAATACAAAAGTGCACGTTAATTTTATTACAAGGATTAATTTTATTACCAAGGGAGTTATCAAATCATTCCCAGGAGTTACTATAACTAATATGGATTGGCGATCGCACTACCAGGCATTTCGAATCGCTCCACTTTTATCCTGTAATCTGTTGAAAGCCAATTCTATTTTCAAGGTCCTTAGTCGCATTTTACAACACTCACAGTTAAAGGATAACGTATAAGCGCAAAATGGCATTTCCAAAGACAAACCCATCCACACCTTATCATGTCTTCATTATAATTCGAAAGCTATTGTATCTCCGACTGGTCGTAGTCGCTGGTGACTAGAGAGCTAGTTTCTTTCTCGCTTGACGATTAAATTCCATGCCACGCGTACGATTATTGTAGTTTTTAGTTAATACGTATTACAAATATAAACATAATTTCATTTCTGTAAATAAAGTATTGAACAAAAAGACGTGTTCACCACCTGTCACATTGTCACAAAAATGTGTTCGGTGGAAGGTGGATCGAAAGGACTTAATAGTCTAGACCTCCGGCTAACCCTGTATGAGAATGGCGTGAAAATATATATATATATATAAGTATCGAAAGAAAAACTTTATGATGTAGCTAACAAATTGTATCTGCACTTTGGGTGGTATTTGACTAGTGAAAAATAATGTTGATCTCAAAGTGCGCACATATCATTTTACAGTGTGGTATAACTTGGAAAATATATACAAAGTCGGTTGCGTTGTCGTCTGCGTGTTACGGACCATGGTAATTTATCACGGGCCGCGTCAAACCCGACGACAACTCGCTAATGACTCTAACAGCCGAAGTCGGCTGTAAAAACACAGCTAGATGGTATTTGGATTAGATTATTGAATGAATGATATCACAATTATGTCGGGACGTTAGTGATTTCTGTCTTAAAGTGGGGAAGACCATGACGATGTCTATTACAGGAACCCGTTTCTTCATTAGGAGTAGATAGTTTCAAAATGAGACTCGTCTGTTTTTGACGACTGAATACTTTAGAGGTTAGTGATCTTGCGACTTAATCGTATACAAAAAAAAAAAACACCTTAACGCTATTCCCCGTACTGGAGCAAACAGAGGTCTAGTCCTAACAACTGACTTTTCAACGAAGATATTTATTGGGACAACGTGACAAGTGATGTGCCTGTTGTCTTTACGTCCAAGCCTACGATATAAATTTTAAATAAATTTTGAAAAAAATCCTTTGACACTTGCCAACTACTTTAGGATCGAACTCGGATCGACTCTTAACTCGAATCGATCACCCAACCACACGTCTATCGTGACTCTATGAAATGAATAATCTTCTTTTATTGAAACAGATTATAAGTATATAACATCACCCTAACACAACTAAAGAAAGCATAAGTTCTTTACGTTGCATTAACACAACGCCCTAATCTAATTCCGTCTAGAATGTCATCGATTTCTACACCAGTGAGTGAGTTAGAAAATAGATTTTTTTAAATAAAAAGAAAGATATACGACGTTCCACGTAGCGGCAGGCGACAACAGGTGTCCCCGCGCCGTGTTGCGTGTAAATGGTACATTTATCACCGTCGCGTCTCTGAGCTCCTGGTACGTGGGTGACGTTACGCTCTAATCAGAAAGCGTAGCTTAAATATCTTCACGCAATTCTCAATACAGGGGTAGACAGAGGTCTAGTCCTAACAACTGACCTTTCAACGAAGATATTTATTGGGACAACGTGACAAGTGATGTGCCTGTTGTCTTTACGTGCAAGCCTACGATATAAATTTTAAATAAATTTTGAAAAATCCTTTGAAATTTGCCAACTACTTTAGGATCGAACTCGGATCGACTCTTAACTCGAATCGATCACCCAACCACACGTCTATCGTGACTCTATGAAATGAATAATCTTCTTTTATTGAAACAGATTATAAGTATATAACATCACCCTAACACAACTAAGAAAGCATAAGTTCTTTACGTTGCATTAACACAACGCCTAATCTAATTCCGTCTAGAATGTCATCGATTTCTACACCGAGTGAGTGAGTTAGAAAATAGATTTTTTAAATAAAAGAAAGATATACGACGTTCCACGTAGCGGCAGGCGACAACAGGTGTCCCCGCGCCGTGTTGCGTGTAAATGGTACATTTATCACCGTCGCGTCTCTGAGCTCCTGGTACGTGGGTGACGTTACGCTCTAATCAGAAAGCGTAGCTTAAATATCTTCACGCAATTCCCAATACAGGGGTAGACAGAGGTCTAGTCTTGACAATTAAGTCCCATCGTCCCACCTTCCACCGAAGATATTTTCGGGACAACGTGGTAGGTGGTGAACCCGTCGCCGTCTTTATGTCCAAGCCAACGATATAGTTCGTACATAAGTTTTTGAAAACCCATTGGTACGAGCCTGTCACCTGGTGATCGAACTATGGTCTCTCGACTCGAAATTCTGACCACCCAACCGTTCAGCTATCATGACTATATAAACAACAAAGGAAATACAAAAGTGCACGTTAATTTTATTACAAGGATTAATTTTATTACCAAGGGAGTTATCAAATCATTCCCAGGAGTTACTATAACTAATATGGATTGGCGATCGCACTACCAGGCATTTCGAATCGCTCCACTTTTATCCTGTAATCTGTTGAAAGCCAATTCTATTTTCAAGGTCCTTAGTCGCATTTACAACACTCACAGTTAAAGGATAACGTATAAGCGCAAAATGGCATTTCCAAAGACAAACCCATCCACACCTTATCATGTCTTCATTATAATTCGAAAGCTATTGTATCTCCGACTGGTCGTAGTCGCTGGTGACAAGAGCTAGTTTCTTTCTCGCTTGACGATTAAATTCCATGCCACGCGTACGATTATTGTAGTTTTAGTTAATACGTATTACAAATATAAACATAATTTCATTTCTGTAAATAAAGTATTGAACAAAAGACGTGTTCACCACCTGTCACATTGTCACAAAATGTGTTCGGTGGAAGGTGGATCGAAAGGACTTAATAGTCTAGACCTCCGGCTAACCCTGTATGAGAATGGCGTGAAAATATATATATAAGTATCGAAAGAAAAACTGTATGATGTAGCTAACAAATTGTATCTGCACTTTGGGTGGTATTTGACTAGTGAAAAATAATGTTGATCTCAAAGTGCGCACATATCATTTACAGTGTGGTATAACTTGGAAAATATATACAAAGTCAGTTGCGTTGTCGTCTGCGTGTTACGGACCATGGTAATTTATCACGGGCCGCGTCAAACCCGACGACAACTCGCTAATGACTCTAACAGCCGAAGTCGGCTGTAAAACACAACTAGATGGTATTTGGATTAGATTATTGAATGAATGATATCACAATTATGTCGGGACGTTAGTGATTTCTGTCTTAAAGTGGGAAGACCATGACGATGTCTATTACAGGAACCCGTTTCTTCATTAGGAGTAGATAGTTTCAAAATGAGACTCGTCTGTTTTTGACGACTGAATACTTTAGAGGTTAGTGATCTTGCGACTTAATCGTATACAAAAAAAAAAAACACCTTAACGCTATTCCCCGTACTGGAGCAAACAGAGGTCTAGTCCTAACAACTGACCTTTCAACGAAGATATTTTCAGGACAACGTGACAAGTGATGTGCCTGTTGTCTTTACGTCCAAGCCTACGATATAAATTTTAAATAAATTTTGAAAAAAATCCTTTGACACTTGCCAACTACTTTAGGATCGAACTCGGATCGACTCTTAACTCGAATCCCGATCACCCAAACACACGTCTATCGTGACTCTATGAAATGAATAATCTTCTTTTATTGAAACAGATTATAAGTATATAACATCACCCCTAACACAACTAAGAAAGCATAAGTTCTTTACGTTGCATTAACACAACGCCCTAATCTAATTCCGTCTAGAATGTCATCGATTTCTACACCGAGTGAGTGAGTTAGAAAATAGATTTTTTTTTAAATAAAAAGAAAGATATACGGCGTTCCACGTAGCGGCAGGCGACAACAGGTGTCCCCGCGCCGTGTTGCGTGTAAATGGTACATTTATCACCGTCGCGTCTCTGAGCTCCTGGTACGTGGGTGACGTTACGCTCTAATCAGAAAGCGTAGCTTAAATATCTTCACGCAATTCCCAATACAGGGGTAGACAGAGGTCTAGTCTTGACAATTAAGTCCCTCCGACCCACCTTCCACCGAAGATATTTTCGGGACAACGTGGTAGGTGGTGAACCCGTCGCCGTCTTTATGTCCAAAACCCATTAGTACGAGCCTGTCACCTGGTGATCGAACTATGGTCTCTCGACTCGAAATTCTGACCACCCAACCACTCGGCTATCGTGACTTTCATAGCTTAAAAATAAATAAATACATACATAGACTGGGACAAAATCACATACATTGCTTTGATCCCGATGTAAGCAGCTTAAGCACTTATGTTACCCGAGAAAATATAGAAAAGTGTTCTCTACATTGACCTGAGCCGAAAATGAACCGAGAACCTCAGAGTTGGCGACACCTTGAAAACCGAGGAGTACACCACCCGTCCATAGAGGTCGTCAAGTTGTTTCCGACGTATAGTTTACAACATTTTTCTTTTACGACGTATCGTCATCATTGAGGTCCCGGGTTTGATTTCCAGACGGATGAATATAGAAAAAATACCTTTTCTATATTGTCTCGGGTCTTAATTTTTTGGTTCACCTCAATATTTCTACTTCCGTAACACAAGTGCGTTAGCTACTTGCTTTGAAATCAGAGTAATCTATGTGATGTTGTCCCTGTCTATGTATGTGTATATATTTATATATATTACAACTTCCCTAAACCGTCTCCTATTAACGTAAGAATAATATCGTTGTAAGAAGCGACTTCCCTAACGGTTCTCATGTAGCAGTTTCGTACAGGCAAATGCAGTATAAGAACTACACTATTGTGTGGTAACATCTGTCTAAAAAAGGACGCTAGTGCCGGATTCAGTAAACACTTCGACATCCGACATCGCGCTCTCGAAGTTCGCACTATTACAAGCATATATACGATTACCGATAGCGCACACCGGTGGAGGAGATGTCCTCCCCAGGTCTAGAACACCCGACCTAGCGGGTAGCTACCCTTTTCCTGCGGCACATCGTCCGCTATAATTGTTTCAACCTATTAATTCAACCGTATAACGGATAACTAAAAACCTCATTTGAGAACAAACATTTGTATTATTTAACGCTGATATGCGTTAAAAAGAAACAATACACGAACGTTCCAGTCGGCACTAAATTGATTGTTTTTCTAACAGCAGTTATTAAAATTTTCCGAACATCGGGTTAGAGCAACAGTGTCCTGGCGACGGGCCAATAATCTCGGATCATAGGTGCATTAATCAAGCCCCGCCCCGGCGAGAGGATCACTCAAAAATCGCTTCGACGGACAGACGGACGTATTGATAACTTTGACGATGCTGTAAACAATTTTTTTTTATCTCGGTGTAATTTTTCCTTGAACTAGTGTCGGGTGAAGATTAAATTTTGATAGAGTACTTACGTCTAGCTGAAGCATACTTTTTGTTGATTAAATTATAATTTTTTTATTATTTTGATTATTTTTACTTAACTATTGCATTTTGTTTTTTTTTCTCTGGATTCTAATACTTCTTGGTACTTAAATTCTATGATATCTATTTTATTGCCTCCTTTTTTTATTGAAGATGGGCTGCAGCGTCTGTCGTGCGAGAGGTCTGGTACAGCGATCGCCAAGCGTAGCGATTATGGCAAATCCTCCCCTTGGGAGAAGCCTATGTCCTGCAGTGGACTTTAACAGGCCGTTATGTATGTATGTATGTAGCTAGAATACTAAGACGGCGATAGGCAAATTACCAGTTCAAAAGACGCCATTGTCTTGATCTCTACCTTCCTTATTATGGAAACTCGCATGAAGATAAAAAACATTAAGTCTTTGATAATTTTAAAAACTTCTTCCTACTTGAAGCTTACATAAATAAATTAATCAGGCACGTAGCTTACACATCTTTTAAGTGTTTTTTTTTAATCCTGATGTATGCAACATTTGTAACTACTCTATGTCCTAGGTAAACACAGGGTCCGTTCACACTGCTACAACAGTCATCGGAGAGCATTAGGCCGTCATCGCGCTGTGATCTCGCGGCAATTTATCCGCTTGTTAGCGTGAGCATTGATGTGTTGGAATGTCATGAGCACTTTTTTATTTATTTATTTTTTTGGTTAGTTCTGGCCATTGACATAGATTTAATAAATACTTATTCGCAGATCCAACGCAGCACTGAATTTTTTACTTGCTTTTTTTAGCTTCACCTGTATGTTTGACGTTGTTCCATATATGTTCCGGTGACAAAATGGGATGATAGGACTAAATTACCTCTGACCACTACTGTGTTTGAAGATGCATAAATAAACACATAGGGGAATTCATGTAGGTAGAAATGGCTGCCAACCGTTGGCGTGATATCCATCTCGGAAAATAACGCATTTATCAAACCGAGCAACAATATCTATGGTACGTCTGGTGGTCAGCAACATATGTATGGGCTGGGCTCATGCTTCCATCCAGGACTGTTTATATGCTTACATCCAGGTCAGGTTGAGTAAGAGTGTGACTACCAATAGAAGACGTGACAGGTGGTGAGCCCGTCGCCGTCTTTCGTATATAAGTTTTTGAAAAACCCATTAGTAGAAGCCTGCCACCTGGGGATCGAACTCGGGTCTCTCGACTCGAAATTCCGACCACCCAACCATTCGGCTAACGTGACTTTTATTAAAATATTACTTACTTGTCTTCACGCACAATCCCTGACGGGGTAGCCAGAGAGGACAGAACGCCAAGTGACACGATCCCTACATACCTCTTTCGCTTCTTTCAGATTCATCATCTTCTTCATACATGCACGTCGAGGTATCCGAGAGCAATTTGCTCACATGGTCTTCGAAAGTTAACCTCTGTCTACCTCGACCCCTTTTAATGTTAACTTTCGCGCCATATATTTTCTTCACCATTCGGTCTTCACTCATTCGCTCAACGTGCCCAAGCCATCAAAGCACGTCCTTATCAATTTTTGTGACAAGGTCATCTTTCAAACCTGCCATATTGCGAACCTCTTCGTTTCGCTTTCGGTGGGCCAAGGCCGCACATTTTACGAAGAGATCATCTCCACTGCATTCAACCCTGCTTTTATGCTTCTCCTGGCATACCCAAGTTTCGCTGCCATATAAAATATTCATTTATATTATTAACACTATTAACACTTCCTATAAAGTTTATCTTTAATACATTTTTTAAGTCTGGTGATAGGCTCATATGATGTATTTTCTATATACAAAATTTAATGCATAAGTACACTACAGGACATAAAAGATTCCATCAAACGATCGAGCATTCAAAAGCAATGGTATTATCATCAATGGTATGAACAACACGTGAGCAAACAATTTACTCTCGTTGTTCTAGATGATAACCTCACAAGCGAATGAACATCATTTGTTCTACGGGACATAAAATAGTATCTTTTTTTACAATAAATCTATGGGATGATATTGTTTATGGTTTTTACACAAATAACACTCAGTGTATTAACTAAGCGATACCCGAACAGCATATTCCAAATGGCAATATTTCATACATGTTAAATCTATTTGCCCCTAGGCCCGGCTATATTTTTACACGCGTATCGCGTCGGCCACAGTGTAAACAAAGGCAGTAGGTAAAGTAAAATTATATTGCTTTATGGGCGTTTAGATCAGTGGTCGATTGACGGGGATAGTAGCAACCACTGTGCACTCGGACTTTACATTTTACCCATAGCATCGTACTAATATTATTAATGAGAATTTCTGAATGCACCTACGTGTACTTTTTTCCTTAATTAAAAATTACTCTGAAAACCACCAGTACGACGTCCATAAACTTATTTTTCTTTTTATTCTTTAGACTCTCAAAAGTGCACTACAAAATAATGATTTTATAATATGGACCAAAAATTGTCCGGGAAACGGGGTTACTAGTATTTTGTAAATTTTTTCGTAGTTTGTTCATAGATTTTAATCATAGTTTTAGCGAATAGTTGGATTATCGGAGTTCAAATTCGGAAACTCGAGTTTATTCTCCAGAAAGAAGGCTTTTTTAAAATAAATAAATACATTCATAGATAGGGACATCACCACATACTTTGCATTGATTATAAAGTAAGTAGCTAAAGCACTTGTGTTATGGAATCATAATCAAAGAAGGCACTACAAACACCCAGGTCGCTACGGTGGGACTCTAAGGCAGTTTTTTGGGACTATTGCCTTAGAGTCCCACCGTACCGACCAACCTAAACCGTAAGTTCCGCTGAAGTTAGAGTTCAAAGGACTTAATTTTCTTGATATCTGGCCATCTCTACATTAAGAACAGTGCCGTGAGTTTTAGCTCAGTCAGTTATATATATCTTCGCGCCATTCCCAATACAGGGGTAGACAGAGGACAATACAGGGATACCCCGGAGATAATTAAGCCGTTTCGACCTACCTTCCACCGAAGATATTTTACGTCTTAATGTCTAAGCTAACGATATAACTCGTAAATAAGTTTTTGAAAAAACCCATTGGCACGGACCTTACTCCTGGGGATTAAACACGGGTCTCTTGCCTCGAATTCCAACCACCCAACCACTCGTCTATCGTGACTAACAGCTCAGTCAGCTCCCCTTTTATTTCACTATGGCGTTTCCTTTTTGATATACTGACTTAACATTGTCTATGCTCTATGCCATTAAACATGCGGCGCTAGAAAGATTTATCGTATCTTAGCGTTTATTAGCGAAGATATTTATCAGAGATACTTAAAGATATTGCCCGGATAACCCGGTCCGATGGGAGTGCGCGAAAAAGTGTTGAAAGCACATAAATCATGAGATATTTCGGTTATACGTAGGTACGTATGCAATATTCTTAAAAGACTACTCCGGGAGATAATTTGCAGATAAAATAAAATAGAATAAAAAAGTCAAGCGCATGTGGCTATTACAAAGAGAAGAAGTGATATAAAAGTCTCGAGTAATGGATGTCAAGCCAGTTTTAATTTGAAGTTTTATGCAGGACAATAGGATTGCAGTAAAATTGTGTTCTCTAGTACGTATGGAATTTTTGTCTATACAAAAAGTATATAATTAATATAAAGTTAGTTAATTGACTCAGGCGTTACTTTGCGGAAATTCATTGTAAAGTTGTTATTGAAAAAATTACTTCGCAACCCTCCGCATGAAAATATAAAAAGGTATATGTTATATATGTAAAGGTATAGTCA
Organism: Sericinus montela; assembly: GCA_029286605.1. Lineage (NCBI taxonomy): Eukaryota > Metazoa > Arthropoda > Insecta > Lepidoptera > Papilionidae > Sericinus > Sericinus montela. The sequence continues at coordinate 11,361,596 of JAGSMR010000044.1, forward strand.
AAGTCACTCTGCGGTCGCTCATCGTAGAGTCTACTCGCTTGAGGATGCCTTGTTTTGAGGCGAAACACGTGTCGCGTTTTCGGTGGTGGTATATGTTACCTGGTTTGAGTGTAGTAGTGGTGGTGCATACAGTGGAATTAGTGCACACATCTGTGGAATTAGTGCACGCATCTGTGGGAGGGAGGGTGGTGCTCTTCTTCTCTTCGGACCAGGTAACATATACCTTTTTATATTTTCATGCGGAGGGTTGCGAAGTAATTTTTTCAATAACAACTTTAATATAAAGCTAACAGATTATAAGTACTTTTAAGGTTTTCTAGGTTTCGCCAGCTGTCGTCTGGGTGACTCGTACCTTCGTTGTTCCTGATTCCTCAACAAAAGTGCTTTATCTATTTAATTTGTGATCGGTGCAATGTATTTTATGATGGCCCTACTTATTTATTTTTGTTATTTTTATTTCTATTTATTTTTTGGTATATTTTCCTTTTTTATGCAACATTCATATTCCTAACACGACTTTGCTGTCTCGTCATCGGTCGGACTTTCATTGTCTATACTTCTGCCTATCCCAGTACAGAAAATTGCATGAAGATATAAAAAAAATTAAACAAGCTATATATATTGAACCTTGGGATACCACACGTGTTCAAAACAAATCTGTAACCTAGATACAATATCAACATCGTTAATTTTTATACGTAATGCGTCGGTTCCTTTGCTATGATATTCACAAGATCAAATACTAACCTCTTAATTAATGAATATACATCTAAACCCGCAGCCGTCTGTTTGTAACGCGAAATGATCATTTATAAAAACTCCGGAGAACTATTCCGGTGTCGAATTAAAAGCTCAACTGATCACAATGCTACAATATTTGACAGAATCAATCTATTTATAGCGATATATGTGTTTATTTGACTCGATAATGACTTTGTTTATAATGGGAGCTGTTTTCGTCAAATTATAAGTTCATTTATAATACGTGTGGTGTATACACCTGTTTCGGTGATACCGCCAGGTCTGTGGTACGGGTACAATTCCTTGGGTCAATGTAAAAAAGCACTACATTGTATGCTTGGTGTTTGTGGTACCTATGTTGTTTTTGATTCCATAACACAAGTTTTTTAGCTACTTACTGGCATCAGAGCAATGCATGAGATTTGTACAGAGTATGTCTTTATCTGTGTATGTATATTTACTTTAGTAATTATATTATTAAGCTCATCGTAAACGCACGGATTGTCCACCATCAGTCGTTCATTAAAACCTACCTTACAACCTTAAATCGGGAGCACTTATTCAACCTCATCTCAGGCATACACGCCATTCCCAATACAGGGGTAGACAGAGGTCTATACAATTAAGTCCTTTCGACCCATCTTCCACCGGAGACATTGTTGGGACAACGTGACAGGTAGTGTGCCCGTTGCCGTCCTGTATGTCCAAGCCAAGGATATAAATCGAACATAAGTTTTTGAAAAAACCCATTGATACGAGCCTCAGGGTTCGAATTCGGGTCTCTTGACTAGAATTCCGATCACCCAACAACTCGGCTATCGTGAATCAGGTTGACCTTTAAAAAAAAGTTAGTGGACAAATATAACAAATAGCTTCTCAAAAATGTATACAATAGTTTTTGCCATTGTTTATATCTTATTACGTAACAAACATAAATCTCAATTGTGTCAGTGTCATCAATATTGTTCCCAATTTAATGAACAAATGTTAGAGAGAACAGTAACAAAAATTTGTTGTTCCGCCAGATTTCCACCTCGGAATTTATATACACTTTACATTCCGAATGAACGTGGGTATAACGTATGCGGTGCTATCAGCGTGGCCATGTTCTGTGGACTAGGTTAATTTTTCTTCGTGTTTTTTTTCTGTGAAACTGACGTAAACAAACATTAATTCGGCCATCAGACGCCATTTTTAAAGGTGTATTTTGATGAGCGTGTCCTAATAATAATTATTCAATTCAAATTAATGTTTGTGCATCTAATATTCTTTAGCTTTTGTGTTTCTAATAAATTTTATGTTTCGATGTTCTTCATTGTAATTACATCGATATTTAGATTTCTTATAATTTTGATAAGTAGTTTTTCTACTAAATAGTTTACTTATAATTTTTTGTCTAGTTAATATTTTTTTTTACAATTTCATGCTTTTCCCAATTCAGGGGTTGTCAGAGTTCTAGACAGTTGTAGTCTTTCGACACTCACTTCTCCGGGACCTATTTAGGAATAACGTGACAGGAGACTGCTCTCCGCTTCCCTATAGTGGAAGAGAGTTGGTGATCTTGGGACGGAAATCATTTTAGTATGGAATATGCTTTGTGTGTAATTCAATTCAAAGCATATATATGTTATAATTTAAAAGAAGTATGGAATATGCTTTGTGTGTGTGTAATTCTTCACAACCTTCATAAAGGCTTGTGATAGTCAAATATGAAGTAAATACATTTTGTCTACCTGAAGGACACCTACGGAGTTTCTTTAGCCGACTTCCTCTCTTTCAGAGGAACCTTATTACGAAACGGTGGTAGAATTAAAGTAGGTGGTAGAAAAAAAGTATAAAAATAATAATGACTTTTAAGTGAAATGACTTGAACTCACGGTAGCCGAGTGGAGGGGTGATCGGAATTTCGAGTCGAGAGACCCGAGTTCGATCACCAAGTGGCAGGCTCGTTTGTTGGGGTGGGGTTTTTTCAAAAAACCTATGGGTTTTTTCAAAAAACCTATGTACGATTCATATCGTTGCCTCGGACATAAAGACGGCGACAGGCTCACCACCTGTCACGTTGTCCAGAAAATATCTTCGGTGGAAGGTGGGTCAAGGGGACTTAATTGTCTAGACTAGACCTCTGTCTACCCCTGTATTGGGAATCGCGTGAAGATATTTATTTTATATTTATTTATTATATATTTAATGACTTTTCACAAGTGTAATTTAATGTTACTATGTCCAATGGTACATATTTTTGATTTGATTTGAGTTAATTTTCTTATCTAGAGATTGGTTCACCCTATCACCCTGTTCTATACAAATATAAATCGATACAACATCACATACATTGCTGTGATTAGGGAGTAAGCAGCTTAAGCACAATTATACAAGTAATTGTGGAATCAGAAACACCCTGACCCGAGATAATGTAGAAAAATGGTTTCTAAATTGATCTGTCCGGGAAACGAGAACGTTTGTTTTGTAAAGACTGCATTAACACCAAACCAACCAAATTCTTTGACATCTGACCTCAATTAATGGTGGATCGACCGTAAAATTCGTACACCTCAGGACTGTTTCGCAAAAATGACCGAATCACGGCCGGTCGGATCCTCGCCGGGCCTTACAGAGCTCCTTTCATACGCGTCCGGTCGCGCCGGATGTGCGCATCCCGACGCCGATACCGTCCGGATAATGTTACAGCGTTTTAGGACATGCATTCTTAATGCATAGTTTACGCAAGTATAAGAGGTATAATTTTAGTATTATTCGTTATTCAATCAATTAATTATAAAAAAATAATACGTTCTTGTTCTTAAATTTACGGTATTTACTTAGCTCGACAGCATGGAAATTTTCTGATTTTCCAAAACAAATTGAATTTAATCTCAAAATAGTTTCAAATTAATTCTAAATTTATAATTGGTCTTATCTTGCTGGACTCAAGTTACTTTACTTATTGGATTTAGAGGTATCGATATAAGAGAAGTTTCAAGAATTTGCACTGCCGGCTTTCCTTGCCTCCGTTCACAGTGTTTACAATTTATTCAGTAAATTGACTTGGTTTGAGTGTGATTTACCCTGGATTAAGCTTTGTGGTAACCGTGTAAGAATATTGCCTCTCCCTTTCTACCTGTTGTTGTCGTAAGAGGCGACTAAGGGAAAAAGGCTAGAATATCCTAATGGCAACCGATAGATGGCGGGATAATCATTTCTAAAAATGTCAGACCAAAATAATCAGACCGAAGATGGGCAGCAGCGTCTGAGGTGCGAGTGGTCTGGTAATGCGATGGCTAATCCGCCCGCCAACCCTGGTGACGGCTTAGATTTTTATAGTTCGCTTAGACATAAAGACGGCGGCAGGCTTACCATCTGTCACGTTGTCCCAAAAATGTTTTCGGAGAAAGGAAGGTTCAGTGAAAAGATTTATATTTATATTATATTGGGAATAGTGCGAAGATATTTTTATTTATTTAATTCAAATAATACTCATCATTCTAGTACTTTAAAGTAAGTTTGTATATTTGTTACGAGATAACTCATAAACCACTACACCGATTTTAAAAATTTTACCAATAGAAAGCTATATTATCAGCGAGTAACATAGCATATGTTTTGAGTTGGAGAGACCTACAAAAATTACAACAATTTAACAATAAAATAAATGAAATAAATAAATAAATATCTTCACGCAATTCCCAATACAGGGGTAGACAGAAGTCTAGTCTAGACAATTAAGTCCATTTGACCCACCTTCCACCGAAGATATTTTCGGGACAACGTGACAGGTGGTGAGCCCGACGCCGTCTTTATGTCCAAGCCAACGATGTAATTCGTACATAAGTTTTTGAAAAACTCATTGGTACTGCCACCTGGGGATCGAACTCGGGTCTCTTGACTCGAAATTCCGACCACCCAACCACTCGGCTATCGTGACTTCACAATAATCATTTTTAAATTGTTGTAATTTTAGTAGAGTTTTGATCAATTTTGTAACTATGTTAAAATAAATTATACTGTAACATTCCGCATGCAAAAAAAAATGGCATATGTTTCCTAGTCCAAAGAGAAGAAGTGCACAACCCTCTCTCCCACAGATGCACTAATTCTGCTGTATGCACCACCACCACTACACAGGCATTACACTGAAAACCAAGTAAGATATATCACCATCCACAATCACGCTACGCAATTTCGCGTCAAAATAAAGAATTATCAAGTGTGTAGAGTCTTCTGTGGGGTCTTAAGATGATCATAGACATGACGAAAATCATTCTAACATCCGTGTCAGACTAATTCCGTTTATCTTTGGGAACACTACACTCGAAGTTGTCGACGAATACGTATACCGGGGATTAATTGACAGACTAAGTAATTCTGACTTTGACCCATAGGTCAATCGACGACTCCAACTCGGCTGGGCAGCGTTCAGGATACTACGCCCCATCTCTCTCGTCTAAAATACTCCCCAATCTTAAGACCAAAGTTTACAACCAGTGCGTGTTGACAGTGATGACATATGGATCTGAGACCTGGTTCTCTACTGCAGGTCGTATGAGGCAGCTCAAAGTTGCTGAGCGTGCTATGGAAAGGGCTATGCTCGGTGTTTCTTAGCGTGATAGACTCCGTAACGAAGACATCCGCGGAAACATGGTTACCGACATAGCTGTAAGGATCAGCACGTTGAAGTGCCAATGGGCCGGCAACATAGCTCGTAGAACTGACAGCCGTTGGGGAAGAAAGGTTGTCGAGTGGCAACCTCGTACAGGAAAACGCAGTGTTGGATGACCCCACACGAGATGGAGTGATGACTTGGAAAATGTTGCGGGAAGTTGATGGATGCAGGTGGCTGAGGACCTTTCACTATGGAAAGTTTTAGGGTATGTCTATGTTTAGCAGTGAACTCTTGATTCACTTCAGTAACAGTTCAGTAGCTTTAAGTTTATCTTGAGATCGTCTTTTTGATTAACATTTTATTGAATTTTAAGACTAAGTTATTTTACATTTTTATCTTTTCATACAGTTTGACCATTTTGTCGGAATCTTTTTTATAGTTATTTTAGCAAGATTTTGAAAGATATAAATAATTTATTTCCCTCAGTCAATTGAAGCTAAAGGAATGACAATAAGGGACAGTAAAACAACAGGAACAAGTACACGAGGCTCAAGTTACGCTATTCCTCTATTGATTATCGGTATCGGGTCGGTATGACTCCCATCGCCTAAATTACAAAACATATTTCACATAATGTATCAAAGAACTCACAATAAATATCTACGTTAAAGAAACACTCGATTGTAAATTTTCCAAATTAATATTTCTACTGGACGCTAGATGGCGCTAGTGGTACTTTTAGTTCAAACATCGCAACTTCTTATCAATGATTCGCCAATACAGACCACGTTATACATGTTATTTTTATCGTAAAACCTAGCGTTGTTTTGGATTAAAAACTGTTTAGATGTCCCGCGGCTTGATTAATAACTCCATAACGACCACAAATGTTCGTAAATATATCTGCGAAATAAATGTTTAGAAGATTATTCACGAGTATTTCTAGTCGCAAGAAAAAATTTTATTTTATTTCACTGATACTATTTCATTCGAACCTAGTTCTAAACGACGTAGTCAAACATTCTCTTACGGCATATACTTACAGTTTAACACTGATAGACGACACGAATTAGTTATTAATGAAGCAACTGTTAAAAAATAAGATAAGTGAGATAAAACAAATGGTTACAAGGTTTATCCAAATTATCTATCAACTTTATTGCTTCCATGTGAGATATGTAACGCGAGAGAATTAGGAAACAAGTCGTGTGACATAAATTACGAATGTATTTGACGTTCACCGTTGGCGGGAAAGACGTGACGCGTTCAAAGACTAGGTACGTAGTTTTTCTTTTTAATATATCAAATAATTTGCAGAATGTTGCGCATTTGCGTAAGTGCGAGTGTTTTGGCCTTTCGATTCAATCGTTCACCTGTTTGGTAATAAAAAACAGTTTTATGAAAACAGTTTTTTATTTTTATATCTGTGTTTATATGTACTGAAATTATTTAGTTTTCGTCCAGTTTTGTCTTGTTTGTATTGTTTTATTGCACTTACTTGTGATTGCAAGTTCTTACTATTTTATCTAACTTATTTCTGTCGTCAAATTGCAGAAATAATTGTGTTTAGGTTTCAAAAGAGTAGAGAACGTGTATAGATACGAATCAGTACCATACCATACATGGTATTTTCTATGATAAACCCCTTATATTTTTTGGAGGTGATTATATCTGTTGCATTTCTCGCATGAAATTTTTTATAGAAGCCGCTTAAGATAGATTTTTTGCTAGCTTAGCAATGAAGTTTTGTGAAATAGATAGATTTTTTGCTAGCTCAGCAGTCTGTCAATCGGCCGTTCGGCCTATTGACAGACTGCTAAATTTTAGTCTGATCTTTTTTAAATAGTTGTTCTGCCATCCGCCGATTCTATGCATATACTATATGTATGTCTATAGTATCTGCATATATACAATAGACAGACAGTAAAAAAGTAAAATAGATTTTTTTTGCATGTACCGTATATGCTTACATATGCATTTAGTGAAAAGCTTTTTATTTGAAATAAAAACACTTCTATTTGATTTACATGTATATGTATAGATTATACTATTATCATGGACATTTTTGAACACTATTCGCCCTTACCCACGGGAAGACAAAGAGTAAGATATTCAAAGACTGCAACATTAAAACTACGAAAACTATTTCTTCCTTACCTGGGCAATAAAATTATAATTATCGAGCAGACATTAGATCATCGTTTCTCAGAACCCACGTCACTCATTAATGAGGTCCTAAATTCCCCGAAGAGCACATGCGAAAGGACAAAGATCGCCTTTTTTGGCTTTTTACCGCAACCACATGTAATACCATCTCGTATTTCAATTTGTACCTTAACAATTCTGGCTTAAGGTCTCAATTCATGTGTATCACATACTTCAAAGCTTTATGACCATTTAAATTAGATCTCTGTGGCAATATAAAACAGTCTTTATAAAAACTAAATAGGGTACTTTTTACGTTCCTCTAAATATGGTTTTTCATGCGTTTAAATCAACCGCTCTTACCTGCGTAGGTGTAGGCCATGTGGGTCTTAAATGGATATTGTTACAACCATAATAATGGCCACCGGCGTTTTAAGTTTAAACAATGTAGATGGAAAACTTAATGTCGACTTTATTGCTATCGATGTTAAGTAGAATTTATTTCGCTTCTAATTGGATGATTAGGTTTGAGGAAGGTAAATAGGTGATCACACATGTTAGAAGCAACTTAGGTAGGTTTTTTTATGAAGATGGGATACATGTTAAGCTTTAGTAATATTTATGAAAGTATTTACCAGTATATACCAGTACGTATATCTTATTACTTCAAGCTGTCTATTTTTGATAAGTACTCAGTATATTAAGGTAAAATACAATAGATACATTGATGTATACAGATCAGTTTCTTTTGCTTTAACCTATAGTCCATGTAAAGGTATTAAAGTATACTTGTACTTCATTCCTAATATTATAAACGAGAAAGACACATTAACATATATTTTCGATATTCCTTTTTAATCATGTCAAAAGGACGGAACAGATTTTAATGTAATTTTAAATATAAATAGTTTATAACTTGAATTATAACAAACGATACTTTTAATCCCACAAAGTACACAGTTCTTGTGAGCGATATCTGAAAATTGATTTTGCCTATTTTACTTTATATTTATAGCATAATACCCCATTATCAATAAAGACAGAGACAGAGGTCCAGACAACTAAGTCCTTTCGACAAACCTTTTACCGAAGACATTTTTGAGACTACATTACAGGTGATGAGTTCATAGTCATCTTTACGTTCATGCTAACGAAATACATCTTTCATGAGTTTTGAAAATTGAGAAACCAATTGCTACGAGTCTACTACCAAGTGATCGAACTCCGGTCTCTAAGCTCCAATTCCGATCAACCAAGCACTCGGCTATCGTGACATTTAATTTACTTTTCGTTTGAACTATTAAAGTACTTACATACGCTCCGGGAAAACAAATGATCCCGACGCAGGCAGAACTAGTGTATGGTCGCGTGTAGAGGCATATGATAACAATAAAGGTGCTTTATCACTTGAGCGTTATTTCGGGTCATGTCAACGTTAAACTTCGCCGCTTAGAACACAGATAACGGTTCTATAAAAAGAAATTCAGTTATAAATTGCGGTGAATATAGTTGTTATCTTTCTGTTTAGTTATATAAAGTCGTGGTAACAACTCACACAGACAAAATGCTAGTAAAGACTTTATGGTATCATTTTGAAGCTCTTTTTATACTGGGGTTATCAGAGGTTCAGAGAACGTAGTCCTTTCGACTCATTCTCACCGAACCCTCTTTGGGACGTGACAGGTGGTGAGTTTATTGCTCTATTAATGTCAAAGCTAACGGTATAATATATTTTTACTTACATAAATATTTATGTAGATTAATCCATATAAACGTCCGTGAATCGAGTACAAACCCCAAGCGGGATTCGAACCCGTAACCCTCTGAGGGTAGGATACATCTACACTATACTACCGTACCAACTCGGCTATCGAGCCGTCTTAAGCTCTTAATTTCATTAACACCCACAGCTTATTTGGGACACCGAGCACCGGCAGAGCTTATTTGGGACACCGAAGCTGTCTGGAGCCTGTCGCTGGTCTGTTAAGCCAAATCGTACGCTCATTAGTTCTTCAAAAACTCTTCATGAAGGTCAAACTTGTCTTAATATTTAAGATAATATAATATCATTAAATAATAGAGACACTTATTCAAAATGCATATATACATACATTGATACACATATATGTGTGTGTATGTATAGTTATTTATGTACCTACAACACCAGTTCTATTGCTCTGATTCTAAAGTAAGCAGGTAAAGCACTAGTGTTATGGAATCGAAAACATCATAGGCACCATAACCAAATAGATCCGAGTAAATGTACAAAAAGTGTTTTTTTTATTGACCCATGAAAGAGTTAATTTTTATGTGTCATGGCAGCCATGTTGGAGTTTGTTACGTTATAAGGTTTCAAGCAATCCAATACGCACCTACACGTATAAGGATTCAGCGAAATGTTTATTCAAAGATGTCAATTGGTAGGAGAAACTGATAAGGTAAATAGATAAAGTAATTTAAAAAAAATCTTCACGCAATTCCCAATACAGGGGTAGACAGTGGTCAAGTCTAGACAATTAAGTCCCTTTGACTCACCTTCCACCGATGATGTTTTCGGGACAACGTGACAGGTGGTGAGCCTGTCGCCGTCTTTATGTCCAAGCCAACGATATGAATCATATAAAGGTTTATTTGAGAAAACCCATTGGTACTAGCCTGCCACTTGGGGATCGAAATCGGGTCTCTCGACTCGAAATTCCGATCACCCAACCACTCGGCTATAATGACTATTAAATTAAAATTACTTTTTCTTACATAGAATATAAGCAACGCCAAATAACATCACTAGAATTATTTTTAATCCTGCAAACAATAGTGGAATGCCGGAGTCAATCATGCAACGTTATGTTTCGCAGTCCGTAAATAAATATATACATGAATAGAGACCGACCGACATCACATACATTGCTTTTATCCAAATATAAGTAGTTGAAGTATTTATGTTATGGAATCGAAAACTACGAAAGCGCCACAAACAACCTGACCCGAGAAAATTTTAAAAGTAGTTTCTTTTTTTTTTACATTAACCCGTCCTAGAATCGATCCCGGGAGCACAGAGCGGAAGACACCATGAAAACCGGTGTGCCGGTAACCACTTTTCCACGGAGATTTTCATAATAAAACATACTTGTACTATCGAACACATACTAAAGGACATCATTCTGTACCTAAGTAGAAATCCCTATGTACTGGTAACTGGTTGGTGATAAGATTCATTTACGAGTTCGCGTAATCATATACTTATAACTAAGTAATGATAAATACGTATAAACATTGATAACTCACAACACATGCACACAAACACAAACACTTTTGTATTCAACGAAGGTACAATAGAACCCAGTGCGGCCCATTGGGTATTAATTAAATTATGATTTTAAGATACATTTGAAAGGACAAGAAATTATTTGCTTGCGTTACTAAACTAAAGGCCAGAGTGAAAAAAAAAAGATGAGATTTTGAAATGACGTCTCATGGATAAGTGTGAAATTACAGAGTGAGCAGAATAACTGCGGTGTTCTAAATACAGTGCAACATATCCTCTACATCGTAGAAAAATTATTACATAAATAGAAATATGTACGTATAAATAAAATTAAAGTGTTTGCAATATATTTTTAAAATTTTTCTGTGTCTGTCTGCCTGTTTGCTCCGGAAATGGAAATGGCTGGACCTATGTTAACGGGACTTTAGTTTTAGTTTAGTTTATGTTAAAAGGAGTAACTTAGACTACTTTACTTTAGAATAATAATTAGAATTCCGCGTTGAGTGTAAAACCGCGAGCAAAGCCGCGGGGGGCAGCTATTCCATTCTAAACTGACATTTACCATAAAGTAAATTGATACAACAACAAAATTTCAGTTTGAAACTATTCTTATTTGTAATTTTAATTTAAACGTCGAATATCGTGTTAAAATAAAATCTATCGAATGATTAAAACCCTAGCGTAGACACTAATGGCGGTAAACACCTATGTATGCCCACACAGACGCGCATGTGTGCAGCGATGACGTCAGGCGACAACCTGTCGCCCGCGCCGTGTAATTAAACCCGTCCGAGGGTGATAGAGATGCGAAAGCATGTAATTTATCGATATGTTTTTTTTAACTGTTACAAATTCGAAGCAAATTCTTTCGCTTCTCAGAATAGAGCTAAGAATAGTAGACTTTATTTTACTTAATATTTTCAATATCACATCCAACTTACCTTAAAACGTATTCAGGTATTTTAAACAGTTTTTTTAAATAGTTTTTTTTTTATGAATTTATTGAAATTATGAATGTATTAATTATAGACGGTTAAACTCACGTGAAAACAATCTGGGTTGGTACCGAGTAGTTCGCACTGAGAGTCGGGGCGCGAGCCCAAAACTCACCCCACTCACTCTAATGAAGGACTTCCGACTGATCCCAAACTAGTCGGTACCCAACTACTGATTGTTTTGACGTGACTTTAGGTATTTTTAATTATTTTATTCATTAATGTCTCACGAAAGTATTAATAATGAAAAACTTTCTGGAAGTTTAAAGGACAAACTCTACCACCTAATTAGAAAAAATGTTATTCAATTAACACAACATTAGTTTGCACAGAAAATTAACATTTAATAGCCGAATATTGAAGATTTCATTCGCAAAGTCAGGAGACTGGAGTCAACTTTGGTAGAGAATATTAGAATTTACGCCTAGTTATACGATTAATGTAGTGGATGGGTGAACAGAATTAGAATTCTCATTAGTAGTAAAGTTAATCAGCAATTTGTACTTGTCTTAGACACTAAAACAGCACCATCTATAACGTTGTCCCAAATAACTTCCTGTAAAATGTGAGTTACAACAAATTGTCTAGATTGTACCCCTAACTTGGTGGTTGTAGTGAACGCAGTTCTCGTGAAAGCAAATATCGAAGCTGTTTTGTGTGTTTCGTGTGTTTTAAGATGGTGTAAATGTGGATAGATATACGGATTACAAATCCATAGTTATGAAATTATAAATTTTAATTTTTGTTAATTATAAGCGATTAATGATCATCATATGAATTAGAAAAAAAATTATATTATAAAAAAAATTTTGAAAATATTATTGAATAATACACGATACGTATAATACGATAATACGTACGATACGTATACCAATACGTATAGTATTGGTATACGTATTGGTATACGTATCGTACTTGTATGTATTTCAATAAACTAATCGCACGCACATCTTGTAACACAAACACATAAGCTTCTTCTATCGATATTGTAATTAGGCGCATCTCTACAGCCGACCCCCGCGGCACCTCGTTTTATTAAGGCGGGTTTTTTGTGCGGACACACGTGCTCGCCATACCTCGCCGGGCGCGTCTTGTCGGACACGTTATTGTGTGCTTATTGCGCGCTCCACCTAGCTCTTGCTACATATCACAGATAAATAACACATTCAACTTACGAGCTCTCACGATCACAGTGTTGTATCGCCTCTATCTCCCTACTACTCTATTACTCTGTATTTTAAGTTCATACGGCTTTTTCCACCTTAAAGCTGTTGAAGTCTAATATAGGACTTGGGCTTCTTATTCTACATACGGAATGGGGATCGCAGTACCAGAAATCTCGCATCTCGATCCCTGCTAACCGCATAGGTCTGTTTAATTTTGGTTTGGAATTTTTCGAGGTGACTATCCCCGCATCTTCAGCAGCTAATGCCATTTTCTAGGCATGGGAAGTGTCTTAGAAAAAGCATTGGCATACTGATAGTATTATTATAGAAGTCACGATAGCCGATCGTTGGGTAATCGGAAATTGGGTGACCCGAGTTCGATCCCCAGATGGCAGGCTCGTACCAATGGGTGTTTTCAAAACCAGTGTACGATTCATATCGTTGGCTTGGACATAAAGACGGCGATGGGCTCACCACCTGTCACGTTGTCCCAATATCTTCGGTGGAAGGTGGGTCGAAGGGACTTAATTGTCTACACTAGACCTATGTCTACCCATGTATTGGGATTTGCGGGAAGATATTTATTATTTATTCTATAGTCTGGGAAAACTCGTGAAGATATATCGTCATTATCATAACACCCGACAAAAATCCACTGCAGGGCATTGGCCTCTCCTCTACGGGAGCGTTTGTTATAATCGCCATTCTAGGCAAGTGAATTGGCGATCACATACCAGATTCTACACACTTTATGCGCTACTGCCCGTCACCGGTCGGTCATTCGAGATGTCCATCCCGCCGTCTGTCGGTAGCTAATTGCAATTTCAAGGTTTTCCCTTTGTCACCTTCTAAGAAAGGTCGGGAGGAATGGTAAATATTCTTACGCAGTAACTGCGGCGCATCCCACCCTCTTCGATTGCCACTAAAATCAATGCTATCGTACCTACTGCGATATCAACGTTAAGTAGGTGTCCAATTTGCAACCACAACTCTCACAAATCTTGTTGTTTTGTCTAATTAATGTTATTATATATGTGGTGTGTGTAAGATGTTAAATAAATTCTTGTCTAAGTCTATGTCTAACTACATGGCAATGAAGGTGAAAATAAATAATTAAATATTGTTAGTTTTTAGCAAGCGTAACCTAATTTAAATTCCATTGGCGTACAGATTCTATTATCTAAATGTTGGCAATGCTGGCTGAAAGTCAGTGCATCCATTATTGCCATCATAGGTATCGACAAATCGCCCGGCCGGCAAACTTTCTAGGCCATAAATGGATCGGGCAAGTTTTCCAATCTCGCCCCTCATCCCCACACTGTCATATTATTTTCTAACTATTTTATTGCACCCTGCAATCTTACACCGCGGGCGGAAAATAAAATTACTCGCGCGGAGTTACGCGACAATGTTCTTTGGAAATTTTACAAGTCGCGAAACTATTGTTTGGGAGTGACAGAAGTTGTGAGCCGGTGTTAGTAATGTACGGCATTGTATTACAATCAATATTTAATATTTATAAGGTCATTAGCGCGTAGGAATACATCATACATTCTTTCCGTGTGTTTTCTAAGAAGTGTATGTGTATATATAAACGTTTTTGTATATGAATATTTTTCTATTTTAACATATATCTTCTTCTTCTTTACACTGCTGAACAAAGGCTTTCGTAATTTTTCGTAATGAACGTTCTCAGCCACCTGCATCCATTGTCTTCCTTCAATAATTTCAAGTGACTCCCTCTCAAGGATGGTCATCTAACACTGCGTTTGCCACTTGAGTATATGTATATATCTATGTAAGTATATTTACATACATATATGATTTAGACCTCTTGATTTAGACATATGGTTTAGACCTCTGTCGACCCCTGTTCCAGTGACAATTGCGAGAAGATAAAAAAATATATTTTACTGTCACCCAATGTACAGTTTGTTAGTGTATACGCATCTCCTCATACCAGTATTCATAATGTTTGCTTTCTGGTTATCCGCCTCAAACAAAATGTTCAGGCATTGTCACCGATTCAGGCTAACTCCAGAAAAACACGAGAGGCGAGCTCAAAGCGGGTCGCACAAAGCGGGAGACGTGTATCAGCTCTCTCCCGCCGGGACCGCGCAATCTGCGCGGGCGAAACCGGAAAATTAGACATAGCTCGACCCGCACGGATGCCTTTTAATAAGCTCCGCGCTGTACAGTGTACGGCTCTCTGCGAAGTTTAACAAAGATTAAAAATAATATTTTGTTGCGGAAATATTACGCTAATTATTTACTCGTGTATCTTTTGAATATGGTTTTGAGTTTTGTTTTTGCAAATATAATGTAGTTCTGTAACTTTAAAGGTGCTGTAGGTTCTGCTAAAAAGTACAATGCATGTTATAAAGTTATAAGTCATGTAGGACCACAAGTTCATACATATATACACACATACATAACTACCTGTAAAAGTACTACAAGACAATGATATCGGTGGACAAATTGATATGTATCCAACATATAACGGCCTTTAAAAGTACTACATGACATAGTCCTCTGTCATAAGTGAGGGTTTTGTCTAAAGTGCAACTTCTCTGTTGCCGTGATCACCAATCAGATTGCCAAATGCATGATCGCTGCATTTGGCAATCTGATTGGCGATCACGGCAACAGAGAAGTTGCACTTTAGGCAATGCTGCCTGTCACCGGTCTGCTGCACGCCGTTCCGAATACAGAGGTGGACAGAGGTCTAGACAATTAAGTCCTATCGACCCACCTTTCACCGCAAACATTTTTAAGGACGTGACAGTTGGTGCCACCTGGGGATGGACCTCTGACCTCTTGAATTGAATTCCGATCAGCCTAACGAACAAACTTCCGTGTGATAACGGCGTAAGAATATTGCCACTCCCTTTCTTCTCGTAGATGTCTTAAGAGGCGACTAAGAGAAATAGCCTTGAATATCGTTATGGCAACCGATAGATGGCGAGATAACCATCTCTAAAAATATCAAAAAGGAAGAATAAGAAAAAGGGCAGCAGCGTCTGAGGTGCGAGTAGTCTGGTGCTGCGATCGCCCATCCGCTTGCCAATGTCCTGCAGTGTATTTTAACAGGCCGTTATGTATGTATGTATGTATGTATGTATGCATGTATATCAATATTGCATCCACGAGTGATAGCTACTGTTTCGTTAGCTTGCATTTACAAATAAAAAATAAAACTAGTGTGACAACAAACATACCGTTTTTACGATTTTTCAAATAGATGACTTCCGTGACAAGAACACACCGGTTTTCAAGATGTCGCTATCTCTGAGGTCCTGGGATCGATTGAAAAAGATAATTTTAACAGTGGTAGAGCCACGCATCAGCTTTTGTTGTTGCATGAATGGGCCGGCTCGACCGGGGAAGTACCACGACCTCACAGAATACCGGCGTGAAGTAGAAGTCTAACAAACTTCTGCGTTTCGTCTGGTGAGTGCAGTTAACCGGTGTCCCACACCCCCCTCCCCCGATTCTGGGGGTACTCTAAGGGAGGCAACGCATCTGCCATGCCTCTAGTATTGTGGGTGTTCATGGGCGGCGGTAATCACTTACTATCACGTGAGCCACCAGCTAGTTTGCCTCCCTTTTCTATAAAAAAAAGTTGGTTTTCTACATTTTCTCGGGTGTTTATGGTGCCTTCGTTGTTTCCAATTTCCGCTATTGTGAAATCGAAGCTATATATGTTACGTTCTACCTATCTATTTACTTTAGCTATATATCTATTTACTTTATTTATTCAAATTATCTCCTGATGACTACGAGAAGGAATTTAAGTGTGTGACAGTTTGGTATAAAACTTACTTTATAATTACTTTTACTTCTAAACACTAACATCTTTTGGCTTACACCTGCATAGATTAATGTTAAAATACAACATAAATACAAATATACTTGACGACCTTCAATTTGTAGAATAGTACACACCGGTTTAAATGAGGTCGCCAGCTCTGAGGTATGGGGTACCTACGTTGTTTCCGATTCTATAACACAAGTGCTGTAACTACTAACTTTGAGATCAGAGGAATTTTGTTTAAAAAAAAAAGAATAAAAACAGTCTGAAGCACATTTTGCGAAACTTTCTGTTGCAAATTCCATATTCAGTTTGTTCCGAACAAAAAAAAAGGTAGTCGTGAAAGGTTATTTTTACGAAGTTGAAATGAATTCACGCACGCGGCACACTGGTTAAAAAAAAACCTTTGAATTCGTCGGAACTGATCCGTTTTTATGTTCCAAAAGGTGCTAATACAATTATATTTAAAGTTTATTCGAAAGTCATCAGGAATTATAAAGATTCTATCTATATATGTTATACCTACGATTATGGTACCATCTTTAAATAAATTAAAATTCACTTCTACTTATTTCACTATTGAAATAAATAGTAGAATATTTTAAAATGAATATTAATAAAATTAAAAGTCACGGTTGCCGAGTGGTTGGGTGGCCAGAATTTCGAGTCAAGAAACCCGAGTTCGATCCCCAGATGACAGGCTCGTACCAATTGGTTTTTCAAAAACTTATGTACGTGTATTATATCGTGGGCTTTTTTTTATAGAAAAGGCAGGCAAACGCGCAGGCGGCTCACGTGAGGGAAAGTGGTTACCGCCGCCCGTGAATACCCGAAATACCAGAGGCATACCAGATGCGTTGTCGGCCTTAGAGTGCCCCCCCCCCCTCAAATTGGGAGGGGGGTGCGTTTGGCCTCCGGTTACCTGCACTCACCCGATGAAAGGCAGAATTTTGTTAGACTTCCACTTCACGCCGTTATTCTGTGAGGTCGTGGTACTTCCCCGGTCGAGCCGGCCCATTCATGCAACAACAAAAGCTGGTGCGTGGCTCTACCACTGGGCTTGGACATAAAGACGGCCACGGGCTCACCACCTGTCACGTTGTCCCCAAAATATCTTTGGTGAAACGTGGGTCGAAGGGCCTTAATTGTCTAGACTAGGCCTCTGTCTATCCCTTGAATGGGAATTGCGTGAAGATATTTTTTATTATCTTATATATTTAATGATATTATCTTATATATTTAATGAAAAAAAAATATATAAAAACAGTCACGATAGCCGAGATGTTGGGTAGTCGGAATTTCGAGTCGAGAGACCCGAGTTCGATCCCCAGGTGGCAGTACCAATGAGTTTTTCAAAAACTTATGTACGAATTTCATCGTTGGCTTGGACATAAAGGCGGCGACGGGCTCACCACCTGTCACGTTGTCCCGAAAATATCTTCGGTGGAAGGTGGGTCAAAGGGACTTAATTGTCTAGACTTGACCTCTGTCTACCCCTGTATTGGGAATTGCGTGAAGATATTTATTTATTATTATTTATTTATATATTTAATAAATTTGAATTTACTTTTACTTTTTAAACACATAATGGAATAAGTAAAAGTGAATTTTAATTTATTTAATAATATCTAATCTATAGATTGGTTAGGTGATCTGAATTCGAGTTAAGATATCCGAGTTAGATCGCCACGAGGTACGTTAGTATTAAAGAGTGTTATCAAAAACTTACGTATGATTAATTTCGTTGGCTTGGACATAAAGATCTCATCACATGTCATGTCGTCCTATTAATAGACTCTGGTGAATTGGTGAGGTGAATGGGTATTTGGATATTCGTGAAAATAAAAAAAGTAGAATCTGTACACATGTCTCTTTATTATAATATCTACTTTTAGTAAGACACTGCACATGCATTAGTTATTATTTATTTATCTTCACGAACCCTAAATACCTAACGGAGTAGCCAGAGAGAACAGATTGCCAAGTATCACAATCTTTATATAGCTCTTTCACTTCATTCAGATTTATAATTTTCTTCGTACATGCACGTCTAGGTATTCGAGTACTTTTGACCCTCCCTTGAATGAAAATATGAAATATTATTGAAATGTCAAAATATATTACAGCTTAGTATAGCTTAAATACCGAGGTGGTATCGGCTTAATATCCCACCCACTTTTTCTAGTGGGTGTCTTAGGAGGTCTCTTGACAAAATACTTCACTATATCGATAGCTACTGACAGATGGCGGGATAATCGTCTCTAAAGCTATCAGACCAAAATAACCTGACCGGTAACGGGCAGCAGCGTCTAAGGTGCAAGGTGTATGATATCGCCAATCTGATAATCGCCAATCCGCTTGCCAAGCGAAGCGATTATGGTCATCCACGAAAGATATGATATTCCTTTCATGCTTAAAATTCACAAACATATATTTTGAGATACGTACCCTGTCCATATAGTAATGTCATGGTTATTGCGTATTAGCCAGTCTATGGGGGCGTACAACATTTATTACACAAAAGTTGTTATTTCAAAATTACTTCGCAACCCTCCGCATGAAAATATAAAAGGTATATGCTACCTGGTCCGAAGAGAAGAAGAAGAAGAAGAGCACCACCCTCCTCCCACAGATGCGTGCACCAATTCCACAGACGTGTGCACCAACTCCACTGTATGCACCACCACCACTACACTCAAACCAGGTAACACACACCACCACCGAAAACGCGACACGTGTTTCGCCTCAAAACAAGGCATCCTCAAGCGAGTAGACTCTACGATGAGCGACCGCAGAGTCCAAATGCGGTCGCTCATCGTAAGCTCTTTCATGCGGAGGGTTGCGAAGTAATTTTAAATAACAACTTTACAATGAATTTCTGCAAAGTAACGCCTGAGTCAATTATCTATTTATTACACACATAATAATGATATAATAGGTTGTATTACGTCGAGAAACTGTCCCACCTCGCCCAACGTGACCTGAATTCTGGACCTAATTAACCAGATCGGCTTTGACAGCGGAGTAACTTAGCGTGACGCTATCAAAGGAACTTGCCCACGATAGTAAGAGACTGTGACGTGTGTGAGAGGTTCCATTTTGAGCATTTGTCCCTTCATTATAAATAATTGAATAGTGAATGAATAGTGAACACTGGACGGCACCATTTTAGTTTAGGGTACGTGCTTTAAATAATATATGTTCATTAAAATCAATAATTATATAGGAGTAAAATAAAATGGAAATTCGAAAAATTCATCGTTCATAAAAAATAGAGCGTTATCATGTTGTGATAACGTAAATGAAATAATAATTGGCATATTAAAACAATAATAAACATGTTTAATCTATTATACCTAGTAAAAAGTTAAGCCGGTGGTCTTAATGATAAGACGGCAATAGTTACCTACCACCAACCTAGTTACCTAACAAATAATCTTCAGTAAAAGGTGAGGTGAAAGGACTTAATTGTCTAGATCTCGAACAGGACCAATGGGAAAACACACGAAGAAAAAAACTTTATGAGAAATAAATTTTTGACAAAATAAATAACTAAATCAAATTCGTCTTTGTATTCAAGCCAACGATATAAATCGTACTTAAGTTTTTGAAATAACCTATTGGTACAAGCCTGCCACCTGAGGATCGACTTGAGTCTCTTCATCTCACCTGAGGATTTGAATCCCGATCACCGAACCACTCGACTATCGTGACCCATTTGAGGCATTTAAAAATTTTGATGGAGTAAAGAAACTCCCCTGAACAAATAACTCTTTCGGTCAATCCTGTAAATATATAAAACGTTATTCCGCCAAAGTTTGGCAACAAATTACTAATACGTAGCAACACCTACATATTATATTTAGGTTAGGCTGTCACGTATAAGCCTACACGTCCTATTTTTATCTACGACGTAGCTACCGTCTGAGAACGGTGTTTGTACGACACTTACTATGTAACTATACGCGTCTGTAAGTGACAAGCATTCGCTTTAAAACTATTTAGAATTATCGAATTGAATTGAATAGAATATCTTCACGCAATTCCCAATACAGGGTTAGACAGGGGATCTAAAATTATCACTTAATCAAATTTTATAATATGCCTTGTGATATCGTGAGAACTTAATACCCCTTTTCGTGGATGTTTAGAGAAGACTAAAGGAAAAATCTCGGACACAAGGATCTAACACTTAGTTAATTTTTGTACATACATTATACATATATGCAAAATAACCTGTTCACTACATGCCTTAGGTCTCTGCCGTAAGAAGGTTTTGCCATAACGCCAAACTTAGTGAGTGAATTGACATTTGCATTACTAAACACGATCTCGGCCATGGTTGGGTGGTCGGATTTTCGAGTCCAGAGACCCGAGTTCGAGCCCCATGAGGCAGGCTTGTGACCAATGGGTCTTTCAAAAACTAATTTACCTACGAATTATATCGTTGGTTTAGACATAAAGACGGCGACGGGCTCACCACCTGCCAGGTTATCCCAAAAATATCTTCGGTGGAACGTGGAACGAAGCGACTTAATTGTCTAGTCTAGACCTGTGTCCACCTCTGTATTGGGAATTGCGTGAAGATATTTATATTTATTTATATTTTTACCAAACACATCGTATATGCTGCTGTTTGTCACTGGTCTACGAAATTCTGGCATGCTATTTATTAGAAGGGTTGATCTATCGGTAGCTAATTACATTTTTGAGACTACAACCTTATTCACGCTTAGATCACCATCGGACAGCACTCGATCTAGTTAAAATAAATTCAAGTAATGCCATCCGCTTGTTTATTGTTCTTCTTCGCGACGTCCACGGTGTGACGAGCGGCGTCGCGTCGGCGCTCGCGCGACATTTGCATAAAACAATCCACTAAGTGTTACCGCGGTGGCAAACAACGATACAGTTTTAGCATCTGCCGTATTTCACAGACCTATGTGGCGATTTAACGTGCTGGCGACTTGTAGGTTAATGGCAGCGACGGATTAAGACTTCACGGAATTCCCAATACAGAAGTAGACAGAGGTCTAATCTAGACAATTAAGTCCCTTCGACCCACTTTCCACCGAAGATTTTTCGGGACAACGTGACACGTTGTGAGCCCGTCGCCGTCTTAATGTCCAAGCCAACGATATAATTCGTACAAAGTTTTAGAAAAACCCATTGGTACGGGCCTGCCACCTGGGAATATAAGTCGGGTCTCTTGACTCGAAATTCCGACTACCCAACCAATCGTGACCTTGCGGATTAAGACTCAACATTTTATTTAAAAAAATTGTTAGTTTCGAACGGATAGTTCCAAGCGAAATTAAATAAAGATTTTGTTTAACTTAACGCATTGCGCAGTACAGCAGTGGACAGAGGAGAGGATAACCATCTCAAAAATGATATGATATTAAAGATATGAAATTTATTGGTTTATTTTGGCTTCCTGTATGGATTTCCTTTATTTAACATTTTTTAACAGTTTTCCTTTATTAATCGGTATGGCCTTACGGTGTGTAAGGCCATACCGGTTAATAAAGGAAAACTGTTAAAAATGCAATAATTTTTTTTCATGTAGATCCTAAATGATTAAGCTTATTGCATTTTCGTACATCTCGTTTCGTACTTAATACATCTCGAAATATAGTCCAAATTAAGCAGGTGGTTGATGGATGGTAGCATTTTAAGATACATGGTCTCTGGCCGTCAGATACATGGTGTCGTAGTCACCACTTTGGTCGCCATGTGTGACATGCTATATCCTGCAGTGTACTCTTACGGGCCGTTATGTATGTATGTTTATGAATTTACAAATGGTTTATATGAATTTTCTTCTCTAAACTAACTGCATCGTAACTTTTCTAGACACAGTTATTTTCAGATCGCGCTACATTCTGATATCATGTTTCCATTCAGGGCGACAACAATTGAAACTCACCACGGAGGCGACCGCGACAAGCGGGGAAGGCTCGGCGTAAGTTTTTATTTTCGCCTCGCTCGTTATAAGTTGCGCTCCCGTTCATCTTAGCTAGTGTTGTGCTGTATTCTTATTTTGAATTATTTTATTTTGTTTTTTTTTTTTTTTGTAGAAAAGGGAGGCAAACGAGCAGGAGGCACACGTGATGGTAAGTGATTATCGCCGCCCATGAACAACTGCAATACCGGAGGAATAGCAGATGCCTTGCCGGCCTTATTATTTGAAGCTTTTAATTTTATACATGAGTACAAGCCCACTGCAGGACATACGCTTCTCCCATAGAGAGAATTTGTTATAATCGACGCTCTTGGCAAATGGATTGACGATCGCAGTAACAGACTACTCGAACCTCAGACGCCGCTGCCTATCTTCGGTCTGATTATTTTGGTCCAATATTTTTAGAGATGGTTATCCCGCCATCTATCGGTTGCCATAACAGTATCAAGACTGTTTTCCTTAATAGTCTCTTACGACACCCACGGGAACAAAGGAATTGGCAATATTCTTACGTGGTAACGGCAGTCATTTTATACTGGTCTACTTTGAGGTCTTTTCGAAGGTGACTGACTCCGTTATCTGCCTGGGAATCGTCTGGGTCATTCTACCTATTTCTGCCGCCAAATAGGAATGTAACCAATGTTTTGTTCCGGTTTGAAGGATATAGAGAACCAATGAAATGTGCCTGAGGGATTCCATTTCAGTCTACGGGGATATAGACGAAGCTGCAACCTTGATCATTTGAAGTTGGTTGCATGTGTTCATCATCGGTTTCTGAAGGAATAGTATTCGTGACAGGTAGAAGCCGCTGGTGAGAATGGGGCGGTTCTCTTCTCGGTCAAAGGTTTATAATTTCTCCTGTAAATGTAATGTCGCACGCACCAGCGTCCTTTACGCTATGCCACGGAAGGTATGACTTTTCGATAATTGTTAGTTTTAGGTAATATAAATCTACTATTGACTAAATAAAATTGGATTGTCTGTTTTTAATATTGAAATAACCGTTTATACTACATGTATATGAATATATACGGCCTGTCTGTCTCCGGCTAATCTTTAAAACGGCTGGATCGATTTTTACAGGACTTTAACTGACAGATATATTATAAATAGTAACATTGGCTTCTTTTATTTAAGAGACATAAATGTTAAACTGCGAGTAGAGCCGCGGGAGGCAACCAGTTGTAAATATAAATGTAATTTTAATTAAAATAAAAGGCAACTCAATTGCTAGAAGAGGAAAGGGTCTAGAGTATTCGTATACCTAGACGAGCGTTAATGCAGAAAATTATGAATTTAAAAGAAGCGAAATGATCGTGACACTTGTCGATTTGATCTCTGTGACTACCCCGTCAGGGACTGTACGTGAAGAAATAATATTAAATAATGATATTACTCATATAATTTATACTTGCGATTGTTGTCACTTGTTGAAATTGCATTGCATTAAAATTCATTGTTGAACACTTGTACAAAATTCAGTTTTATTAAATTATTCATAAATTAACTACCATTCCTGGCTTACTTTTTACTTTCCTCACTTTCCTTTTAATCATCAATGCCCTGATGATGTCGTAAGACGAAACCGGTCGGTTAATTAATAAAAAAAATATCTTCACGCAATTCCCAATACAGGGGTAGACAGAGATCAAGTCTAGACAATTAAGTTCCTTTGACCCACCTTCCACCAAAGATATTTTCGGGACAACATGACAGGGGGTTAGCCCGTCGCCGTCTTTATGTCCAAGCCAACGATGTAATTCGTACATAAGTTTTTGAAAAACTCATTGGCCACTCGGGTCTCACGACTCGAAATTCCGACCACCCAACAACTCGGCTATCGTGACTCGGTTAATTGATGAATAATTATATGAAAGTGAATTGTGTACAAGTGTTCAACAATAATTTTAATTTAACACATAGTTCATAAATGGAACATCCCTCGTTTAGGTCCGCTCGCGTCGTCTGCTGTATTCGTTTTTGTTTACCTTTGTAGTCGTACCTTCTTCGTCTAAAGAAAAAAAAACTTTACTTTGTTCTACGAGTTTCAAATTGTGCAACGTTTTAATTCTGCTAGGAATTGAGTAGATGTTCCTAGACTGTAGAGGAATCATACAAACATACATAGATACATAACGGCTTTTCCTGTGAATGTCCTATGCAGGACGTGAACGTCTCAAATAGGAAAAATTCATCACGCTTTACAAGCTGATTAGCGATCGAAGTATTAGCCACCTCGCTTAGACATTGTTACTGCTTGTCATCGGTATGGTATTTTGTGCGGTATATTTCGTGATGGTTATCCTGTCATAATTCGTCAACCACTGCAATTTTTAAGGCTATGTCCTTTGTCCCCTCTTACGACATCCACGGGAACAATGGTAGCAGCAAACTTGTACCACACGACAAGTTAGATTTAAAGATTTATTACAAATTACATTGATTAATCCGTAGCATCTGTTAGATTTTGGATCAAAATACTAGTACCAACAGAAATAGAATTTAAACCGCCCGATAGCTTAGTTTGTAGTGAGCCAGCCTACAAAGCCAGAGGTAGGCGGATTCGATTCTCGCTAGAAGGTATATATTTGTTTTATAAATGTGAATGTCTGCAGTTGAGTCGCGAATATTTATAAGTGTTAGTCACCATTAGTAAGTATCTTATCACCATAAATTTAACCCCGACGCCTTTGTCTGGAAACTGTCCTCTTTGGAAGTGGATGACATGGGTAATTGTTCGATAAATAGGATTATATTTTAACTAATGTCAGTGACGGGCCAAATAGCGATTTCATAGATCTAAGTTAGCACTTAAAACATAGTAAAAAAATATCTTCACGCCATTCCCAATACAGGGTTAGACAGAGGTCTAAACACTTAAGTCGTTTCGAACCACCTTCCACCGAAGATATTTTTCGGACTGTGACAGGTGGTGAACCCATCGCCGTCTCAATGTCCAAGCCAACGATATAATTCGTACATAAGTTTTGAAAAAAAAAACCTATTGGTACGAGCCTGCCACCTGGAAATCGAACTCAGGTCTCTAGACTCGAATTCAGACCAATAAATCACTGACTTTAATATAGAGGTAAATATTTGTATAATAAATATGAATGTCTGTAGGTACTTGAGTCCCGAATGTTTATAGGTATTTACTATAATTACATCTACATCTATTCCAGACATAGTAAATGTTCAATATACGTATTTTAAATTATATCAGTGGGCCAAGTAACGAGTTCATACATATATGTAAACTAAGCACTTAAGACATATTAAAAAAAATTCTTCACGCAATTCCCAATACAGGGGTAGACAGAGGTCTAGTCTAGACAGTTAAGTCCCTTCGACCCACCTCCCACCGAAGATATTTTCGGGACAACGTGACAGGTGGTGAGCACGTCGCCGTGTTTATGTCCAAGCCGATATATAGACGATATAATTCGTACATAGGTTTTGAAAAACTCATTGGCCACTCGGGTCTCACGACTCGAAATTCCGACCACCCAACAACTCGGCTATCGTGACTCGGTTAATTGATGAATAATTATATGAAAGTGAATTGTGTACAAGTGTTCAACAATAATTTTAATTTAACACATAGTTCATAAATGGAACATCCCTCGTTTAGGTCCACTCGCGTCGTCTGCTGTATTCGTTTTTGTTTACCTTTGTAGTCGTACCTTCTTCGTCTAAAGAAAAAAAAAATTACTTTGTTCTACGAGTTTCAAATTGTGCAACGTTTTAATTCTGCTAGGAATTGAGTAGATGTTCTTAGACTGTAGAGGAATCATACAAACATACATAGATACATAACGGCTTTTCCTGTGAATGTCCTATGCAGGACGTGAACGTCTCAAATAGGAAAAATTCATCACGCTTTACAAGCTGATTAGCGATCGAAGTATTAGCCACCTCGCTTAGACATTGTTACTGCTTGTCATCGGTATGGTATTTTGTGCGGTATATTTCGTGATGGTTATCCTGTCATAATTCGTCAACCACTGCAATTTTTTAAGGCTATGTCCTTTGTCCCCTCTTACGACATCCACGGGAACAATGGTAGCAGCAAACTTGTACCACACGACAAGTTAGATTTAAAGATTTATTACAAATTACATTGATTAATCCGTAGCATCTGTTAGACTTTGGATCAAAATACTAGTACCAACAGAAATAGAATTTAAACCGCCCGATAGCTTAGTTTGTAGTGAGTCAGCCTACAAAGCCAGAGGTAGGCGGATTCGATTCTCGCTAGAAGGTAAATATTTGTTTTATAAATGTGAATGTCTGCAGTTGAGTCGCGAATATTTATAGGTGTTAGTCACCATTAGTAAGTATCTTATCACCATAAATTTAACCCCGACGCCTTTGTCTGGAAACTGTCCTCTTTGGAAGTGGATGACATGGGTAATTGTTCGATAAATAGGATTATATTTTAACTAATGTCGGTGACGGGCCAAATAGCGATTTCATAGATCTAAGTTAGCACTTAAAACATAGTAAAAAAATATCTTCACGCCATTCCCAATACAGGGTAGACAGAGGTCTAAACACTTAAGTCGTTTCGAACCACCTTCCACCGAAGATATTTTCAGGACAACGTGACAGGTGGTGAGCACGTCGCCGTGTTTATGTCAAGCCGATATATAGACGATATAATTCGTACATAAGTTTTTGAAAAAAACCTGTGGTACGAGCCTGCCACCTGGAAATCGAACTCAGGTCTCTAGACTCGAAATTCAGACCAATAAATCACTGACTTTAATATAGAGGTAAATATTTGTATAATAAATATGAATGTCTGTAGGTACTTGAGTCCCGAATGTTTATAGGTATTTACTATAATTACATCTACATCTATTCCAGACATAGTAAATGTTCAATATACGTATTTTAAATTATATCAGTGGGCCAAGTAACGAGTTCATACATATATGTAAACTAAGCACTTAAAACATAGTAAAAAAATATCTTCACGCAATTTCCAATACAGGGTAGACACAGGTCTAGTCTAGACAATTAAGTCCCTTCGACCCACCTCCCACCGAAGATATTTTCGGGACAACGTGACAGGTGGTGAGCACGTCGCCGTGTTTATGTCCAAGCCGATATATAGACGATATAATTCGTACATAGGTTTTTAGAAAAACCGATTGGTACGAGCCTTCCAACTGGGGATCAAACTCGAGTCTCTTGACTCGAAATTCCGACCACCCAACCAGCGAATGTAACACTATATATTTAATATAGTATTACTTTCGCTTACACCTCCAGTATCTTCGTAACTCTTTATTTATAGAAAAAAAACTTTATTTCTTTATCTATTTACAAAGTAAATACCAGTTAATTTAAAATACAACCACTGTTAATCAAAAACAACGCCATTTATAACCAGTAATATCTACCTTGAGCGATCAAAGCAGAGCTATCACCTAAGGTCGTATATAAGCGTGGGGGGGAGGGGGGAGAGCCTGATTACAGTGGGTGTTGGGCGCGGGAGGGGGGGCAGCCAGGTCGAGGCAAGTTTGAAGACAAGCTGTGCAGAGGTTGGGTGTGGGTGGTGGAAAAAAATGGCGGCCATGACGTCGTTGCCTCAGGTTTAGTTATATTGCAAATGATTAGGTCTGCGAGAATAAAAGATGAATTATGGCCCTGTATAACATTTACATAGGTAGGTAGGTACTTATTTAAATACCTACCGTTTTGTGTATTATCAAACTTGTATTTCAAAAGCCTCGAGCTGAGTGGTTGGGTGATCGGAATTCGAGTCATGAGACCCGTTGTCAATCCCAGGTGTTAGGCTAGTACCAATTGATTTTTAAAACTTTTATACGATTTATATTCTAGCTTAGACACGGAGATGACGACGGGCTCTCCTGTCACGTTATTCCAAAACATGTATTCTGTGAAAGGTTGGAAGGTCGAAAGGACTTGTCTAGACCTCTGTTTATATTTTATTCTTTGTAAAAATATCTTCACGCAATTTCCAATACAGGGTAGACACAGGTCTAGTCTGAACAATTAAGTCCCTTCGACCCACCTTCCACCAAGGCATTTTCAGGACTACGTGACAGGTGGTGAGCCGTCGCCATCTTTATGTCCAAGCCAACGATTTAATTCGTACATAAGTTTTTGAAAAACCCATTGGTACGAGCCTGCCACCTGGGGATGGAACTCAGTTGTCTCAACTCGTAATTCAGACCACCCAACTATCGTGACTTTAAAACTGAAATATATTTTTGTGAATAAGCGTATAATATTAAATGTACTCAGCGTTTGGTTATTAAAATTTTGAGATTTAAAAATAAACAATAAGGGCGAGGTTCTCAATAATTGTCTCGCTTGACAAGCGGATTGTCGATCATAATACAAGTCACTCTACACCTAAAACACTGTTACTGGTCTCCGTTCTGCAAGTTTTGGCTGACTTTAAATATAGTAACGATTGCTGAGTCGTTTGGTGATCGGAATTCGAGTCAAGAGACCCGTTGTCAATCCCCAGGTGTTAGGCTAGTACCAATTGATTTTTTAAAACTTTTATACGATTTATATTCTAGCTTAGACACGGAGATGACGACGGGCTCTCCTGTCACGTTATTCCAAAACATGTATTCTGTGAAAGGTTGGAAGGTCGAAAGGACTTGTCTAGACCTCTGTTTATATTTTATTCTTTGTAAAAATATCTTCACGCAATTTCCAATACAGGGTAGACACAGGTCTAGTCTAGACAATTAAGTCCCTTCGACCCACCTTCCACCAAGGCATTTTCAGGACTACGTGACAGGTGGTGAGCACGTCGCCGTGTTTATGTCAAGCCAACGATTTAATTCGTACATAAGTTTTTGAAAAACCCATTGGTACGAGCCTGCCACCTGGGGATGGAACTCGGTTGTCTCAACTCGTAATTCAGACCACCCAACTATCGTGACTTTAAAACTGAAATATATTTTTGTGAATAAGCGTATAATATTAAATGTACTCAGCGTTTGGTTATTAAAATTTTGAGATTTAAAAAATAAACAATAAGGGCGAGGTTCTCAATAATTGTCTCGCTTGACAAGCGGATTGTCGATCGCAATACAAGTCACTCTACACCTAAAACACTGTTACTGGTCTCCGTTCTGCAAGTTTTGGCTGACTTTAAATATAGTAACGATTGCTGAGTCGTTTGGTGATCGGAATTCGAGTCAAGAGACCCGTTGTCAATCCCCAGGTGTTAGGCTAGTACCAATTGATTTGTTAAAACTTATATACGATTTATATCGTTGGCTTGGACATAAAGACGGCGACGGGCTCACCACCTGTTATGTTGTCCCAAAAATGTCTTCTGTGGAAGATGGGTCGAAAAGACTTAATTATCGAGACCTCTGTCTACACCAGTATTAGGAATGATGTGAAGATACTTTAAGATCAGAGCAATGTATGTGATGTAGTCCCTATCTATATATGTATTTATAATTAATATTAATTCTAAAGCCAATACCACACGCCAAAGTCTACCACCTATAAAACATGGCCAATATCCCTATAATCGCCATTCGACTAATTCAAACAACAAATCCCACTGCCTAGTACATAAAAGAATCGCGTAAATTACTATGTTGTAGCGTAGAATTTATAGCGCCAATAAAGGATCAATTTACAACAAAATTGCAAATGCACCTACGCTGAACGTAGAACAGGATTGTGGATATAAAAGTGGCAACAATAACTGGCGTAGTTGCACCTAGCGGTCGTAACAGCAACTCTTTGCAACCGACGTTGTTACTGGCGGCGGCGCTCGTAAAACGTAATAAAGGTGTGCGCTTTGTGATAAGACTTGCGATTTATGTCTTCGCTGTACACACATACGTAACGGTCTGTAAAGTCTACTGCGGGACATAGAGCTCTGAACAAAGGTAGGGTTTTAATGTTATCGCCGCTTGGCAAGCGGATTGGCGATCGTAGTACCAGACACACTTGTATTTTTGGTGCTACTGTCCATCAACCGGTCTGCTGAATTTTAAATTGGTATTTTGAGAACATTATCCCGCTATTTTTGTTAACATATGATATTTTCAAGGCTTTTCTCTTATTTGATCCTTACGACAAAAGAAAAGCTTCGAAGACAAGGTAACTACGATGGTTATTGGATAAGCGGTCATCCGTCAATGTTAAGTCATATGTTAAGT
The DNA here is from genome assembly GCA_029286605.1 of Sericinus montela. Classification (NCBI taxonomy): domain Eukaryota; kingdom Metazoa; phylum Arthropoda; class Insecta; order Lepidoptera; family Papilionidae; genus Sericinus; species Sericinus montela. The sequence goes on from JAGSMR010000044.1 coordinate 11,392,461, forward strand.
TTTCAAATGTTAAATATTAAGTAAGTATGTTAAGTGAAAT